>JAJLYQ010000044.1:0-309210 GCA_022984935.1 Hypoxylon sp. NC1633 | reverse complement strand
TTTAAATATTAAAATAACTTAAATTAAAGAAGTAAATTAAAACCTAGTTTTTATTATTTATTAGTTTTATATTTATATGAATGTTTTTTTTAAATAACTTATTTAAAAAAAACGGGTAATAATATATTTAATTTTATTAATTAACATTTTAAAGTAATTAAAATTAATGGTTATAAAGTATTTTATTTACATGGCTTTTTATAATTTATTAATAATATTAATGTATAAAACTTTATTTTAAATATATTATTAAAGAATAATAAGGAAAATATTAAAAGTTTTTTATATTAAGTTAATAAATATTTTTAAGAAGATTTTAATAAAAAGATTTTTTAATAAAGATGTAAAAGTAATAATAAACTTAAGCCTTAAAAGCTTTATAAATAAATTTTAAATAATTAAAAGTTAAATAAAAAATAAAGTATATTTTATTGTAATAATAATGTAATTTTATAAATGTATAATAATATATTATAAGTTTAAAATTTAGATTAATTTAAAGAAGGTTAAAATTTATTGTTTTAAATAGTTATAAATTTTAATTTTTATAATTTATTTTAATTAAAATGGTATATTTTATATTAAAAAATAATTAAATAATTACACTTATTAAAATAAAATTATTATAGTTGTTTTATAATATAATTATAATTTTATAATAATATTTATAAAAGTGTAAACTTTAATATTATTATATTATATTATTAATTATATAATAAAATAAGAATTATTAACATTTTAATAATTTATATATTTAATAATATAATTATTAATATTTAAAAAACTTTTAAGTTTTATAAATGTTAATAATTAGGATTAAATATTTAAAAGTTTAATAATTAAGATTTTTAATTACTTGTTTTTAAAGTATAAACTTTTTTTTATTAATGTTTATAATTTCTTTTTTAGTTATAAAACCTTTATGTTTTTAAAATTTAATTAATAATAGTTATATTATAAAATAATTTATTAGGTGGTATATTAAAAATGAGTACATTTAAAAACACTTACTTTTAATAATTTTAAAGGAAATATTAAACCATTTTTTAATTATAAGGTGTTATTTTATAAAAAGGCAAAAATAAAACTAAATATTTTTAAAGGTTATATTTAATATAATGTAAAATTTATTAGTTTATGTTTATATAATTATATATTTATAATAAATATAATTTTTAAGCTTAAAAATAAACGAAAATAAATAAAATAACACTTTAAATTTAAGGATTCATTATAAAAAAGTAAGTATTACCAGTAAATTTTACTAAAATTAATAAATAAAACTTTATTATTAATAAAAATTATACCTTTAAGTTTTAATAATAATAATATTTATTATTATATAATTGTTATTTAATTAAGATTTTTTATTTTATAGGAAAAATTTTTAATTAAAGTTGTTAATATATTATTTAAAATTTAAAAGGAGTTTAATTATACTTTTTAAAAAAATTAAAGTTTATAAATAAAAACTTTAAATTTTTTTATAAATTCATAAGTGATGTTATTTAAAATAAAAAAATATAATATATAAAAAACGATTAAAATAATAATGTTAATATATTAAATAAATTTAATTATAATAATAATAATAAAAAAGATAAATTATTAGTTATAAAAAAATTAATAAACTTTTAATAACTTTAAATATTTTTATATAAAATATTATAATTAATGGATAATATAATACGTAAAAAAGCATTTATTGTTAAAATAATTATTAAGAAATTTATAAGGTTATTATATAATAATAATATAGAATAACTTTTAAACTTTCCTTTAATAATTAAATTAAAATATTATTATAAAATTAAAAGTAATGTTAATATTAATTTGTTAGATTTTATAAGAATTAATGTTTACGTTTTAAAGATTATAAATGAATATATTAAAGGTTAAAAAGGTGACTTAAATTTGTTAAATAAAGCTATAAAACAGTTAATAAATAAAGAAAAAGTAAAAAATTAAAACTTAATGTTTTTTTTTTTTTAATAATTAAGGTAATAAAAGGAAATAAAAGTTATTTTAAAATTAATTATAATGTTAATATAATAGGAATAAATAAAAATTTAATTTTAATAAAGATTATAAGATTTAAATTAAGTTATATATAAATTAAATTAACCATTTTAAAGATTAATTATTATATTAAATAAACTTAAAAAAATGCAAGCTATATTTTAATATAAAAGGAACGATTAAACGAAAAATAAGTAATAACTTTAAATATAATATTATAATATTTTAATAAGGTTAATTAAATTTATAATTGTAAGGATTTATATGTTAATAAAAACCTTTATATTAAAACTTTATAACTATTATAAAATAAATAACTTTTTATATATTTAAAAGGTAAAAATAAAATTAATAAAAGTAAAGTTATTAAAACTTTATTTATAACTTTAAAAGTAAAAAATATAAAACGAAAAATATAAATTATTATTATTTTAAGTAATATTAAAGTTAATTTAAATGAAGTTATTATATATTTAATTATAAGAATTACTTTAAATTTAAATTAAAAGATATTAACTTAAAAGGTAATAAGGTGGAAAAATAAGGATATTTTTATTATTAACGAATATAATATAATAAAAGGTATAAAACTTTATATTATTTATATATAATTATAAAAGGCTTATAATAAATTTAACGAAGATTTTAAAAGTATTTTAATTGTAATTTTAATAGGAAACTTTTATTAATTTAAGCTTATAAAATTTATTTCCTTATTATATTTAAATAAGTTAATAAGTTAATAAATATTTAAATAGAACGGTTTAACATTTAATTTTAATAATAATTTTTATTTTTTAAGTTATTAGTTATAAAATAAATTTATAACGGTATTTATATTAAACGAATAAATAAAAGTAAATAACTTAATATTAAATATAATATTTTTTAATTTATGTAAGGGCTGTTAAATTAAAGAATATATAAATATATTAAATGTAATTTTAATTAAGTTAAAGGATATTAAACTTAATTAAAATATAAAGGCGATTATTTCATTAAATATAATAAAATATATAATAAACTTATAAATTACCATTAAATTTAAATAGTAAAAAAACTAAAAAACTTATATTTTTTTATTAATATATAAATTAATTAATAATATAAGTGTAATAAAGGCTTTATAAAAGGCTTTTTAAAAAATAAATAACTTAATTTTAAAAGTATTAATATATTTATTATTTATAAAAAGTATATTAATAATTATTATAATAAATATTTATTAAGTATTTAAAATAATAAATAATATAAAATATATTATTAAAGGATTTATATTTAACTTAAATAATATTATGTATATATTAAATTTAAAATTATTTATAGTTATATAATTATTAGAAGTGATTTTTATTTTATTAAAAATTATATAAAACTTTTAATTAATAGGCTTAAAAAAAGGTATTTTACCACTTTTTTTATAAAAAATACTGTTTATTCCTTTAAAAAAGTCGAGGAAAAATATGAAATAAAATAAACTTTTCATTAAAATTAAATATATTTTAACACTTACATTTATAATTATAGAATTTAAGGCTTAAAGTTTAACTTTATTAAAAGTATATTTAAATTTAACGTTAAGATTTCTTTTAAAAAAAAGGGTAAATTTTATGGTTATTTATATGTAATTATTTAAAGTGGTTAATTTAAAAGGATTATAATTACTTTTATTTATTAATATAAACTATTAATTAAACTTAAAATTATTTTTTTAAATAAAAGATTAGTTATATTATATAATAAAATTAAGAAAGGAAATTATTAAATTATATTAAGATTTAATTTAAAAGGAAGGTAATTAAAGAAGTTAATAAAAACATTAAAATTTATAGTAATAAGTAAATATTTAATGTGATTTACTTTTTATTATATTTATTAAAAGATAAATAACTTAATATATTTTAAGATTTAAATAATTTTTTATAATACAAAGAAGGGTTATTTTATTACATTTATTATTAAATATAAAACTTTATTTAGTATTAATAATATATTTAAGCGATAAACACCTTTATTTAAATTAAATAGTTATACATTATATTTTATTTTTTTTAACTTTTTAATTCCTTTATAATGTAATATATAAAGAATTAATTATAATATAATGTAATTAATTAAACATTTTTATATAAAACCCAGCTATAATAAATTTTATTCTTATTTATAAAATATTTAAAGCCTTTTATATAATTAAAGATTTTAACTGATATTATTTTATTAATATTATATAATTAATTTAATTTAAAAAGTTTATTTAAAATAAAATAATAAGCAGAATTAAATATAACTTGAAATGTTTAATTAATAATATAGGATTAAAAAGGTTATATAGTAATATAAGAAAGGTTAATAATATATATATAATATAAATTAAATTAATTAATTTTAAAAAAATAATTTATAAAACATTAATTATTATTAAACTTAATTTATTATTATTAAGTTTTAATAAATTAAATTATATAATTATAATAAATAAGTTTAAATATATTTTTATAGTTTAAGGAAATTTAAAAGGAATGCTTTTATAATGTTATATTAAATGATTATTAAAATGTTTAAGTTTAAAAATTATAAAAATTAATATAAATTAAGTTTATATATTTAAATATTTTATTATATATGTAAATTTATATATTAAAACGAATTTATAAAAGAATAATGTTTATATAGTATTAAAAATATTTATTATTATATATAATGTAAAAGCGAATTAAATAAATTAATTAATTAAATTAATTATTTACTTAATAAAAAATTATATAAAATAATAACATTAAGTATAAAATAATAAGAAATTATATAAAATTATATAAGACATTGAAAATTAATGTGAAAATAATTAAAAAAGTTAATATATAAAGGTAAAATTCGTACGTAAACTTTATTATTTATTAAATAATTTAATTAATAATGTTAATTGTTAATTTTAGTAAATGTGTTATTAAGGATTTAATTTAATTAAATATTTTTTAATAATATTAAAGTAAGTGTTTAAATTATTAAATATATTAATAAATAATAAATAAGGTGATTTATTTTTAAGAAATTAATTTAAGTATAATTGAACTTTTAATTTTTTTAATTTTATATTATTTGCTTTATTATTTATATATTTAAATTTTTTTTATTAAGTTTAACTTTTTTTTATAAAATAATTATATATTAGTTTTAATTTAAGTTTATTATTATTTAAATTTTAAAGGTTATAAATAAATGATAAAAAAAATTAATTTTAAAGACGGTTATATATTAAAAATTATAATTATAGTTAAAATAATAAAACTTGTTATAATAATTATCGATAAGAACATTAACATTAAGAATTAATTTATTAAAATTAATATCGTATTAAATATTTGTACCTTTAGGATTTTTAGTAAGTTTTAATTGTTTAAAGATATTAAAAAACTTTAACTTTTTTTTTAGTAGAAATTTACTGTATTAAGTATTATAAACATAAATTTAAATATTTTTTTTATATATTTTTTAAACTTTAATGTTAATATAATATAAAAACGAAAGAAATTAGAAGATAGTTATATTATAAAATATATATTTTAAGTAAATTTTATAAAAAATAATAATAGTGATAAACCATTAAAACTTTTAGTTTTAAAGTTATAATATTAATGTATAAATTGGATTTTATTATAAAAAGGAACTTATAATGTGTTTAATATTTATAAAAAAAACTTGTATTAATTTTTATTAATAATAATAAATGTGTAAATAAATTAAGTATTATTTTAAAAAATATATATATTAATATAAAATAATAATAAGTTAATGGTATATTTAAAGGTTTTTAATCTTTAAAAAACTTATAAGTATTTATATATATAATTTAATTAAAACTATTTAATTTTTATATTAAAGATAATATAAGTAATTTAAAAATTAAGTTTATTTCCGGTAAAATTGTAAGATTTATTGTAATAAATAAAGTATTTAAAAAATTAATTTTTAAACATTTTAATGGTTTGTTTAATAATTGATTCTTTTAAATTAAGGGTTTCGAAGTGAATTTTTTTTTATACTAGTAAAAGATTTTTATGTGAAAATTCTTAAAATTTAAAGTTAAAAACGATAAGGTAATTACTTACGAAAATAAAATTAACTTAAAAAGATAAGTAAAAAAAAAAAGAAAAAAAAACCTTACTATTATTAATTTTTAAGTAATAAAAGAATAATTTTTTAAAGCATATAATTTAATTAAACGGTATTATAATTTTAATTAACGGATTTATTAAAATAATTAAAAAGTAATTATTATTTAAATTATTAAAGTTATTATTTATATTTTATATATTATTAATTATAATATTATAAATATAATAAATTAAGTTATAAAATATATTATATTTAACTTTATTTAAGAAAAAAAAAAGTATAAGAATAATTATATAATAAAAATGAAAAATGTTAATAAGTTCTTTAAATAAATATATAATATTATTATATTATATAATTTAAATAATATTAAATATTATATAATTATAATTTAATATAATTATATTTAAAACAATTATTTTTAATTTCATTTTAAATATATTAAAAACTTATTAAATAAATAAATTAAATAAAAAGGAAAAAAATGCTTAAAATATATTAAAAATAATATTAATTTTATTAATAAGAAAGGAAATAAAAGGAGTAAAAAATAAATGGAAAAAAAAATAATATATGAAATTTTTTAAAAAGAAGGTTTTTTATAGTAATTTATATATAACTTATTTAACTTATATTAATAAAGCATTAATTATTTATAATACGAAAAATAATATAATTTTTAAAAGCCTTTTATAATTAAGTAAATTAATATAATAAATAATAAACGGGTAACGATATAAATTATATATTTATATTATATTATAACATTACGTGTATTTATATGCTTATTTTTATTTTTATTATTAATTGTTATTTTTAAAAAGGAAAGCTTTATTAAATACATTTCTTAGAAAAACTTTATATAAAAATATAATATATATTTAAAGTATAATTAACGAACGGAAAATTTTATATAAAATATACGTATATTTTTTTTAATTTATATTAGGTTTAATATTTTTATAAATTTATTATTTTTTAATAATTAAAATTATTATAGTTTATTTTTTAAATAGTTTTAAAAAGTATATTAATAAGTTTAATAGTTTAAGTATTTTAAATATTATAGATATTTTTAAGCTATTTAAATAAATTTATTATTAATTTAATTTATTTAATATATCTATTTTATTTTATTATTTATAATTTATTATATATTTATAATTTTTAATGTTATATAACTTATATGGCTTATAAACGTGGTATTTAAGTTATTTATTATATTTATAATATTTATAATAATATTTAAATTATTTAAAGTAAGGTGTATTTTAATTATTTATAATATATATAATATTTATAATATACGTGGTATTTATGGTATATAAGGTGCATTTTAACTATTCATGGTATATGTGGTATATGTGGTATTTATAGTATATGTGGTATTTATGGTAAATAAGGTGTATTTAAGTTATTCGTGGTATTTATGGTATACGTGGTGTTCTTGGTATTCGTGGCATTATTAATTTAACCTCGTACGGCTAAGGTGGCTGATATGGCTTAAATGGCTGTGGCACAGCTGTTACGTTTATGGCTAATGTGGCTGATATGGCTAGTATGGCTCGTGTGGCTGTGGCGTGGCTGTTGCGTTTGCAATAAGCTTTTATAGATTATCTTATTTGAGCGAAAAAAATTACTTTTTTGGGCGAAAAATCTACTACAAAAAATTACTATATTGAGCGAAAATTCTACTTTCCTAATCTGGAAGAATCTTTCCCGTAGAATTTGAGTCCGACATAAGACCCCAAAGTAAACTTTGGGCATATCTTCACATTTTCAGGACTTGCCATTGATCTTAATGAGACGCTGTAACAGCAAGCGATCGTTCCGTATACCTATGCACCAATTATATTACATAACCAGCTCATACCCATCCCTTGCGTCAATACCTCGCCAACTGGTTCAGAGTCGACTGGAAGTGGAAATGCAGTAGCAGCCTGTGGTTGCACTGTCGTTACCTTGTCGTTACCTGACTATGCCACCAACATCCGCCAGTCTGGACTGTGTAATTCGTTCTCTTCACCTCGAACACACACTAGGCTTCCAATGAATACTATGTGAACATGTCGACAGTCACAGTGCAAACTGGTCCCGAAATGTCGGGAGATCTTGCGAGATCATTCACGGCGAGTGGTGAATTAGTCTGACCACCCTGGTGCCCAGACAACTCTCGAGGTGATACGCATATGTGGACATCTACCTACCAGGTAAGTGCTTGAGCCGGATGTCTGCCTGATTCAGATTCGCCTCCTGACGATCGCGAACATATGCCGCGTATGATGTAATGATGGCTACCTTACTCACATAGGGCCGAACCCCGCAAACCGTGAGCTCGATGCGCCGACTCTTCACTGTAGCAATATCTGCCTACCTCTCACTTCGATATCCAGATGCGTATATATTTCACGAGCCGTCGTTGATGGCTGGCGAGCGACGTTGCACCACATGCATCGTTGTAGCATACATGTAACTGTCATATCCCCCAAGAAAGGTTTTACCTATCCGGTATATTTATAAGCTTATGGGTTCAACGTAACCCGAGGTACCTACCTACCACCACATGTATTTCATCTGCCCTGTCCACTCATTGTCCCGACGAAGGCTTGATTAGCGAGTGTGTGGCGGCTGCCTCTACGCCAAAGTAAATACCGAGCCGCAAGATGCGTCTGTATCCCACTCCCCGATATCCTGCTTGGCCTCTGGGTATAAACTGCAAGCAGTAGCCAAGAAAGGCCCCCAAGCTCAATAGGATGCTGATACCCCTAACATCACCAGAGCGCGAGCCGAGCACCTTGGCCAAGACATACGACAGTAGATACGCAGGGCTGAATCACGATTCTGCAAGGCTTTCAGCAGGTCGCAATTTTACATCATGAACAACTCGAATCTTGGCATTTCCGAGAATGCCACCGCCCTGCCGCGTCAGAAGCGGCGGCCGGCATTAGCTTGTATCCAGTGTCGTCGTCGAAAGGTCAAGTAAGTCTGACTCGGCTTAGATAACTATGTAGTTGATGGTAACATATGTCCTACTCACGCACTGAAGTGTAGGTGCGATCGTGGCAAACCTTGCCAACCATGTTCCAGGTCGGCAATTACCACCTGTACATATGCTTACGATAGTCGGCGTACATTATTAACAGCCCCATTCGAGGCTCAGGAGACCCAGTTCTCTGTCTTTCAGCAGTCGCCAGTAGTCTTGTCAGAGCACAGCACCACAAGTGGCTCTGGCGGAGACACTCCTGAATCATTCGGGTGGAACTATGATAAATCTTCCATGTCAAGCCTTGCCGACAGTGACTTGCAGGATAATATATCCAACTTATAGCCCGCTGACGATCAATTAGGCCTGTCGTTAGACCTAGAGGATATGATCGAGCATGGGGGCTTACTTCCGGAGCCAACACCACCTTCAATATCAGGAATCGAAGTCAACGACGAGGATACCATCACCTCTTTTGTCCGCAAAATCTTTTCCAAGAAGGTTGGCTACGGACCGAGTCACTGGGTGCACTCTTTATGCATAGTAAGCGAGATTCCTATCAATGCGCATGTGTGTCCCGTGAGACATTCGATACCGTCATCTCTGACACTGTTAGCCACCCGAGGTTGCACTTGTAATCCACGCTCATGAGCTCGAGGGGCTGGGCCAGATCTGCGACACATATGAGGGCTACAGAAGTCTCAGCAAGGATATTGAAGTCAAACTATACCAGAGGGTGGACCAAATTCATCTAAGAGACACCATTCCAGAGCGGACGGTATCCGATCGTCTCGTCCAGGCGTACCTTCGTACGTTTCAAACCATATTCGGTATTTTAGATGTGCCTTCATTCCGCACACAGTATGATGCTTTCTGGAAGACTCCCAAGTCGGCAGACGACGACTTCGCTGTACTGCTGCTTCTGGTCATGTACATAGGCTTGGCGTGCTCGACAAACGAGGCCAGAGTTTCCCGAGCAGTCTCGCAGCACTGGATATGCGCTGCTTCGTCGTGGCTTGGCCATCTCAGAGAGCGTTCTCAGGTTGATTTAGGTACGCTTCGCATGCACTGCCTCTTGCTACTGGCGCGCTAGGCGGGGAAATATGATGTCGGCGACTTAATGCCGTCGGCGGCCTCCGTCTTGCAGATGGCTATACATTTGGATCTACCCGACGATTATAGCGCAATTCCGACACCAATCACGCTCGGCGTCGAACAAGATGGGCGACGTAGGCTTTGGGCAACCGTCCTGGAGTTGAATGTTCAGGAGAGCATGGATTTTGGTTGTGCGCCGGCGTCTGGAGTCGACGGCATTTTCAAGTCGGATGTTCCCGCCACGTATTCACAAGCACGCGGCGAAGTTCTTGCAAGTACGACGATGAATCCCTTGGATGAGTTTACGCAGAATTCTTTCCAATTCTTGCTCATGAAGACGATACCGGTGCGGTGGAGGATCGCCCAATACATCAACGGCTCGGACGACGAAAGATCCTTCGATGAAGGAATGAGTTTGAGCCGCGAACTATTGGCCAAACTGCACGAATGCTACAAGTACATTGAAGGTTATCGAATGAGCTGTACACCGCCGACGAGCTTCCAGACAAAATCGTTCGATCTACTGACCCACAGGTTTCTGTTCGCTCTTCACCAGCCATTCGCAATCCAAGCCATCAGCAACCCTTCATTTTTTTACTCGCGCAGAGTATGCCGCAATACGTCGCTCCTGCTTCTTTCTACGTTAGCGGACTCCGGCGACGACGACTTCGGCCGCATTTGCCGCTATGGCTCCGGATCGTTCCGTGACGTCTTCCGCAAGAGCGCACTATATATCTGCAGCGAGCTCGCGCACGACTCCCGGATAGACTTGCCTCTCTCCAGGAACCCCGCAAGCTACCTCGTTATAAAGGAAATGCGGACATTGAAGAATTTTTCAGGAGGGCTAAGTAGGTAGTATGCCTTGGGGAAAGGGGCGGGATTGATATGACTGGTCTAGCTAATAGATGAGCCGCAGCGGCTTTAAGGCAGAATGGGCAGGCTGACTTCATATGATGGCTATGCAATTCCAATAACTTGAATCTAGTAATCTAGACCCTGAATTAACCAAAAAAGTCGTATCCATCCGGCTCCTCGTCGACGCCCGAGTCATCACACAAAGCGGCTCTCTGCTCAGTCATAGGGCCGAACGCAAGTTCGTCACTCATGTTGTACGGCACCCATGTTTCCTTGACACTGGGAAATGTGCCGGTGCCTCTTGAGGCTAGAGTCCGCCAGTTGATTTGCCACGCCACCACGTTGGGTAGCTGTGTGGAGTCAACAGCAATCAGGACGTCGTCCAACTCCTGCAGATGGTTCCGCAGGGCCGGTAGCTCTATGCCGTTCCAAATGTTGGGAGTCAGCGGCGGAAAGCCGTACTGTGCCAGGTTCTGCGGCGTCTGCGTGAGTACGTAGATCTTTCCCGTGCACATCTGCGCCATAGCCTCGGACATGTGCTCGCAGTAAAGACGATAATAGTCCTTTCTCGGTATGACATCAGGGGTAAATCCCAACTGCGAGATCGGGTACAGTGGGTTGTCGGGCTCGAAAATGCCGTAGAAGTCCAGGAGAGCGTTGTTGTATTGATGATTCAACTTGTTCGGCCAAAGGTGCCAGATCGAATACTTGTTGTACTGGCACGCGAGCTGGGTGGCCACGCGGGAGAGAGCACTGGGCGGCTGGAATGCGACTCTGCTATAGAACATACACGTGTCCACAAGGTCGGCGCGCGTGGCGCGCGTGCGCTTCTTAAACTCGTCAGTGGTGAACTCGGCCAGAATCGCCTTCCCGTCGCCGCTCCGGATAGCGGGTTTGGGGCACCAGAAGCATGCTGGCATCGGGAAAGTCGGAGGACGACGGCATTCCTGTTCAGTTGGGGTGGGATTACAGTCGACCCGCCGTGCCAGCTTGTGTAAGTGACGGGCGTGAATTTCTGTCATATTAACAGTTGAGCGCTTCGGATCGACGACTGAAAACCTGTCCACTGTAACACCGAACCGAAGATTCGTTGAGCATGCCACGGGCAGAGGCTCAGCTTTCAGTCTGCCGTGAGGGCTTGCACGCAACTGGGCACCTCCCGGCGTTGCGAGCAGGAGGGAGGCAAAGAAGACAAAATGTCCGAAGAACCTAAGGCCGGTACCCATGTTGAAAGTAAACAACTGTCAGTGAACTGTCAGTGATAGTGATATGAAAAGTCAGGCCTCTCGAAACGGTTGCGCCAAGAGACCTTGCGTAGAAATATCAAGCACCAGGGCGACTTAAACTTGGAAACTTGAGAGGGATGTGTTAGGGGTCTTGAATTACACCCTCCTGCCAAGGGTGCTTATCAAATGGCATTAAGGGGCAAACCAGAAGCTCACCTGAGCAAGGCTTCCTGTTGGTTGCATTAATTTGATGTTCTTGTCGTATTAAGGCCGCCAGCCAGCATGTAGTCGGTACATCGAACATCATCAGGTTCAGGTACCACACCAGATTGCTGATTAAGATGGTAAGCAAAGCTTGGTTAAGAATCCTTCGGACGCCTCCAACGTTCGGAACAAACCTCCAACAAGTCCAACAGTTCGCAAAGTACGGCAAGACAGAAGCATGTCCGTCTCGGTCCAGGTCCGACTTTGGTGCTAGCATACTACTCATCACGTAGTATTTCCGGAGATGCTATAGAATTCCAGCCCAAACCCTTGCTTCCACTGCTCCGAAGCATCGGCTTAATCTCATGACACCGCGTGCCTCCGTCATGTTCTCCCAGAATCAGTCAGAAGAACTGGTTAATTCGTAACGACACGGGTATATATAAGTAACGCTTTTGCTTAGGATCTCTATTCAGGTGTTTCGAGATCCAACCACTTGAGCACAGCACCCCCAAGCGTCTTCTTGTTGCCACGTCCCTGCATCTCAATATGAAGGTTTCCACTCACCTCCCTAGCCAGCTGGGTCTCTTTGTTGCTCTGGGGTCAGCCTATCTCACAGACCCTCCCACAACAACCGATCCCAACACAGTCTCAGACTGCTCGTGGTGGATCGTTGCAACAAGCACCGACACTTGTACAGCCATTGCAAGTGCGAATGGGATCAGCGTTAGCGATTTTGAGCTCGTCTATGTATGTATAGGAGACCCTAAACAAAGCCGTGCATCCTCACTAACAACTGTAGAATCCGTCGGTCGGCACGGCGTGCACCCTCAATGCCGACCAGTCGTACTGCGTGGAGCGGAACTATGGCATTCCGCCGGTGACCACCACAAGCACCAGCAGCGCGCCAGCCACCACGACGACTAGCAATGGCATCACCACCCCAACGCCCAGCCAGCCGGGCATGGTCAGCAATTGCAACAAGTTTGACTTCGTTGCAACCGGAGATAGCTGTGCCACCGTCGCTGCTCGCAATGGTATCACTGTGGACCAGCTCTCGGAGTGGAATAGTGCCGGGCCAGACTGTACGGCACTCTGGGGAAAAGTGTACGTCTGCGTTGGGGTGATCGGGACCAGCACCACAACCACCACGACTTCGACAACCACTGGCAACGGCATCACAACCCCAACTCCTACTCAGCCAGGCATGGTCAGCAACTGTAACAAGTTCGACTATGTTAATAAGGGCGACAGTTGTAGCGTGATCGCCAGCCGTAACGGCATCACCATCGCCAACCTGATCGACTGGAACAATGCCGGAACGGACTGCACATCTCTATGGGCGGAGGTCTATGTTTGTGTGGGCATCATCGGCACCGGCACGACGCTGAGCATAAGCACGACCACTACCACTACAGGGAACGGGATCTCCACTCCGACGCCAACGCAGCCGGGTATGGTGTCGAACTGCAACAAGTTCGATTTCGTCAATAAGGGCGATTCTTGCAGCGCGATCGCGTCGCGGAACGGCATAAGCGCCAATGACCTGATCCTGTGGAATGACGCGGGGACCGACTGTACGTCACTATGGGCGCTGGTGCATGTCTGTGTAGGGGTGATCAACAGTGTTTCTAGAAGGTCGATCTCAAGCTACCCTTTAAAAAGGGCTGTGTCTGTGTCGGCATGAAGGTCTATGCAGGCTGTGCAGGTTGCGCAGGTCCGGGAGCTCCATGCGGGTGACTCGGCTCTTAAGCGGGCCCGCATTTACTTTACGCCGACACGGCGCTTGAGGGGCAACTCATTTCTTCACCGCACGGTTAGCTTTGCTCCTTTGCTCTTTCATGAGTCAGGCACAACGTAGCTGTAACTGGACGCATCCTAATACAACAATGAACCTCCTAGGACTGATATTCCTAAGTGAGGGGTGGGTAGCGATAACAATGGGTACTGCCCTGCTTTTCGAGGTTGCATCATGGCGGAATTGCCAGACAGCCAGCGTGTAAGAAAGCGAAACCGACAGTACTACTGCGAAACCGAGATCTCCGTCCTGCCATCCCCAATTTTTCCTCCAACGCTGCCCATAATCAACTCCTCATTTATCACGAGCTGAAGTTCACCGAGCAAGCTCAAGAATCAGTCGATGGCTGAATTGATCGACAGTTTCGTGCGCTTCCGTCATTCCCTTGACTGCCATTGACTGCCATTGACTGCCGTGTCCGTTGTGACGAACTATGCCGGTGTTCGGCGCGGCATCGGGCAGTCCACATCGTTCGGATACCCCGGTTTCAATACGGTTGACGATCCGACACTCTGTCACTCCCTAACAGTAAGGCCTACGTTCTTTCTTATTTGCCCGCTCGTATTCTATTTTTCTGTTATGGCGATCGAATAGCCTACATACCCAAAGGATATACGAGCTTCTATCGATGCCAAGCTGGTTAGCCGGGCTCTAGCCAAGTTTTTCATTTTGGGACTTTTGAAGCAAGCAGACAGACGATTACGTACTTGATAACTTACCGGTTCATTTCCACGCTAGATCCTGATGACGCTAAAAAAACGCCTAATGATGGAGACGAAGGCATCATGGTGGATTATGCACACCTCCAAATGTTCACCTGCGGCTTACTCTCTATCTATGTTCTCTATGTTCTCTAATTATGTTCTGTATGTTTTCAGCTATTCCGTGGCCCCCACGCTCTTGCGAACTTTTGTCTGGGTAAAAGAGGCACTGCCGTCTCTTAAGTTGATGATCCAGATAACAAATTCCCTATCCTTGCAGTCCGGGTAGCTGGTGCCTGTAGAGAGTGTCACCCAATAGGGGGATGTGACGCGTTATATTTGATACACGCCGTCCTAAATACTAGCACATTTCTATATTGGTCACATTCGATGCACTGCAACAGAACGCCCAAGGTCCTCGATCTGCCTATTATACTATATCTTAACAGCCCACGATGCTACACACCTACATACTCTGGAAAAGGGGCTAACCATTCCGGTAGGGTGACCACGCCAGCCCTAAGGAAGATGCGGTTGCATCGAACGTCCAAATTTATCGGACGGTCCGGCTCAAACGGGCTTAGGTCCTCCGGTGGCTCGCATGTCTAATCTGCATTCGTCACGGTGTTGTGCGGCTCAGCAGCAACAGCCCGCTAAAACTTAGCTGGAGTCCTGGACCCTCAACTGCGAACCCGATCGCGAGGATTGACACGTAGTAAGGGGGCGGCCCGCGGGCGACCATGCCGACATGGACACCGTCCCCTCGGTGCTCTCTGACGGTGACCTAACGGGGGAAGCGGTGGCGCGGATTGACGCGGGTTGATTAACTAAGGATTGCTCTATATAACTTCAATTTCCAAAATGCTGAGCCGCGTGGATATGCCGATAGGCTTACTTACCATCACCACCACTGTTCGGCCGAATGAAACTGACTCTTTGTCGATGAGGTCTGAGAGGGAGATAAATGCCACCTCTTATGTCCTATATAATCGTAAAGGACAGTCGACGATGCATTACACCATGGATATGCTCTCCAGCAGCTCACATCGACGACGAACGATAAATAAGCATACAGATCAATTAGGAAACATGGCGTCCGCCAATCCCTCCGGCATGGGAGGAAGTAAGACTTGACAAAAACGAAGCTGAACTGGTCCGGGGTGTAAGAGGCTAACAAGACGAAGAGAAGAGCACCCGACCCAAGAAGCAAACCAAAGACGACAAGAAGAGATCCTCCAAAGTACGTATCCCCCTCCTTCAGACTTCGATCCGTCCGAGATCTAACAGGGCATAGTCCCCGAACAAGGACCAATCCTCTAGCCAGAACAAGGAGAGCACGTCAGGGCAAGGTCAAACTAGCAATGCCGGGGCATACGTTTCGCCACCAGACTTCTTCTCCTTCAATGACCCCGGCGACGACTTCTCTGCAGACTGAGCATAGAAGTCAATAGGGTTGGACTAGGGCTGGCACAAGGACACAATTGGGTTTCACTTCTAACATCAACCATCTTACATCGGCTAGGGTTATTTCCTATATTCATCGGAGCCTGGAGGCATTTGTTCAACTATGGGATATATCGTAAACTGGTTTAGATAGGCAACTTACAACTCAGAAAACAACGTATCGTATACGATATCAGCTACGTTACGGGAGGCTCGCCAGTTTACTGGAGAGCATAGTGGGGGAAAAAATAACCACAGATTATATCAAAGTCACTCATAGTGGATAACTCGAATATTCAGAGTAAAAGGCCAAAAATACTAATAGGGTTTCTTCTCGTGAGATTCCACTTAAACAGGCTCTGAAGTTCGGCTTAGGATATGCTATGTGCATAAGATACGAGTCATTTTGAAATAATTCAAGATTCTTCATCTTTCGCTCAGACTATTCGGGCACCTAGAATAAAGCCAATCATCAGGTAACAAGGCAATAGCTAGCTGCCGCTTGATGTATAGAAGCTTCCACGGCCACGTGGCCTTCAACCTTGCCTCAATTCCCAGGGTTACGGAACAATTGATATGGTCACATCGATGCACCCGTAGGCTGTGAGGCTCTTTCTCCTAGCCTACAGCTTAGTTACACGACCCTTTCTGACCTATGCAGGTCAGAATACAACAGCCAGACTATGTGGGCCTATCTAAGCTATACAAGTGAATATAAACGTACCAATGTTACTAAACTCGTGCTACCGAAATCAATCCACAATGCCGCGACCAAACATTTTGACCAAGTATTCATATGTTACGGTAGACGTATAATTAGACTAGTCGTTAGTTGAGTGGCTCAGCATCCCTGCAAGGGTTAGGTTCCCATAACTTATAAGTTAAATCGTAAGAGGCGGCAACGAACCAAGCAAGGAATGTTCGGTATATGGAAGCGTGACAAGCATCTACATCCTCTCCCGGAGGATCCAATGGGACGAAAATACGAAGTCCCCAAGTTATGTATATAACTGAGGCTTCACCGACGCTCTGAACAAAAGTCGTCAAGACCAGGTCTCTTTCGGTATTGACTAATATCGGAAGAGACTTGAGCCGGAAGTTACTCGATCCATGGATGGAAGATAACTAATCTTGAATCCGTTCATATTTATATCACTATTACCAGACTTTTTATAAATATTCTGATAATCAGATAATACAAAAACGTAATGGGTGAGTGGACGAGGTTTGGAGAGAAGCATTGATGGTTATATCATATAACTCTAAGCCCCTATCTCAATGCTACCTTCGAGGTGATTTCCCATGTGAGCTTCATCTATCTCAGATTCTCAGCCCCTTATGTGGCCTTATGTTTAGGCAGCTGCCAGAACGAACTCCTGCTTACGGGGTTCGGGAGTTGGTTAGGCAGATAGAATTGATCCCAAAGTACGCGTCATAAGGCGACTCGGGAGGAAACGTGTAAGTTAGGAATCTACATACCTATCCTGAGTCTTGGGCACGCGACTCGCAAATCGTAACGTGTTCGATTACAACGACATAGATGAGCTCCTAGACTCTGCAGAGGTCTGCTAATGAACACAAGGATGCACGAGGCAGAACTCCAGGTTTTACAATAATAGGTATTGTCTGTTCATCTCAGCCCTTCATATCGAGCATCTATCAAGGTACCTGGCAGTCATCATAATTCATATCATTGTTCTGTCAAGTCTGTATCAATCTTTTGTTGGAGCTGAGGAGGTAACGCACGGTCCAAGCACATCAAAGCTAAAGGCAGCTGGCGCCGCGCCGTAGCCCTCACTAAAGTGAAAGCCCCGCAAAACCCCGCGCTGTCTGACATCTGCCCTTATCAGCTTTAATCAGGCCGCGAGTCGCAGGTCGCAGGTGATGCTCTCACAGCCATATCAGCGTTCTATCAGCGATGCTTGTGACGTCTGGTGGGGTCATCCGTCGAGATCTCTCCTCGGCCGTCATTCTGCACCTTAGCGAAAAGTGTAAAAGGGGTCATCTAACAACTCCAACTTTACCAGCATCAACCATCTAATCTTACATACGCCACCTCTACCTCTACCTATACCTAAGGTACCTTGGGCAGCCATCTTTCGCGTCCGCCTTTGCCGGCGTTCCGGCTTTCATTTCATTCTTTGTCTCGAACTTTTCCCCTACATTGTCCATCATCAGACCTCCCCCTCCTAGCACCATACTACCTTACAACCTTACTGAACTGTCAAAGCCTACGATTCCCTTGGGACGTCAATCAGCCGAGCCGACGCATTCCACCTGCAGCAACCGAAACAGACAAACCCCAAAAATACACGCTTTATCACATTTAACGCATTCGAGTCGAAACTGTGGCCATGTTCGATCTTATCCCGAAACTCCTCTCGTAAGTCGAATACCACTCTGGTTCTTTGTATAGAACTGCCCGGCCACCTATATATCTGATGCGATCCTTGACCACTAACCCATGCGCCTCAATGTAAAAACAGCTCCGTGGCATCCTTCCTCTTCCCCCTATTCGCCTCCTACAAGGCGCTCAAGACCTCCGACCCCGCGCAGCTGACGCCATGGCTGATGTACTGGTCCGTCCTGTCGTGCGGGCTCCTCGTCGAGTCCTGGACCGAGTTCATCCTTGTCTGGATCCCCTTCTACGCCTACATGCGCCTCTTCTTCCTGCTCTACCTAGTCCTGCCCCAGACCCAGGGCGCGCGCCTGCTCTACGAGACCTACCTCCACCCCTACCTCGAGGAGAACGAGTCCGCCATCGAGGACTTCATCGCCAGCGCCCACGATAGGCTCCGCGCTGCCGGCATGGCCTACCTCAAGCGCGCCATCGAGATGCTGCGCACCCAGGTCCTCGGCATGCCGCCCAGCGAGGACCGCGGCGACGACGACTCCGAGACCAGGGCCACCGCCGGGCCCCAGGGCTACACGCAGGCGCTGCTCGCTAGGTTCAGCGTGCCGGCCGCGCGATGGGCCGCCGGCAACGCAGGCACCGCCGGGCAGGACTTCTACAACCTGCTGGCGGGCGCAGTCGGCGCTAGGGTCGCCGGCGGGCCATCATCCACATCCACGACGGCCGCCGGCGCGTCGTCGTCCACCGGCACGGCCCTGATCCCGGACAGCATCGGCGGCGCGGACGAGAAGATGACGTTCATCGCCGCGCAGAAGGAGCGGCTGGCGTTCATGATGGGCGCGCTGGACCGGGAGGCCCGGCAGCTGGAGAAGACGGAGGAGGAGCGCAAGGCGGCGGAGCAGGCGAGGAAGGATCTGCGGCCCGGTAGCATGAGCCTCGACGGCCAGCAGGAGGCTTCGACCTCGCGACCGCCGAGCGGCCACAGCGTGTGGAGCGGCCTGAGCAAGAGCCGGAGCGAGGTCGACTTTGAAAAGATTGATGCCGAGAGCGGCGAGGAGGAGGACAGCAGTGTACGTAGGAGAGCGCCGGCTGCCGAACAAGCCCCTGGTGTCGGGCGAGGCGGCTGGAGCTTCCTCGGCTGGGGCACGGTCGGCACGGGACAGCCACAGACCGAGAGCGGGCAGAGCACCGGCGTGGATAAGCCGTCCTGACTGGATCTACGGCATTGAATTGAATCGCATGGAGTTCATGGGTGGGTTTCCCGGTCTTTCGGCATTACATGGAGGGACGGGTAGATTAGGTAGGGTAGGGTAGGGTAGGGTAACGGGGAGTTATAGGATGGGATTTTACTCGATCCGGCTTGACCTTGTCCAGAGCATAGACTCTATCTTGAGTCGAGTCTAGAGCTGCATGCACGGTACAGCACTTTGTGCAGGGCTTGTGTCATTTGAATTCTTCGCCTTCCGTCTATCCTTGCCGAGCAAATCTTTATGTGACATAGGTAATGAAGTTTTGTATGCATATGCTGAAGCGAGCCCATGACTATTGCAAGCCAATCGCCTCTTATCCTTTAAAGTATATTCAGGTCCCCAGGGTATCTGTCAACTCTTCTCCATATCGTACACAGCCCTCTCTCCTCTCCTCTGTCCCCACTTGAGCACAACCAAAGTACGTACCTAGGTGTCTAGGCATGATACACCGCGGCTCAGGACTCTGCCTATGATGCTCCTACGTCTTCTTAAACGGGTAGCGCACCTCGTCGTCCTTGCGCAGCCAAATCTGCTTCCTCTTCTTGGTGGTGACGTGCTCGACCCACTGCTGCATGGCGTGCTCCTTCATGAACTTGCGGATGAAGCGCGGGTCCCACAGCTCCGACGCGATGCCCAGGTCCTTGCAGCACCGCATCAGCGCATTGGACTTGCACCCCTCCGCCGCCGTCGACACGCCGTCCTCGTTGAAGTACTGCTGCTCGCCGCGCGCCTGCGCTACGAATCTGTTTGGGCAGAGGTGTTAGCAGGTGTACCCATACCATACGTATGCACACGCTATTCCTAGGCTTGAAATTGATGTGTCGGGTGGGTAAATAGGTAGATGGGTGAGACAAAGACGTACCGCCCATGGACGATGAGCGCGTACTCGCGCGTGACCAGCTTGTCGTGTACGGCCAGCTGGCTCCGCGGCGCCAGCCCCCAGGCCCCGGGCCCGAACGCCGCGTTCAGGATCCGCCGGTACTTGATTTCGGGCAGGTACAGGATGCCGTCGGGCTTCACCTCGATATCGTCCGCGTCCAGCCGCGCCTGCAGCGTCGCCGACGTCTCGGGTGAGAACGCCGATGTGCCGAGCCCGTGGTAGGACTGCGACCAGTCGATTGGGTTGTCGGTGCCGCCGTCGATGGGGTCGAGGGTGGGCGGAGACGAGAGCGAGGGCGCGTCGGGGAGAGGTGTGCCGGAGACGGCGGGGATGGGCGTTCTTGCTGGGGTGGCAGAGACGGGTTTGGGTGGTGGTGCTGGCGCTGCTTTTGACGTCGTTGAGGGGGTTGTGCTGGAGGCGGTGGAGGACTGTGGATATGGTTTTGGTTTGGAGGCAGTGACGAGGGTTCGCGCGGGTATTCGGGTTCTGCTTGTGGATATTATGGGTATATTGAGCTTTCGAGAAGCCGCCCGAAGCGACGTTATACTTCGTGAGGCCATTGTGGTATTGGCGTTGTGTTGTTGCTATACACCTACCTATCTGGGTGTGTGCGGTACATAAAAGTGTTGGAGTTTCCGTGGTCGTTGTAATTTTTCGGCCAGTAAGCTAGCAGGCTAGTAGCTAAGCTGGACCATCTGGGCTGCCGAGCATTATCGATAACGGACGGCTTTGCAAATCACACGAGTACCTATCACCAATGGCGTCACAGTCCTTCTATTCTCAATTTCAACCGACGATATACGAACATGCAGAGCGGGATTAGTATAGATATCAGATTAATACCTCAACTTCTTGAGTCTACCTTGTTGTATTCTCATAAATAGCGCGCCTCTTGTCATTTTGAATCCTTCGTTGAAGTCCTCTCGTCGTTGTGATGCTTTTTCCAGCAGGCTTTGAAGATCTCCATCTGACGTTGGTGAAGTCCGTTAATAAAAGTCGGTAGCGAGTTGAACGGGACATCTTGTTGCTCTGCTTACCTCCTTCTTACAAGCTCGCCAATCTTTCTTTTCGAAATAGCAGTCGGTCAATTTGGCGTTCTCATCTAATTCAGCAGTGAGTTACACCAATCAGCCTCCCAGCATACGCAAGGCAATCTGTTATTGGATTCATATACCTGCACATCCGGTGCTGAAGATTCTCTTATCCCTGAGAAATTAAGGAAGGAGAAAGTTAGCCTAAGAGGACCGATATCAATTGAGATTATCGATGCGTCTTACCACTCATCTGGCTCGTCGTCTTCTGGTGGAGCGTTCTGCTGAGCTGTGCTCTCGTCTTTAGACATTATCTACGGCAGTCGACTTGATAGGAGTAAAGATTTAAGGTCCTCGTCGTTGCGATTCTTTTTTAGTTGAGCTCGGGCGATCTGGCGTTGTGGCAGCTGTGTGGTTAGGGGGCTTAATCCGCTAGGGCGGTGTAAAAGGTGGAAATTCGGGGAATAGAGACAGCTGGATTGAAGCAATTCGCCCCCTAAGCTGTTCACGGAAATAGCCTATCCCCCCTCGACCACAGAGCCTCAATTGAACATGGCCTCGCGCAAACTCAACGTGCTGGTATATACGGGCACAGGATCTACGGTTGAATCTGTTAAGCACGCAATCTACTCCCTGCGCCGACTTCTCTCGCCCAATTACGCAGTCATCCCCATTACCGAACAAGTCCTGCTGAAGGAACCGTGGGCGCCTACTTGCGCACTGCTCGTCTTCCCCGGCGGCGCTGATCTCGGCTACTGCCGCGTCCTCAACGGCGAAGGCAACTCAATTATATCTCAATATGTCCGTCGTGGTGGCTCATACCTGGGATTCTGCGCCGGTGGCTATTATGGATGCAAGAGGTGCGAGTTCGAGGCTGGCAACAAGCCTATGGAAGTAATAGGGTCGAGGGAGCTAGCCTTTTTTCCCGGCACATGTAGAGGTGGCGCATTCAAGGGATTCCAATATCACAGCGAGAAAGGCGCTCGCGCAGTGCGAGTGAACGTTGTGAAGGAAGCGTTCAGGGGTTCGGGCTTGGTCCCCGAAGTTTTTACATCCTACTACAACGGTGGCGGTGTTTTCGTTGACTCGGTGAACGGAAATAGCGACGTCGAGGTGCTCGCAAGCTACGCAGGCGAACTTGATGTTGATGGGGGCCAAGAGAAGGCGGCGTTGGTGTATTGCAAGGTGGGCCTGGGTGCCGCAATCCTCACCGGACCTCATCCTGAATTTGCTGCGGCAAATCTGAACCCGCATCATGACGTTACAGGGTATGACGAATTGATTGCTGCCCTTCGAGCCGATGACGATGCGCGGACAAGCTTCCTCAAGGCATGCCTTACCAAGCTTGGGTTAGAGGTCAATCAGGAGACTTCAGGTGTGCCATCCCTATCTCGACTCCACTTGTCATCTATCTCAAGCACCAATGTTGATGACTTGATACACTCTTGGGAGGAGATCATCACCAGGGAAGATGGCGAGGAGTACATTAGGGCCGAAAACGACACCTTTCATTTACAAAAGCCTGAAACTATGTGGTCAACCAACGGTCTGAAGGAGGCACTGACATCCAATGACAGTCCCGATCAAAAGCCGTCTGACGTGAGAGGTGAAGGCATAATCGACTACAGCACCATTGTCAAACGCATCGTGACGCACGAAAATGCCTGGCCTGAAGCTAAAGCAACCCCATACTTCAATCACCACGCATTCTACTACAGTCTACAGGAGTATCGACGCTCAGAGCCCGAGGCAGAGGAATGGGGCGACTTTCTAATGTACGGAGATGTAGTCACAAGCACCAACACGCTGCTTGAGAAGAACTTCAAGCTCCTCTCTAAACTTCCCTCCGGGTTCACGCTCACCGCGACGACGCAAGTCGCTGGACGGGGACGTGGAAGCAATGTCTGGGTATCACCAGCCGGCTCATTGATCATGTCTACCGTCATCAACCACCCAGCTCACCTTGCACCGAGCCGGCCCATCGTCTTCATCCAGTATCTGGCCGCCATCGCAATCGTCGAGGCGGTCAAGTCGTATGACAAGGGGTACGACGATGTCCCCGTAAAGCTGAAATGGCCCAACGACATCTACGCGCTAGATCCAAGACAGCCCTCGTCTTCGCCTCCTTCATACGTCAAGATCGGCGGCATCTTATCCAACTGCTCGTACTCGGCAGGATCGTACCAGATCGTCCTGGGCATCGGGCTCAACACCACGAATGGGCGTCCCACGACCTCGCTCGACGCTCTGCTCCCGGAACACCTCACGCCGTTTCGCATTGAGAAGCTGACGGCAGGGATACTGACTCATCTAGAGGCACTATACAAGAAATTCGTGCGGAGAGGTTTCACGAGGGATATGGAGGAGGCTTATTACTCTCACTGGCTGCACGGCCGGCAGATCGTCAACCTAGAGACCCAAGGCGGAGCCAAGGCGAGGATCGTGGGGATTACGAGGGACTGGGGGATGCTGAGGGCAGAGGAGCTGGGGAGCGATGGTAGACCCACAGGCAAGGAGTGGGCGCTGCAGAGCGATGAGAATAGCTTTGATTTCTTCAGGGGCTTGGTTAAGAGGAAGACATGAGACCTCGACCTAACTACCTCTATTAACTTTCCAAGATATCTCAACTCGTGTTGCCGCCCGAATATCATATTTTTCGTTCTATCAGATCAGCCTCTCCAAGGACTCATAGGTGTGTACCTCCTGCGAGAATCCTACCGTACGAACGATTCCCTGACCACCCATTTGGTCCGCAGTTATGGCATGTTCTGGCACTGTGATTCGAGACTCGAGAAGCGCAGAATCGGAGAGCTCGTGGAACTGCGGCTGTCGTTTCGAAGGTGAGCCATATGTCCATTGCCTTCGGCGTTGCCCTGACTCTCTTTGCTCGAGTTTAGAGATCCGGCCACTCCTATTCCAGCTGAGTTTAGATCGTAGTGACTGGTATAAGGCAGAGTTGGCGAGATAGATTCGAACAAGGCTGGAAAAGGCTGGTAAAGAACCAACTATGAGTGAAATATTGTTTTCAACGATGCTAGTGCGAATCGTTTATAATCAGCACTGAC
Organism: Hypoxylon sp. NC1633; assembly: GCA_022984935.1. NCBI lineage: Eukaryota > Fungi > Ascomycota > Sordariomycetes > Xylariales > Hypoxylaceae > Hypoxylon > Hypoxylon sp. NC1633. Next base: position 284,194 of record JAJLYQ010000044.1, on the reverse strand, counting down.
AGTATCATGCAGGATATAGTATCACAACTGGGATTCTGATATAAAGTCTCACATCGTAATATAGGTATTGCCTAATCGCCATCCAGCGTCGTCAAAATGAAGAATTCCAATTCGAAGGACCAGGCCCAATACGCTGGCGACAATGGCCCTTCGTTTAATTAGCACTGCTGAACCACAGGAAGGTGGCCAGGGACGGGAAAACACTAACAAGGAGGCTGTCGCAAACAATGCGACAAGCTGCATTCGCTTTGAGAACGGCATATTAAGGGACCAAATTGTTGGGAGTGGTAATACGAAGATGTACATCTCCATAATAACATACACGATACTCACTATGACGACAACTAGGATACTCTTCGTCGCCGTCTCCGAAAGTGGTGCATCTTCCCAACTCTGTCCAATGTGGGGAGCGATAAATTGGCATAAGATCAGACTCGTCGCAGAATAAAGCAGAGCAGACATGGCCAGTCCAAGCTTAGAGCCGATTCGTACCGACTTCTTTGCCGAAAAGATTTGAAGATAAAAAAGGAATATAGATGCTTTGGGGAAGAAAAATGTTGGTCCGACGATCAAGCTTTGAACGAAGACAAACTAGAAGCTGCTTCAGTCACATGTATCTCCGGCTTGATGTGCGCAACGATACTGACTTTCGCATATGATATGTTTATCCAACAGGATGGATCTCTCCAGTCTTCACGGAAGTACCTCGATGCTTAAAATTGTTCAGTGTAAAGCCAATTAGTTACGTGCCACGAAGAGCTTACCCGCAAAACTTACCCCCGAAAATCCAAGATCGAAAATAAGGCCGACTATCGTAAAATCTACAGGCTGGTCAGTATGTCAAGTATTGACCATTGCCCCCCTATATCCAAGCGTATCTTACAGTCTGCCAGCTTGAAGCCATTCCTATTTACGTACAGCCGGCCTGTGGTGATGGGGATTGTAAACGATGCCATGACCGCGAAAACGGCAATGAGAGCTGGTTCCAATGATGGTGGGTTCTCAAAAGAACACCAACCAACATCAGCAGTCTGCTCAGGGGTCGAAAGTCTGGACAAAAACATGGCTTGAGTAGTAGAATCTGAGCTTGTAAACGTCTTAACGGATTGAAAAAGGATTAGGAATTTCCCAGATAGCACACACGAAAGAAATCATGATATATATATCAATCTGACCGATCGATACTGCCCTGAAAAGCGGTAGGTGGAGGCGGCTCGAAAAGTTCTGCCTTACCTACCACGACTGCTGCTCCCCCTTCTTATTCCGTCCTATGAGGTGTCAATCTTATGTGAAGACTGCATCACCAAGTCCATCCCACCTGCTTCTGATGTTACACAACATGCGGCGCTGAACGGGAACCCCCCACTCACGATCGCTAGATATATGACGCACCATCCTTCGGCATTGCTCAGGAAAGTAATATTTGGTTGTATTGGTACCACACCGTCCAGCAAATCATGTCTACCTATGTATAGACAGTCATCTAGATAGGTTAACATACGAATTTAGATACATGCATCCCCATGTAACCGCTTAGCCTTTACTAGCCTTAACATCGCTCCATCACTGTATTATACTTCTCATCTGGCATAGCTTGGCTTTCATCCTGAATCTTGGCTTCCAACGTAGCTGGGCTGGCCAAAGCCTATACACCAGAGCCTTAGACGAACTGATAATCGGCAATATGAGCGGTGGATCTAAACAGTGATGTTGATATTAACACCGTCACAATTCAAACATCCAAGGAGGGCAGGATGATATACACCTGCAGGTTGATAGTGGCGAGCAGGGCTGACCCAGCTACACTAAGTGCTGTGTCGAGTATCATGGCGGGAGTTCCACTAGTGATTCCCCCTGCAACAATAAATCAGACAACATAGCCGGTAATTAAGAGTGTTAGCAGAACACCAGATGAGAGTGCTGAGTGGTGGTGTATGTCCTGAAACCAGATAGGGGGGTGAGGAGTGCGACTAGAATAGGTACGCAGGTAGTCTTGCGAATACTTGAATTATAGATGGAGCTCCTTATTAAGTAAAGTATTTTTTTTTGATAATGATAATCATACATAGGGAGGTAGATATTTTACATTACTCATGTGATCACCAACGTACCTAGCCCTCTACGCGTTCTGAAGTCAAAAATAAAGTCGCAACGTGGGCAAATGATCTGAACTTCGGTGGAAAAATGAAGGTATATTCCCTATCCTGGATACCTAGGTAGCCGAGAGAGTAGGAGCAGCGTAAATTGGCTGATATCCTCAGCTGATGGGCTTGTATGGATGTGCCTAAGCCAGCCGCGTCTCAGCGTGTGGCAACGAAGCGTATGCTTTCCTTCGTATCTAACGTATCCCAAGTCTGTTTTCTCAGTGATCGCCCTATCTCCTAATCAAAGACACCGCCATTCTCAGAGAGATATCACCAGAATAGTATTGCCCGAGTTCGCGATCCTCGCTGCGAACATCAGCCCCAGCCAGCGCAGCTTGAAGTAAGGTTGGGGATAAGATCTCTATGTTCCCGCATTCCCTGTCTGATTGTCTGACCTGCCCCTCCTTCGTGACCTGCCCTTCCTGCGTGGGTGATGAGCTGGCGGCGGAAGTCGGTGATTTAGGTCATCCTGTAGGTAACCGCGCTGACGCAGCTCTTCAAACGTCTGAGGGATCCTCTCGTAAAACTTCTCTCGAAAATTAGGAGTGAGCTTTGCCAGTAAGCGCGCCACCCGCAATTTCTCTGGAAGTTCGTCTGGGATATCTATTGCCGCTTGCTCGAACTTCTGCAAGAATGCTTCGAAGGTCTCGTCCGGGCCTTGTCTGAGATTATCCATGGTTTGGTAGGCTCGCACCATCATATCAACATTTCCTTTGATATCAGCTTCCAGCCATTGCTTCATCTCTTCAAAAGTCACGGCTGGGATCCCTTGCTTTATTCTCTCTTCCTTTGTTAAGACGTATTGGGACCACCGTTGGCCAACTTCCCCCTTGAGGCGAAAAGTTGCGTACATCACCTTCTCTGAGTCTGACTCATACATTTTTTCTAACAGGCTGAAGCGTACTTGAAGGTCGAACAAGAAATGAAAGAGCTCGCCATAGCGTTTGCCTTCATAGAGTGGAACCAAAGAGTCCTCATCTTCATCTTCCAGCAGGTAAGACATATTTCGAAACCTTATTTCATGAGTATAGAAGATGACTTATTAGACACTAAAAAGTGTGAAGCTCTTGAGACAAGTCGAGTGTAGAGCGAAAGGAGTAGTCGGTAAGGTCATGCAGGAGGTAGGTAGCTGGTGGGAATGAGATGGAAGTGGGGTAAGGTTAGTAGTATCCAAAAGATAAAGATAAATGGTAAATGTGTACTTTGTAACGTTTCATTTACATAATAGCTCAATCACGTGCGTCTTGGGGATGATGGACACTAAACCAAAGCTGGATTTAGTCGGATTATAGACAACTTTAGAACGGACCTCGGATAATCTTCTATCCTTAATTTAACACATCTTCGGCACTTATTAGCTACCGTGTCGTCGCTTCGATTCAATGAGTAGGCCGGTGCTGCAGCCTCTCTGATTTGTGGTGTGTGTGTGCATAGTGTGTTAATGATGACGCTCTTATGTCTCTCTGGCAGATCTCTTCCTAGGTGCTTTGTCAAACAATTGTAATCGCGTGCCTTCCGGAAGCATATGATTCGTGCGAAGGTACATCACGTCCCCGGCTTGCCATTACTTCCATAAATTCAAGCATCATTTCCCCGTCCGGCTGGCAAAATTTGCGGCCCAGAGAATAGGAATCTGATTCATGTCCCACGATTGTGCAGATCCCAATGCGCTAGTATATCCCATAAGCCGGCGTGACGGCGGCCAAAAGAAGAAGACCAATCTCGTGTTGTCGTTGAGACCAGTGCCTGGGCCTGTTATATGTTGGCATCGCATAACACTCTTGGAGCACGGTCTCTTTCCCGTTGACCGCCATATCATAATCCAGGACAACATTCAAGTCCCCAAAACGAGGGAAGAGATTTCGCAGCGCCTTTGTGATCTTATCTTTCAACATAAAAGCGGCAGGCAGTTGCGTGAGGTCCTGGAATCGAAATAGTGCGTAGAGATATGCTTCCAGCTTTATCAGCCCGTGGCCGACAGCTCCATGATCGTCGGACCCAAGTAGCTGCGTTGATACTTCCAGGATCTTTGGTACTGATTTGAGACAAGCCGTGCGCCTCTCTGTCAAACTTTACTCTCGGAGGGTGGAAGCAGTCCACTGATGCCCATGACCAAGAAGGCGCTCTATACGACGCAGGTCGCCCAGAGTTTTCCACACGAACCCACATTAGGTCATCTAGGAGGGTGTGCTCCCAAAGACCTGCCAGATATCTCGACTGGCGGACCTGTCCGAATACTCGAGCGACCCCAGAGATGGCCACCAACCTATCACCTGGCACAGCAAGTGCCGTGTCGTGGTAGTGGACGAGAACCTTTTGCCATTCGCCGAAACAGTTTTCTAGGGTCAGATTCCAGGTGGAAAGCGTCCCGAGTGGATTCCTGTACTGCTTCGGAACATAGCGCATACCCCCAATCCCGCTGGTGTGCTCTTCGGCACACCGGAAAAAAACCAGCTTCTGAGTGTAGACGAGAGAGCGCCTAGCGAGCAGCCTCTCCTGGAGAACCCAGCCCCTTCGGTAAAGGGGTTCTTGATGGATAAAATCCCCCGAAACCTAGTACAGGTCGTCACGTTGTATCCACACCAAACGAACGTCTTTGCCCTTCAATGGCACGCTGATCTCATTGGGCAGCAAGAGAAACGCGTCACGGGAGGCGAACAGCGACACCGAGCAGTCATTCGCCGACACAGCCTCAATGTTAAAGACGCTGTTTTGATAGATTTGGCCCATTAGCGCGCTCTCTTGGCGCCAATCTTGGACGGAATCCTGGATGATGCACTGCGGCCGAATTATTTAGGAGCAGTTTAAAAAAGAATCACGACTCGAAGATAGAGCACCCACCAGAGAGTCTTTCCATATGTAGCGTAATCCAAGGTCAAAAACAACTTTGGCAGCATCAAGATACAGTCTAGGAGTTGATATCACGGCTATGCTTGTCTTATACGTGTGTTGGTTGTGGGAAAGAAGACGCAGGGGCAACTTGCCGCCCCAGCAGTGACTTAATATTGCGTATGTGGCTGGGGCACTCGTCTGCAAGTCCTGCTCTGCTGTCTCAATCAGTCTGAAAGCGAGTGCATTTCCCAGCGGGGGAATTTCGAGCAGCCTGGTAGGATACCAAGAGTTTGAGAGGGCTCGACAAAGGCCGTGTTCTCCCTGACACCGCTCTATCTGTTGAGCAAGGAAAGCACAGGTCTCCATTGAATCTGTTTTGCTGCCCAGCCTCAATTCAGGGACGTCTAGGGCCGTGTCTTCCAGTATACTGAAGCTGAACATGCAATATACATGATTGAAGGAAGGGATATTACGGTGTGGGGGAGGAATTAACATTAATTGCGGCGGATAAACATTCGACTTAGATTACTTCGCTGCAGAAAAAGAAAAACGTCGTGTGGAAGTCGGGATATGTTGCTAGGAAGTCGCCTTCGAGAAGGCAATCGTGCTTCAAGGCCAGTTGAAATTTCAAGAATATCTTAATGCACCACCAGCATCGCAAGCGCAAGCCGTGAAACAACTCCAAAGGGCTGTGGGAAGAACAAGTACAGTAGGGATCCAAAAATATCCGGTCCACCCCTCATTTTACACCAAAAAAGGCCATTTTGCTATGTTGTCACTCAGCGATAACTTCACTTTTAAAAATGGTAAAAATGAAAAAACACTTGTTTTCTCGAGAGAATTGATTAAAGTTATCTATTTTATCTATCAATTCTGTATAAAAAATGTATTGGAGAAGTTGTCACAGGTTAAAATAGAGGTAAAGTGATACTTAAGATTTCCCCATACAAATTTAGTTCATTTGTATGGGGAACATTGAGCATTTCAGCATACCTTCACTTCAATCCGTTATACTTAACTCTATGGATCTTAGTCAGATTTGAAAGTGGTCAGTTAGCAAAATGAATTGCAAGTAAATCTCTACTAGATATACGACTCAGATTATTTTTACCATTTTCTACGGTCAAGCTATCGCTGAGTGACAACATGGCAAAATGACATTTTTTGGTGTAAAATGAGGTGTGGACCGGATATTTTTGGACCCCTACTGTATTTCGATGCATTTGAGGTGATGGCGTTTGATTAGGAAGAGTGCGGAGTGACCTCACCTTTACACAATTCAATGAACAGCCATATTCAATGTTCAACATCGCCATTCAGATATATTGAATAGATTTATCTCCGCCGTGTAGATAGCGAGACAGATACCACGTGCTCACGGATGGAAGGCTCCGTCCCACCGACCTACCACTGGTATGTCCCAAGAAAAGGTCTATTGAGATTGACGAAGACAACTCTCTATCCAACCCAAACTCCCGAGACCTGAAAATGCGAGCCTTGGAAGACGCCGCCACTCGTACAACGGAACCAGACTTTGCCCGAGACCTGCAAAGGCGACTTTATGAAGACGCTCCCAAACGTACTAGTGATCCAAGTGATCATGAGTGGGCTGTCATACGTAATTACAAAACCCACTCTACGAGTTACCTGATTAGGGGCGAGGTAGCTCTGGCATACCAGAGGTTCAAGAGTCAACCCCGGTCGTGGGGTATAGTTCAGCCAGCTCCAGATGACTCTCAGATGGCCTCTTATACTAGAACATGGGGCCCAGACGTTTTCAGTCTAGGGCTTACCGGAATAAACGGCTGCACAGTCATTGCCGTACTTTCAGAACGTGGTGTCTGGGTTGGCTATAGTAAGTGCTCTATTTCCGTCGTTGAATTATCCCTTACACTCGATATCTTTTTGAGTCAATCTCTAGTGATCAAGCCAGCAAGTCAAGATACTAATGATTCATCCTAACTAGTATGGGAAATGCCTAATTTCACCAGAGATGTATTAATTCCTAGCGGCTTCACCACCTATAATGCGAACTAACGTCCATTTTATATCCCTCCTATCGTCGAAACCGAAGAACAGAAACAAATGAGATTCCAACGCGAGGTTATAAACGCCATCGGTGTTGGCCGCGGGGATTTCTACCATTTTTACGGTCTCTCCCAGCTTCGTGAAAATACTCAGTCGACTGATGATCATCGACCTGAGGTTATGTTTCATGATAGTTTTAATCCCATCATCTTCATTATCACCCCACCACCTTTACACCCATTAGACACTATAGACCGTCACATATCGTCCGAGAGAAGGTGAATTTAGATATCTAACAGAAATGATGGCAATAACGGACGAACTGCATAGGATTTTTGGAAATCAACGCGAGATAAAAATCGTCAATTATAACATAACTCTAACACCGTGGGACTGGGAATTCAACGACGACCCTCAGATGGTCAGTGAGTACGAAACAGATAGTACAAGGTTTGCCGACTCCAACGGAAAGCTACTTATCCAGTACAAAAAAGTGCAAGGCAGGCGCTTATGTACCTGGGAATACTGGCGCGTCCTTTTCGCTACCCGCCAGCTGGCCCAGGGTAGTTGGAATAACGAGGGATTTCCTCGGAAACGGGATAACTCGACATTCTGTGATATCTCCGAGACCTCCAGTGTCAGCATTTCGACCAGTGCCTCGTCAACTTTAGCACCCACGTCACAATCCTCAACCCAAACAGCTACATCGACAACAACTACACCCACGGCGCCAGCCTCGCCTGCAAGCTGCTACAGAAATCTCAAGTGCTATAAAGCCGTGACTCCGGCCACGGCGCACAGCAAATCGGACAAGTTCTGCAACAACCACGCAGCCATCGACGGGTTCAGCAGCGGTCTCGGCCAGAATAGCCTACTAGTAGCCCATCACGTCTCGAACGACTTCTCCGATCCCATTTCTTACAATTGGGAGGTTTGGCGGAAGCCCAATTGCAAGAGCCATGATAAGAGGAATGTTGGACAGCCGATTCCTTCGTTCTCGTGCAAGGAAGCGATGCGTTTGGCTGTCAATGGCTGCGATAATGGGTTCCACGGGGGCACAGTCGACGCCGGGTGCCTGCAGTATCGTTTCAGTGCGGTAAATTTGGATGATGGTATTTGCAGCTTGCCATTTCAATAGTGGTTATTAGAAGTGGGGCGCTGTGATTTCGTAGTGAGACGTAGATCAAGACGAGTGGGATGCCGAGGATGATGGCGACTCAGCTGACGAGGAGATCGGTTGAGATTTAGACGATGATATGATTGAGGAGATGATAGATATTGCAGACTGGTATGCAGTCATGATAAGTAAGTAGGCTCACCTAGAAAGCGAGTGGAGAGTCCGTGTTCGCCTTCAAAGAGGTTCTCGCTGATCAGCATGTCGAAGATACCGAGCAAGTCCAGGAAAGCACGTGTAGTACAAGGAGTTTTTCTCGTCTTATATGCTGGCTTGCCAAGTTTTCAAACAGTAGTTAGAATCTGCATAGTGTTGTGATACACAAGTTTCTTTCTCCGCGGAGACTTCAGGTTTGACGCCAGAGTCTACACCGTCGCATGTCTAGTCGTAGCGAGGGCGTCCGAAGCATATGTTATAAGCCGTACCGAGCCCTGGCCCCTAACTTCTTATGCTTTGGACGTCTGGCGAGGGTGACGATGATAAATGTGTTTCTTTCGTATTGATAGATATGCGGCCAGTCGACATCCTGTTTCATAGGTACGAGACGAATGATGCCTCCGGTGGCTCCTTTTTGGCTGGTAGTATACAATAATTACAGTAGTACATACGGCCCAGCCTCTCGGCCACGAACGTGCCAATCCATAAATGCATCAAAACTCCCCAAGAAACGCCAGGCCATGCTAAGAGTCGAGTGAAGATGCTTTTCTCTAGGAATTTTTCGGGTATGGTGGGTGTCCGGTCTTCCACTGACACTCCTCAAATCCCATGCGGAAGTTATGGTAAACTCCTGAATCCTCCAGAAACCGAAATTACTACCGGTCCTTGTACACTTTAGGCTTCCATCCCTCTTTAACCTCGGCCTCCTGCGCAGCTTTGTCCATAATAGGCCGCACTTCTGCTTCTATGCGTTCTCTCGCCCTCAGAATCTTGCTCTGTAGGTAAAAGCTACCTCCCTTCTGCGGATCGTTCTGGTCGAAAAGCTTCTTGAACCGTGACAAGACATCTTCCATATTCGCTTGTCCTCCCTGGGGTGGTTTTACATTGAGGATCCTGCAGGCCTCGTCTAGGGTCATGCCACTGGAGAGGCTCGCTCGGGCTGACACTCCATTCGGGTTGATCTTGGCTTGTGCTCGCGCATAGTTGGAGGAGGCTTGCGCTTGTTTATAGGCCTCGGTAAAGGCACGGCCAAGGACTCGGGTGCCGACTAAGACGATCTTCGTTATAATTCGGTGCGCCTGACCATAATGTTAGTAGAAATGCTAAGTGGCGCATCGGTCGATTGAACCCGAGTCCCAGAAAAGCTTCAATTCACAAACATACCATTTCCGCACTTGTTGTGAAGGTGTGAATGATCACAGCCACAAAGACCTGATTGCTCGATAGACACACAGAGCTTCAGGTAGGGGTTGATGATCAAAGGCGATGGAGTATTTCCTTCCGACGTTGATGGGAGAAAAGGACGTCGTCACACAGCTCGAAAATTGTCGCGATAACAAACCAATTAGAGACGCAGGAATTGAAGCTCCGGCACTCCGACAATAGGCCCATCCATCCAATGTATGGAGAAAAGAGGAGTGGGGCTAGGGAGTGCCGCCACCTAGCAAAGAGTACGTACCTATTTTCAGCCCTATCAGCATAGACAGTGAACAGCCACAATGAATCACTAGCCACAATAAGGTACTGAACTACATAGGTACGTAGCTCCAAACCAAAGCTTCGCCGTGCCACATCGGTGAAGACAGATTCAACCCTGACAAACTGCAAGTCAACAAGAACAACAACTCGTGAGTTTTTACCACTCTAATCACATAAACCCCTAAATACCGTCCACTTCTTGTTTGACTTGGATCTTTTGTCCCTGTTAAATATTTAAACTTCTCATTCATATTCACATACCCTCTCTATTCCTAGGTACCTAGCCAGTTTCAAAACAGGAGATTCTAGTTCTCATTAGTCAAAAGCCACCTCGATTCCTAGCGCGCGAAACATGTCGCAATACTACGGCGCACCTCCTCCAAATCAGTATGCTGGTGGTGCAGCAGCCGCGCAAAACCTCCAGTTCTATCCCTCATCATATTCACCAGGCGTCCCAGGTCAGTCGACGTCGGCGCAATCGTACGGCTATGGCGCGCCCCCAACTGGGCCAGCTGGCTTTGGAGGCTTTGGCGGTGCGCCGCCTAGTGTAAGCGGAAGGATGGGTGAACAGGGTGGTCTGCGGACAGGATGGATCGCCGCGTTCTCAACCGAAGGATACGACGGTGAGCCACCGCTACTAGAAGAACTGGGTGTCAACTTTAGCCATATTCAGATGAAGGTGAGTTTTTCTGGTCGCTGGCTGCTATACGTGGCAGTGCTGATTGTTTTTCAGACTTTAGCAGTGCTCAACCCTTTCGGACGCATAGACCAACACATCATGGATGATTCGGATCTCGGTGGTCCTATACTCTTCTTCCTCCTATTCGGCACCTTTCTACTCTTCAGCGGAAAGGTACATTTCGGCTACATCTACGGATTGGCACTTATGGGGTCATTTGGGCTACACACAATTCTATCACTCATGTCACCCGACGGTCCCAGCTCTCCAACACCTGCCCACGCGGCACCGGCGTATCCTACCAGTCCTGGCTACCCCAGCGATCCAAATGCAACTGGTAGGGTTGACAGTAGAGGACACCTGAGCAACACCCTGACAATCGCAAGGAGCGCTAGCGTGCTCGGGTACTGCCTCCTGCCGCTGGTCATGACGAGTCTGGTGGGAATTGTCATTCCGATGGATGGGTCTTTCGGTTATATCCTGACCACCGGAGCGATCGTTTGGTGTACAACAAGCGCGAGTGGCATGTTCTGTGCTGTGGGAAGAATGCGGCAGATGAGGGCTCTGGTGGCATACCCGCTGATGCTGTTTTACGTTGGCTTCGGAATCATGAGCATCTTCAGCAGTCGGGGATCTGGTGGCTTGGGCAAGGTGGCAGGTGTACCGTGAAATCGGATTGAGCACGTTAGAAATGCCGAATCATATCGATCTTTGTCCAAGTCAATGATGGCAAGGTCAACGCTTCCCAGGCTGCAGCTGCATTCGATCTCGCCAGAACATTTCATCAATAGGTACCTGTGTATCGATGATCCGAGGAATCATGAACGTTCGTCTACCTGCGGTACGCGATGCTAGTCCTGGAGAAGAACAAATGGGATTGATCGATGGTCGTGGGAGTGATACCCCTTAATCGAGCCAGATATAGAGCGTTGAGCAAAATAATATCATCGTGACATCTACGATTGCTAGGATTTGTCCATAGGCTACCCCGATTTAAGGACGTCCGTCCCTCTATTCAGAGATAAGTAGGAGTGGTGGAAAGCTACCACAATGGCTATCGGTATGAATTATTTATATTGCCATTACCTCACATATTGTCTTGGATATGCACCTGTCTATCCGGACCTCTTCTACTCGGCAAGATGTTGCCCACATTTTGGATATGCACCCGCCGTGCTGTAGCGAGCTTCGCATCGGGACGTTTCGTCAACGACTTTAATGTAGAGTAAAGTAATTCGTACTAAAGCACAGAAGCCAAAGCTAGAAGGTCATATAAGACGACTCATTTCAGATTTACTTACCTGGGTATTACCAGTCCTGGATCTGTCACTGTCAGACACAACAGATAGCCATGCAGACACCGCCTTAACCCCCACAGCAGCGCCAAATACCGCGCTACAGCGGACGACATGGCTAGGCCGAACAGGCCATCGCACAAGGTGAAATATTAGGGATTCGGATGTTATCTGCTACGATGATAATCAAGCTGTTTGATAGTGGACGACCTTGCCAGGGTGATATCTACCATCTATCTATGCTGCGTGCGATGGCAAAATGCATCAGCAAGTCGAATGGCCATTTATCATACTAGGAGACGATGCAGGTACATACAATCAGAGATACCTCACGACGAGTTTATTGTCTGGATGCTTACCGAAGTGTCATGAACAATGGCATGCCAACAATTACTCTGTAGATTACTTGGGCCCTGGTACATCCTCATCTACAAGGATTCGAATTTTCCGCATGCTCGTTTATAGCAGGGTTTAGCCTGGACCGACCTGTCGGGATAAAGCTCCTTGTTTACTGGAAGTCTACGTGGAACGGCCCGCGACGATGCGAATTAGAGGGCGGGCGGCCATTACCAAATTGACTTGGAATATGGTTCAATTCGAATGCGCTAACCTTGGCGAATATATTTTGTAGATTGTCAAGATGATGCTTCGTACCTGAACCGGATGGTATGTAAGTAGTACTACTTCGTAAGTACACACCATTATGCAAAGTTACTGCCGGCCACTATTACCGGACGGGACCATTGTGCATTGTAGCAAACTTTCTCCTAACGGGAATAGCGATGACAGCTTCTTCCAAATCCAATACCCAGATGTTTAGACTCGTTGTCGAAACTGAACAATCATCGCCAAGCACAGAGACGCAGGCAATAAAGTCCCTTCTCAGATCAGATCCAGGCAAGACCCCTGCACTTTGAGCCCCGAAGCTTGGCACCTACGGGTCGTGATGAATTGCAGACTGCAGTACCTAAAACTGCACGTCTCTTTAAATACAATACTACCTACCTACCTCAGTACCATACCTTTCCCGAGGTTGCATTGCATCTCTCTCTGCCGTTACCCATTTGCTTGTACCATGTCGCTGTACGCAAACGCGTAATGGTCTCGCCAACATGCATTCACAGGTGTAAATGTCGGTGACCCAAAGCGATGTTTTCTGTGATACTTTTCTGTGTTACTGTACAGGACCATATTGATCCCTGCCGCCCAGGTCGTTGTCAAGGCGCTACGTGAAAACTACATGCATAGCAGCACGACGAAAAGTGTTGAATCACTAATACCCAGTTTGCTTATGGTTTAAGAGCATCCCTTGACAGCCACTTTTAGCCAGCTGCCTACAACTTACAATAAAACTACCTCTACCCCGAGAATCGACAAGTCCGCCATAGCTCCGGACGCCATCTTCCCCGCGTTCCTTGATGGTCACGCCCTATCATATCAGCGTAACCACGAGAGGAACGAACGCGGAGATTACTGGCGTCTCTTTGTCCTACCCCATCTTGTCGTTAAGGCGAAAAGAGGCGGACGAATGGTACAGCGTTGCTTATTCTACACGAACGAAATCCCCGATCCCCAAGAACCATCCCATGTCTTGCCGGGATGTGGTTGCATATGCCATACGTAACTACCTCGATCCGTGCTTTGGTAACAAGTAATATATAACCCTTGCAACCACCCGGTATGTAAGCACAATTGCTACATCCTCTGTTTCTCTATTTGAGCTTTATTAATCCCTCCTAGGATCGTTTCTCGGATTTCCACTTCTCTTCTACCTGTATCCATCTCAGCGGTCGAGAAGGCAAGTCATCATGGCGTCGTCTGATGATCTGAACAGGTCTGAAAAGAAAGAGGCCTTTCCTGAAGGTGAAGCCTCGGCTCAGGTACAGCGGATCGAAAAGGATGTCCAATATGCAGCCGAGGAAGGCTTCACGGCGACTGACAGGTGAGAAATACCTAGCAGATGATAAGAGATGACTGCATACTGAACGAGCTTTGATTCCCAATAGTCGCGGTGTGCCTATCCTCCAATTTGATAGGCTAGCTGAGAGAAAGCTGCGAAATAAGATAGACCTCATGGTCGTCCCGACAGTATCTCTCCTGTATCTCTTCTGTTTCATTGATCGCTCCAATATCGGTATGTAACCACTTTGCACCTTTCACTGCCATACGTGTCTTGTACCATTTACCGACAGAGTATAGGGAACGCGAGACTGGCCGGGCTTGAAAAAGATTTGGGAATGTCAGGCAACGACTACAACGTCCTCCTCTCCATCTTCTTCATCAGCTACATTGTCATGGAGATCCCGTCAAACCTGGCTTGCAAGTGGATCGGCCCGGGCTGGTTTATTCCGTTCATCTCATTTGGCTTCGGCGTCTGCTCTCTAGGGATGGCCTTTGTGCGCGACCTACCGGCGGCTTGCGGTGTTCGCTTTTTGCTTGGTCTCTTCGAGGCTGGCATGATGCCGGGTATATCCTACTACCTTTCTCGATGGTACCGCCGCTCCGAACTCGTCTTTCGAATCTCTCTGTTCATCGTCATGGCTCCTCTAGCTGGTGCTTTTGGAGGCCTGCTAGCCTCGGGGTGAGTGTGACAGTCTCCTCAGCCTACTTCAGAGAGCATCTGGTGCAGGAAATATGCAGAAGATAACCCTTTAATTATCTCCATACGATAGTCCACCACTAACGCTCAGGTGCTACAGCATCCTAAGTCTAGACAGCATCGGCAGTGTTCGCGCCTGGCGCATGGTCTTCCTAGTCGAGGGTATCATCACGATGGGGCTGTCGTTGATTGCCTTCGCCACGCTCACAGACCGCCCCGAGACGGCACGCTGGCTTTCGCAGGAAGAGAAGACATTGGCCGTTGCCCGTGTCAAGTCAGAACGCCTGGCACAGACGACCGTCCTCGACAATGCGGACCGCAAGAGGTTATGGTTGGGATTTTGGAACCCAGCCGTTTTAGCGACAGCCTTTATCTTCCTGCTGAATAAGTACGTGCATTCCAAATTCGAAATACTTTGGCAGCAAACCCGGAGCGACTGCTGACTAAAGATGTTACAGCATAACTGTCCAGGGTCTAGCTTTCTTCACGCCGACTATCGTGGCAAGTATCTACCCTACGTACACGACAGTCCAGAAGCAGCTTTACACCGTCCCGCCATACGTAGTCGGAGCTGTGTTCGAGATCGTCTTCCCGCTCCTCAGCTGGCGCACGGACAGGCGGCAGATCTTCCTGGTTCTCACCGCACCGCTGACGATGATGGGCTACATCATGTTCCTAGCCAGCACGGATACGCGGGTGCGGTACGCGGCAACGTTCTTCACGGCGATCAGCTGCTTCGCGGTGGGCGCGCTGTCCAACGCGCAGGTGTCGGCGCAGGTCATCAGCGACTCGGCCCGCTCCATGTCCCTCGCCACCAACGTCATGTTCGGCAACGTCGGCGGTCTCGTCTCGACCTGGTCCTACCTCAGCTGGGACGGCCCCAACTACCCCATCGGCAACGGGCTCAACCTCGCTGCCTCCAGCACCCTGCTCGTCGTCGCTACCGCCACCCTGTTCTGGATGAAGGCCGACAACAAGAGGCGAGAGAAGCTCGACGTTTCGGGGGAGTTGGAGGGCTTGTCGCAGGCGGAGATCGAAAGTCTTGAGTGGAGACATCCTGGCTGGAGATGGAAGCCCTGAGTAACGAGGAGGGTTGCTGCTAATTGTCGATCGCTGGCTACGTACCTAGACATGTAAGGTTATACAGGTGTTAGGTACGGGATTGTTACACAAACGGCCTTGTTCTATTATCGTTGTACTATCACATCTGTGGATTTTTACGGTTGTGACGAGTTACGTATATAGGGGATTGGCATTTCGACATCCGTAACGAATAGTAGAGTAGCTTTATAACGAAAGCCGGACAGCCATGTACACCTAATGTGCTTATTTACTCAGCTTTATTGCCCCTTCTTATACTTCTTTGTAGGGTGTGGAAATATCAGGGGGGTTTGATAGAAGCGTAAGTGAAGTCGGTCGGTTCACGATGCGGCCATTTTCCGGCCTAGATACCTGCCTGGTTATGCAGCTTCAATGGCTATCGTTTTGCTCTTAATAGTGGAGGTACCTTGTTCATGTGGATGCCTATAGGAGATACCTACTCGTAAATCACTTTCTCGTGAGACGCTTCTCTCTTTTATGCTTGGGCAACGCAAATTGAAAGGGGCTCATGTCAAAAAAGGTATTACAGTGACTATTTATATGAACTATAGGGTATACCTTCTGTTACATGTAACGCTGAAGCAGTAGTGCTTGCGAATTTACAGGCTGATATCTTGAGTCGGGATTGTTAATTTGAAGATTTCCCAGCAGAACTCTTGAGCATCTTATATTCTCAGTAATTATAATAAGGAAAACTGTGACTTATGAAACTACCGGTGATGTGTGTCACCTAATAAAATGGCTTTCCTCGAATTCATATGCACCCTTTCGAGTCTCCCACCGGACAAAGTACCTCATGTAGGTAGTGAGCTTGAGAGGGCCATCAATGGTGGGCCGGAACGTGATCGATACGGCGGATTGAAAGAGCTTTTCTCTAATCACTCAGATTTACCTTTTGACTTTTATTGATAGGCGGTCTTCATCGTACGGCGTCTTCCCATATCATCTTCTTAAGAAGACTATACCGGGCAACCTTTCGGGAGTCTAGGCTCATCGAACAGCCCTAGCTAGGCAGATACCTAGGCACTCCGGTAAACACCTATAAACAGGAAGAAATAGTTCTGAAGTTGATTATCACTTCCTCTGATTATCCACTGAATTCAAAGTGCTCTGCTATGTCTGCGTACAGCGTTGGTCAGCATCAAGAGAAATGTACTCGAACGAAACGTCTTGATCTCTACCAACATCGATGGTACATATATCTCTTGTGCCATCCATATTTTCTCTGATATGAACGAACTTTCTTCATTGCTATCAATAATAGCCATGATTAGAGCTGGCTACAAGTGTATTAGTGCGATGTTGTTCCAGCTGATGGATTAGAGGGCGGCATGACTTGAGAGCTTTAGCACTCAGGCGCAGACGACAACATCAAAAAAGAATGGTGCGTTTGCAATTCCAAATCAAATCGGTCCTTTCTATACAAGGTGTGCATGAGAGGAGACACAATTATGACTGGAATATATATATTCCTACACGTATATGGACGCGTTGTTCAGCTAAGGGCTGACCGCCTAGCTTAACTACCATACTCAAATCTCTACCGTGACAATACTACTATCCATCAAACGCATCACATCGTCATTTCTCATCTTCGTCCTGTCATATGGTCAAGCGGCCTGGCTTGGCGCCCGGAAAGTAGGACTGTCATCCCGTACAGCTTCCATGCGCCCCAGATTCTCTCCGCAGGCATATATGAATTTCCCCGTACCCATTTTCCAATCGGTTGCATTTCGTCTAGGATCGACAGCTCGGAACCTGGCTATCGAGAAGCAAAAATGCCCTGCGGCCAATCAGTTGTGGGCTGGATATGAACGCTGGCTTTACCGGCTATATTACCCCAGGTCCACCGGAGACCCAACAACCATACAGAGGCCTCGTCTAATATCCGAAAAGAGGTCGCCCTTGATCTAATCTGTCTCGGAGAAATTCTGAATCGCAGCTTGCTGGCCGTGACGGGGGCGCAGGCACCCCTCTGTGTTACGGACATAGAGGTGATAGGGCCGCCAGCATCGGCACCCCTTCCCCATACTCTATTCTGTTCGGCATATAGGGGAGTGCGATGGCGCAAGGGGCATTACCACGTCATGTATATATATGCACGGTGGCACTCTGGGGGCTGGACGTGAAACCTGCCATCCCAAGCCTCTCACCAGTTTCATCACACACGGCTCGTGGTCAATACAGACAAGATGAAGTTCTCTTTGTTCGCAGCGGCGGCATTCGCCGTGTCGGCCGAGGCCCACTGCATCTTCCAGGTAAGCGTCGACGGCATACAAATCATGAAGGCTGACGGCTGATGAAGCTTGATGCACGCAGGAAGTTTCGGTAAACGGAGCCAAGCAAGGCTCGCTGGTCGGCCTCCGAGCCCCGTACGACAACAACCCCGTCTACGACGTGACCTCGCAGGGTAAGAATACCTAACCCAGGGCTGCCTCCTGCACCGGAAGGGTAATGCCGAGTTACTCACAACGCGCTCCGCAGACATCATCTGCCAGAAACAGGGCACCACCTCGGACAAGGTCATCAGCGTCAACCCGGGCGACAAGCTGGGAGCCTACTTCGGCCACGTCATCGGCGGCGCGCAGATCCCCAACGACCCGGACAACCCGATCGCGCCGTCGCACAAGGGCCCGGTCACGGCGTGGCTGGCCAAGGTGGACAACGCGGCGTCGGCGAGCAAGACGGGCCTCAAGTGGTTCAAGGTGTGGGAGGACACGCTGGACACGTCGAGCAAGCAGTGGGGCGTGGACCACATGATCGCCAACCAGGGCTGGGTCAACTTCTCGCTGCCGACGTGCGTCGCGCCCGGCGACTACCTCATGCGCGTCGAGATCATCGCCCTGCACTCGGCCTACGCCGCCAACGGCGCCCAGTTCTACATGTCGTGCGCCCAGATCCGCGTCGGTGGCAGCGGCACCGGCACGCCCAGCCAGACTGTCAGCTTCCCCGGCGCCTACCAGAAGAACGACCCCAGCATCGTCATCAACATCTACGGCGCCGCCGGTGCCACTGACAACGGCGGCAAGCCCTACAACGCCCCGGGCAACGTTGCGGTGATGAAGTGCTAGATGGGACGGGGAATCTTGGGATGAGGGCCGTATATCTAGGTGTCAATTTTGATGCGTTGATGGTGCCGGTAGGAATGAAAGCTGGTTAATTGTCGATGTGGTCCTCTTCATTGCATTGAGCTACCTAGATCATCTGGAGTCCAGACGCCAGATACCTACATGTACATACCTACGTACCTGGTAGTCTTGCAATTTAAAGCGATAGGACACCACTTATCCGTGATTGAAGCGCTGTTTTGCTTATGCCGCTGTATCCGTGAATGAAAGGCGATTGAGTCATACAAGTCACAGGGCAGTCGGCAAATCGAATTATGAGCTCGAAATGCACCAGTGCCACTCTGGACCATAAGGCCTTCAAACTGCGACAATCTGATTTGATGCCATCGTGCCGAATTGAAGGTCGCCGAACTGACTCCAAATCGGGTCGGTCGCGGCGTCGAAGTCATCGCTAATTGGTTCCCATCGCAGCTGTGTCGGCGCATGTAGGGTCACACCACGTATCAACGGAACGCTTAAAGTGACTGTTTACCTGACTATACCGCATGCTCGGTTCTGTGATTTACTCGACGCACTCAAAGTTGTCTAATTCGTTCTCGTTACGAGGGATGGATGCGACAGCTCTTTGTACGCCGTGCCGTGGAGGACTCGTGCCATAATCCAATCCCAATCCAGGGGTGGCAGCCCAACCGTGCTACCCATGTTTCATCGGGTGCTATTTTCTTACCCCGGATGTTTCTTTGTCTGCGGACGGAATCCTTCCATGAAGTTCAGGATGGCTTGGGTACCCACCCTGCCACCTAGGGAAGCCCTTAGTGAGCTCTTCCCGGCTAGGCAACGCTTTAATCCTGTTCCCTTGCGGCCCGTTGGAATCCCAAAACCCGACTTACATACGTTCGGCTACTCGCCCATAAGCCAGGTTTAAGCTGTGTACATATCTTGTTTTGTCTATATTTAGGGACGAGACTCTTCTGCTGTGCAACTCCTCTGTCGGGAGGCGCCTCGACTAATCCCATGGTCCCATAGATGTGGTGCCGTGGGGCTTCAGCTTCATTACAGTAGCGCAAGGGGGTGTTGCGCAAGCGTAGTTCCTGTGCCAATCATCACATCACGTCTTACGTCGCGGCCCACAAGCTAATGGCCAGGATTTGCCGACGCTTTTAACTGAATTGGAACGTGGCTGGATGAGCTGAGATGACAAGTGGTAGGTAAGCTGGTAAGCTGGTGGTAAGCTAAAGAGCCGCATGAGGAGCAGATCCTACCGTCCTTCCCTATTTAGAGATCAGAGGTCGCCATGGCCAGGGGAGAAGGAAAGAACCGATCCTCAAGAATGGAGACTTGAAAGTATTACGCTCGACTTTGCCCTGAAACATAGTTGTCGAGTCGAAGAGATATTGCGAGACAACAGGCGCCACGATGCCGCCTCCCACGTTACAAGCGTCGGGTAGTGCCCTAATGAGCCCCATAGCCGAAAAGGCAGCCGATATATCCGAGCAAAGGGAAATTGAGGCCGTCTGGAAAGAAGTCCACCTCAAGGTCGTCGAGCTGGCTGGCGGAGACCCGAAAAGAGTTCAGTCCACTCTCGATATCAACAGCGTGCTCAAGTACATCGACAACGTGCAAGCCTCCGACAAGAAGAAGTCGGAGGAGTTCGGCACCTTCAAACGCATCGTAAACAGGACTTTGCAATGTATCAACACAGTCGGCGGAATAGTCGCCGCAGGCGCTTCGGAAGTAGGTATCATCAAAGCAAGCGAGTGCACAATGTGCCTCGTTGAGTTGGTTTTTTTTTGTCCGCGACATGCTGAACACTGTCTGTAGGTCTTTGCCCCGGCGGGCATGTGCTACAATGCTCTCACCTTCGTCATACAAGCCTGGCAGGGCTACGAGGGCATGTTTGCGAACCTCGCCGAGCTTCTCGAGAAATGTACCGAATTTCTCGAGCGCCTCGAATCCTACGACGGCAGGATGGACGCCAGGCTAAAGCGCGTCGCGGTCCAGAACCTCCGGCTGTTCGTCGAGATATGCGATCGCACGATCAAGCTGCGCAAGAAGCACAGCAAGTGGCTTGCCTTCACAAAGCAGCTGTTCCTAAACGATAATGGCATTCAGGACCTCCTCGGCATGATGGACCGTCTCAATGCCAAGGAGTCTCTCTTGGTGAATGCCCAGACATATAAGCTGGTGAGCGACAGTGCCGGAGATATCAAGTTAATGCTCGAAGGCCAGGAGAAGCAGAAGAAGGAGGACGACGCGAAGAAATGGCGCAGGACTATTGCAAAGGCGCTGGGCTTTCCCGGAACCACTTTGGATAGTGACGGCGAGCCGATTCCAACTTGGCAGAGGACCTTCGACGCTCGGAAGAACCAGCTGGTGGATGAGACTGGCAAATGGATACTGGACAATGTGACCTTTTTGGAGTGGTCGAAAGCAACCGCCCCGACGAAACCGGTTGTAGTGCTGGGTGGGAGAAACGGCTCCGGCAAGACATCTGTGATGGCGAACACTGTGCGATACATGAGGAAGATGGACCACGCTGGCCCAACTTCTCGGATTGTTACCGCTTATTTCTTCATGGAAGGCGAAAAGAGGAAGTCCGACGACGAAGATGCCAGTAGCATCTTGGAATTGGTTTCGCGGACGTTGCTCTGGCAGATCGCGACCTCCTACGAAGCCATGACCAAGTCCATCTTCCAACTGGTCGAGCGGTCTTCTGACTTTGACGGTTCGCGGGGCCTTTGGCAGCAGCTCTTCATCAACAACAAGGAGCGGATGAACCCAGACACGACCTTCTACCTTTTCATCGATGGACTCGACGAAACTCTTGTCCCACTGATCCAGACACTCGCCTCGGTGAAAGACAACAAGAAAGCTCGCGTCTTCCTGACCGCCCGGCCGCAGATGGTTTCTGATTGGCTTGAGCAGGCAGAAGGGGCCAAGTTCAGCGTTGTTCCGATTTCTGATCACAACGGCGATGACATTGACAAATACATCATCTCCCGGATGAACAAGATGCCGATCCTCAAAGATGCTACTCGTCCAGGTATTTCCGAATGGCGTCAGACGATTTTAGAGACGCTGCGCTTCAAATGTGCGGGCGATTACTTCAAGTTGAACACCAGTCTGAACGCACTTGCGAAGGTCGATCTCGTGGATGACATCAACGAAGTGCTTGCCAACGCTGATAAGACTCGGACGGACCAGATCGATGCCGAGCTTCGTCGTCTTAACAATATACGTACTATCAAGGAAATCCAGGAGATAAACGAGATCATAATGTGGGTTGAGACGTCTCGACAATGGTTCTCCGTTCCGATGATGGAGGATATCATATCCGTGAAGCACTGGAGAAGCTCGGTGATACAGGCTGAAGCTACCGCCGAGAGCCCAACGCTGACAAGGCGCAAGACGGGATCTCCAAGTCTCGAAAGCACCCTCCAGGAGACGGCGCCGGCCCCGGTAACCCTGTCGCTGCTACCTTTCTGCCAGAAGCTGGCAGAGAAGTATCCCATATTTGCCGTCACGGACTCGGGCGTCATCGACTGGCGATCCCCAGAGATCAAGGATCGAGTTCCATCAAAAGCCTTAGAACGGGATGCCGCCTTTAACCCCACCGCGTCTGGTCCGCAGATCATACAGGAGTCTGAGATTTCCATCATACGTCATTTCCTCAACAATGTGTGCCCTCAAGATCTATACAACCGATTCGACTTTGAGCAGTTCTTCAATGCCAAGCTCGGCGCTGGGAAGAAGGAGTACATCTGTCTCGACCCGGACAATGCGAGTATCAAGATCGTGATCACCTGCCTGACCATCCTCACGAAGAAGGAGCTGAGAGATAACAAGGATCTACGGCACTATGCAGTGTACTGGCTGCTGGATCATTTTCAAGAGGTTGATCTCTCTGCCGCCGACCGAGATCTAAAGGCTCAGGTTGGTCCACTCCTCGTTGAAGTCTTCACGAGTGAATGCGGGGTCGACTCCATGTTCTGGCCCTTCGATCTAAACGTCAGCACAAAGACCTGGGACGAGGGCGAATATGCACTGCTTTCTGTCGCCCGAGGCGACTGGCTATACTCTATGTCCGGCGTTCAGGAGGTTTCCCGTTGGCTCCACGATTCCTCCGTGACGAAGTACGTAACCAGCGACTCTGGCATGTCTTTCATCAAAGCCGTTAAGGAGTCGGCAAACCTCCACGAAGCAGTCTTCTCCTTTGCGGCCAAGTATATCGCCCACCACCTGTTCCGCCGTACGGAGTTTACTCCCCGCCAGTTCAGGTCTGCGTGCTGGTTCATTCGCGGATATTTATCACGAGTAAGTTCTGAAGCATTGCAGCTGTCTCGAAACACTGAAATGCTAATAACTCAATCTAGCTCAACTTAGAGAAGTCTTCTCGGATGCCAAGCGAACCGACTCCATATACTGACGAAAGCTGCCCCGAATGGAAGGAATTCGAAAGCAGAGAGTTTAAGCTTGAGGAGATAAACGAAATCGAAGCTTGGGCAGCAACAGTACTTGGAAAGGCGAATGATACTCCGGTACAGGCATCCAGCTGGGAAATCCACGGATCCCTTATCATGTTTCAGCTCTGTTCTTCTCAGGAGGGTGTGGTCGATATCTATCAAGGACGTGCCCGGAAAGCTATCGAGCTCAACCCGAAGAACTGGCACGCATGCCATTTCATTGCTAAGCAGTCGAGCACAAGCAACGAGGAGGCTGTTGAGCTTCTCTCCCGGGCGAAACAGGCTGTCGATGAGCTGCGTAGGAGTAGCAAAACGTGGATGCGGGATTCCTCAAACCCCGCGCTGCTCGCTCGCATCACGCTTGACTTGGGAGACCGCCTGTGGGATCTCGGTAAGGACTACAAACTCGCCGCACAAACTCACCGGGAATGTCTTCAGTACGATTACGTCCACTTTGTGAGCTACACCGAGGTGCTCGCTCGATACCAGAAGCGCAAGGCTTGGGACGAATTTATCGCGTTCATCGAGATCCTAAACAACACGAGCCCAACCTGGACCGCGTTTTTCGACGAGCTTGTCAACCAATTTGTCGTTAACTTGGTTTCTGTCCGCGAGACCAACATGCTAGCCGAAGCCGCAGATGCGGCCAAGCGCTGGGACGTGATTGAGGCCTTCTTCACGCTTGCCATCGACATCGGCATTCAGCAGGAGGCCTGCGATCTAGTCTTCCTCTTGCGAGACGGTTTCGCGAAGACCCTTTCCGCTAGCGTCAATGGTGAGGCGCAACTAGACAAGATCGTCTCCATCCAGGAGGTGGCGCTCGAAGATGTCAGACTTCACCGTCCCGAAAACTTGTCTCCAGCTGCGGTTGACGCCATGGCCGACTCGCTTGCCCAGACCTATCTGAGCAAGGCGTTCGAGCCGGACCTTCCCGTCGAGAAGGTCGATCGCTACGGGGCCCTCCTCGCAGGTCTACTGCCAGACTTGAGCGAAGTAGACGTCTTGATGAATTTTGTCAGCATATGCTGTCTCGTGCGGTACCACTGCAAGCGGAAGAGCGACTCCAAACTGGCTCGGGATTGTATGGAGATCATTGTCCGGACGGGCATCGAGCTCCTCTCCGATGACGACGACGACAATGACTACGCCGCCTACTCCCTCCTTGCGCAGGCACTACTAATAGTGGGCGACATAGAGAATGCCCGGATCACATGGACGCTCTATAACATGCTCCAGTACGAGGCCCACGTGAAATGGCAGAATTGGATGACCACGACGGGACAGGGTCTTACCAACGGAGACGAAGGATCGACGAATGGTCTTGGCGGTGAACACAAGGCGATTACGAGCAATGGCAAAGACGGATCGGGTGCAGAGCCGGCTAGCGAGGAACCAGAGAAGCCGGAGCCGATCGTCGGCTGCGACGCCTGCGGCAAGCAGTATGTGATTGTCGAAATGCCGGTCTACACCTGCGCCGACTGCGTTGGCAGAATACACCTCTGCCAGGAGTGCCACGCGCTCCTGATGCAGGACAAACTGGAGAAGAAATTGTTCAACTGCAAGAAATCGCACGAGCATGCCTTCATGGAAATACCGCCCTGGGACGCGAGTCTCATCGAGCGCATGCCCAGGGGGTGCGTGCCCCTGCCTGATAGCTGGGAGGGGGGGAGGAGATGGATGACACTCGACGACTGGAAGGGAGAGCTGAGAAAATTGTACCTGGATGGAGATGCCAAAGAGGTTTTTTCCCCGGCGTAAGAGGGGATGGGGGAATGCATACCGAGGATGGTGCTGTGAGCTTGATGAACTTGGGCTGTTTCGGAAAAGTCGATGTTGAATAGGAACGAGTGGACGAATGCAGTTCGAAAAATGACTTGAAAGCCGATGAAGATGTACCTAACTTCATGTTCTGGGTAGGAGGTATTTTCTTGGACACAGATATTGAACACCCACGCCGAGGTCCTTTAATAAACTTGCTCAGGGAATGCCCAATGTCGTCGTCACAGTAACTTGCTAGAAAGGCTCATGAAGATATCTCATTCAAATAATCAACCCTATAATATAGTAGATATTAGGTGTAGGCAGGTATCTACCCCCTCCGCAAATCCACGGCCGCACCATTAACAGGCGGCACACTCACAACCACCGTCTCATTCATATCCCCGCCACGATACGCATACGTAAAAGTCCACCCGGACCCAGCGCCACCATGCGCGCCCCCAGCATCCACGACAACCAGGCCGCTCTGCACGTCGGGGTACTTCCGCAGCATGCGGTGGACGGCATCAGCAGCAGCCTCCGTGGGCGTCATACCCCGCCGCAAGTTCTCGACCGCCTGGTAGCACGGCAGGAACCGCATCATGACATCCCCGTCGCCCGTGGCCCCGCACCCGCCCACCTCCCCATCGACGTAGGACCCGCTGCCCGTGATCGGCCCGTCGCCCACGCGGCCCGGCACCTTGCGGCCCGCGCCATTCGTCGACGTGCCCGCGGCCATGGCCCCCGACGCATGCAGCGCAATCAACGAGATCGTGTCGTGGCCCAGGGGCCTGCCGCGGTGCGCCAGCAGCTGCGCCGCGTAGGCCGCGTCGGCGCGCGCGTCCAGGGCCAGCGGCGCGTAGGGCCCGCACGACGTGCCCGGGTCCGGGGTCACGTTGATGCGGTAGTTGGGCTGGCAGGCGGCCGCCTTCCACTGCGCGCACGAGCCAGCCGAGGCTTCGGTTGTCAGGTTCTGCGTGGTGAAGCCGTTGGCGACGGCGAAGTCGGTTGCGAAGTCGCCGGCTAGTAGCGTGTGCGTCGTGTGCTCTAGAACGTGCCGCGCGACTGAGACGGCTTCTTTGATGCGCCGGAGGGCGGCTACCGCGCCGGACTTCATGGTCGTGCCGTCCATTATCATCGCGTCGAGGGTCGTCTGCTTGGATTAGCGCAGGCCTTGCGGAGTATGTCGTTATTGGGCTTGGGGTAGGTATTAAGGTAGGTAGGGGAAGGTTTCTCTCGTACCTCGCAGTTCTCGTCCGGAGAGCCGCCGTAGCCCACGCTCCCGTCGCATTGGTTGGCCTCGCAGGTCAGACATCCGATCTCGACTGCATCCAGAGCCGAGGTCTCGGGCTTTAGCAGAGATAGATATGCGGCGTCTGTGGCTGCTGTGAACGGGCCACCCCATGTATTAATGACCATGGGTAGGCCCGGCGAGTTGCTGCTTTCGATCGCGCATCTGACGCCGCTCGACGTTGATAGGCAGAGGACCAGAGACGTCAATCTGAACTCACGAAAGTACGCCATGATGAGAACGAGAAAGAAGGCTAGCGGGAGGAGAGTACGAAGCCTCACAAGCGACGCGGCCCCGTTGATGAATGAGTTTATCGGCATCGAAACATGTTTGGTTGACATGTTCAAGAAGCCGATACTGACGTTCCAGCGGCCAAGCTTTCTCCAATTCCTTATCATTTGTTGATGATAGTGGCATGTCAGCGTGCTAACCCGCCCTGGCAGCTAGCTGTAAAAAAGGTAGGAGGTATTTCACTGCAGAGTGACAATTGACATGGAATTTCATAGAATTGGTTGGAAAAAAGGGCAAAACTTATATTTGAACGATGTTTCGGACTGATGTGTTTGAGATTTTGAACTGGGGTTTGTATTTTCAAACTGAGCATTGAACCACCGCACCATTGGACTGCCCACTTGGGCTAATAGTACCTGAGACTTCTGGACCTTATATGTTTTTCTAAGGGACGTTTTCCTGTTGTCTAGACTCTGGTTGTCTGGTTGCCTCAAGAGACGTCCGTGATGGGGCGTGGTCGTGGGATGCCGGTTGGGAGTGAGATGTATGAGTGTCTGGCGTGTGAGGGTCAAAGATACCTGTTCCTTGCTTTGCCCCGCAAACACAAGATCTTCATTTGCTGAATCGTGACGGCATGGAATACAAGATGATACCTTCGCAACAGTCGATGCATCTTTTGTAGGTATTTATCTTACAGTATATTCGATTGGATACTCACTTGGTCGTGTCGCTACCAGCATCAGTTGTGACAGATCCACGAAGCCTTAACCAAGCAGCTTGACCTATCGACGCACAATGTGGTTCCCAAACTGTCAGTCTAGACATTTAATGCAGGAGAAATGATCGTCTTCTACTTCTAACACTAAATTTCATTGTATTACTTGAAAAAGACGATCTGGGTATAGTCCGATATCATGTACTTGTCTAAAATTCCCCTCCGCTCAATCTAACACTACGTTCGCAAGCGCTTCGTCGATGAAAAGGTCGTCGCACAGGACTGGGTTGCCTTCGCCTTGAGTATTCGAGGACCCAGGCGTGCCTGGAATCGATTCCCGCGATTCGACACTTGCCCAGTCCACGTCCTCGCCAGTTTCACTTCTGCTCGCTTCACTATCGGTTTCGGGCGGGGTCTGTATCCCACGGCGTCCCATATTCCGTTTAAGCATACACATCTCGACGGATATTCCAGGACCAAACGCGCACCCGACAACGTAATCTCGAACCCGGTCACCGGGGGCTATGGCGTCCATGTCTTTGCTCCGCAGACGGTCCATCACGCTGAAAATTGTAGCCGAGCTCGAGTTTCCGTGGTTTATGTATCGGTCGTAGCTGGCGCGCATGTGCTCTGGTGAGATACCCAGCACCCTCTCGGCGCCGGTCAAGATAGTTAGGCCGCCCGGATGCATCGCCCAGTCGAAGTCAGGTGCCTCTCGGTATCCGGCCGGGAGATCCTGAATTGTTTCCAGTAACTCGGCAAAACTCGGTCTCAGAGCTTCGGTTGCTAGCTTCGGAACCTGCGGTGAGAGCACGACTTTCCAACCAGCAGGGTCCACGTCAAACCCAAGGTCGCCTTCTGTATCGGGGATGATCTTGTGTTCCCAACCGAGTAGTTCGTAAATTGGCTCACTTGTTGACGGCCCGATCCCGTTACTGAGAAGCAAGGCAGATGCGCAATCTGAGAATAGACAGGCTCCGATCCGTGTTTCTTGTAACTCGTTGATGCTGTCCAGCTCACTGCGGACCATGGTTGTGCTCACTTCAAGAGCGACACACAGAATCCTAGCAGGTTTCCGCCTCATCGAATGTCCCAACGCCAGATTGGCAGCGGTGCGAAGCGCCGCCAGCCCGCCGGAACATCCCACCCCATGCAATAGTGCCTTCTCTACTTGATGGGTAATACCCAATCCCTTCGCAACAAAATGGTCGAATCCAGGGTTAGCGCTATCGGTACATGTGGTCGATACTATGTGAGTGATCTGGGAGAGATCAATTCCGGCTTCCAGAATGGCTTTTCTGGAAGCTCTAATAGCAAGTGGAACGCCGTCAGACATGAAAGTCTTGTGAAGTTCCGCTACTGTTGGTGCGTCTGGTTGATTTACTAAGGGATGATACGAAGTGCCGATAGATGAACGAGTCTCAATCCCCGTGTATCTCATTACTGAGAGCACCTTCTGCATCCTGAAGTTCGCAGAAATCAGTATCCAAGGTGAATATCGTTTGGAGAGTTACTTACGCAGCGGAATTGGGATAGTATTTAGTAGCAAGCTTTTCCACCTCGTCTGGTTTGAGCTGGTTAGGGGGATACTGCGCTCCCAAGCCGATGATGGAGAGCCCCAGCTCTCCGAATATGTTTGACGAGGCCATCGTGTTTATTCTTTCAAGTTGAATGGTATTGATTAGTTAGAAGGGAGGTAGTACACAACAAGCAGCGATTGAGTCTTGTTGAGTGGCACACTACGCCAGCCCCAGCTATTCGGATGTGTAGATGACCGACTTGATTGCGGCAGAGGGCCTGAAGTTTCACCAGGGCGAAAACTATTATACGCAAATCTGCTAGAATGAGGTATGGAATGAAGGAGCAAGAATTGTATACAGAAGTAGACTCTATCAGGGCGTCTATGGTTGGGTGGAACTAGAAGGACAAGAAAGAGAACGCGATATGCCAAGACTTTAAACCACGATCTAGACTACGTGAGTACTACTGCTGCGGACGTCAAGGTCCAAGGGTGGTGAGATTCTGAGAGAAGAAGGAAAAGGGATAGATAGGAAGCCGACGGATTGGTAACTGGGAATCCCAAGGCACTTGATGTTTCGAGGGCAAATGCTACACAGTAATGCTCCTTCAACCCGTGATATGATCGGTATTGTGGCAGTTTGTTGATCAGGGTACGAGCCCGAGAGTATGAAACAGTCATGACACAGCTGATAACGTCGAGGCTTGCCCGTTACCAGCCCTGCCAGGTACCGAGGTCCTTCATATCATTTAGGTTAGTGGGTGTTTAGCGTGGCCGGACTTCTAAACCCGGTCTGTCTTAGTTGTGTCGCTCCCCTGTACATTACCTGACTGCCTGAACATTTGCCATCTTCAATCCTCTATCCTCGCAATTCAACGCCACACAATCTGTCGCATACTTCCGCATCAGGCATTAGATGCCGCCAGACTCGACACCCAGACGCTATATTTGCTCAGTTAGGTAACTAATGTACTACGGAATCTGCTCTTCCAAGTTCCATCAGTTTGTGTCCGATGCACGAGGGTGGATTCACATGTGGGATCTACTGGAAGTGGCTTGGCGGCACCAATTCCACCAATTCCATTACGTATCTGTAGAATCGTGAATCATCATATCATTAGCCCGTTACCCAGCATACTGCAGTACTAATGCAATCTGATTCAATTTGATACTCTGAAGCCCAAATCCTTATGTATCTACTGTGGCTACATACAAATATCTTTGTAGGATTTGGTAAATACAACCCTCCTATGACTGAAGAACTAGTCCCTATCCAGGCCAGGTAACGTTCGCTTATGCAAGGGGCAAAGGGCTGTGCGCACAGGCATTGCACGTGGGATGTTACTCGTTTTGGAGCTGTCAACCTCAAGCACAGGAATTTCTCCTCACAGGTACGAGAGATGAGATGGCCGTCGTTGACCTCATAAATCCGCCTCTAGGGTTGGGGGATCTGTTGGTCAATACTCTCGGTTTGAGGAGTACTAATCCGTACAAGAAATGTCTTGTTAAAGTTTGCGGCATTGTCATTCCTTTGATCAAAGCCATTCAACTCGACTCTTGGAAAAACTCCACCGCAGACCACCCCCTTTCCGCAGAACTTAATAAACACAATAATGTTGTGGATGCCTGGCAACGGCACGGTACTGGGGCAAAAATAGCCTGGTGTCTTGGGCCCATTACGCTCATATGATCCTGACTCTGTCTCGCGACGTCGATACGAGCAGCATTGCTTTGGAAGGCTACGATGCAAAACAGATCTGACCCATGGACAGGATGTGTATCGTATTGGATGAGAGCGACGTGTCAATTGGAACAGCAAACGAGAAGCTTTGTGCATGATCACGGTGGGGGAGGCAGGATGGCTCTACCTCGTCTGCGGCCTCACGTTGTCGTATTACGTTATAGGCCACCTTATGACGAATAACGACAAGGCCCTGCTGCACCGAGCCTTTCCGGTATGCCTTCGACCACGAGAAGCGGCTTCTCCTGCAACAGTAGGCGGCGGAGAAGATCAACTTCCCTGGCGTGTATACCACTACGTGCAGCTAGCATCCGTTGGGCGTGCCGACCGAAACGGGCTTTAACATGAGCAACTCGGTCACGGGCGCCGAGCGGGCAGCCCAACGAATATTCCTCGGCCGGTTCCGTTTCCTGACGCGAATATATTAGTATGTACAAGGCGCCAAGCGACGGCCAGTGGGGCGAGCACGCGGCTCTTGCCTGCCTTAGCCCCTTGATACGTATTTACACACGCTGACCAGAGATAACTGTACTGCAGCCCACTACATCATTTTTATCAAGGATAAGGTCGACCTAGACATAACCAGGAACGAGGTATAGGCGACCCGGTACGTCCGGCGAACGAATTCAGGCAGTTATTCGAAGAGCTTGGCCTTAAGTTCACGCCCTGGTTCAGACAGTCGATGCTCTTCAGTGATGGCAGCACGTCGATTCAAGCCTGGAAAAGTACGAAAACGAGCAGCAGATCAGGTGGATGTCTCGGAAGGCCCAACCGAGAGATGCGAGATGCTACCCTTCGGTACATTTACACAGACGGTATCTGCTGGTCGATCTATTATACAAATTTCATTTTCCGCCGATAGAAAGGAGCCGGAAAAGTAGGGGAGACGACAGGCGGCCGTACGTAAGGGTAACCGAGGCGTAATAACCAGAGAGCATCGATTCCCAATCACTCAGGCCGCAGGCGTTACTGGGCCCTCCCCGGCGGATGGATAAACGAAATCCGGGCGGTCTGGTGCGATTATAAGATCTAACTTTTCCTGCTACACGCTAGGATCAGATATAGTTGGTGATTACCTCCCTTGGAGGTACTTAGCGGATGATAGGGAGATAAACTTCCAGCGCTCTCTCTCGTTCCAAAGCAAATCTGAATTCTTTCTCCTGATGACTCCTCCTGCAGCCACCATGTCCACGCCAATTCCGCCCAAGTTAGAAGAGCTCACACAGCCATCTCAATCCTTCGCCGAAGCCGAAGGCTTCATTTCCGTGACCGACACGCTGCCGACTATCAAGCTCCCTAGCGTGACAGAGGTCTTAGACTGGCTGAATCATGTCGACGGAGATGTCGCTATCGTTACGACAATAGATTTACCGTGCTTCTAGACGAGAAAGTTGCGGACGACCCTGTATTTCATGTCACGATGGCTGCTGAGAAACGAAAAGCAGCCACTGAACGCGCAGGGGATGAGACCCTGTCAAGCATGGATGTCGATTCAGACAACGCCAGACCATCCCGCACCCAACAAACGCAGCGACCGACGATCAACCCTGCTCCCGCGTGGAGACGAAAAGGAAAACGGCCCGTTTCTCCTCATCCGAGACGGATGAGTGCGGCTGAGCTCGATGACCCCCCTCTGCCGGGGTGATGAGTTCTCTAGACATCACCCCTCATCAGAAGACGTCACTCGCAGCCGGCTAGAAATCATCAATCATGCACATGCACTTCACTTGACTACGCCATCGACCACATCGTCCTCGGCGGTCATTCAATCACCGAACAGTTCATAAAGAAGGTGCACTCGATGCTTGGCACTGGCAAAGTCTCACATGAAGACGTGGGGGAGTCAGGAGTGTATAGCACTTGAGATATTGCAGCAAAACATGGCGCTGACAGCAAGAAGGGATTAATCTTCATTCGAGCTTCTACTGTGCCTGCTTACATGTCAAACTTTGTCGAAGATCTACACAACGACATGATAGATCAAACACCCCACGAATCAACATCGTAACCTGCCTACGCAATACAAGCTCTTATTGTATATCTCAGGAATCACATAAACGGAAATGGGAGTATTAGGGTTTGCGTGAGCACTTAAGAAATCAGGCAGTGGACGAACGTGGCTCAAGCTACACTGGCTGACTGGTTATTGAGGCCGAGAATTCGAACTCGTTCGATTTATTACAAGCAAAGATGAGGGTGGTGGTTTGCTCTATCAGATCATGATGTCAAATCGTCCCTCTCGCCAGGGGAGAACGTTGGAGAAGTGGACCGAAGATCGCGGAGCCAGTTTGCCAGGCATTTCGACACAATCCGCGCCTCAGTCCGTGCAAACGAGGCAGCAAGTCATTGACATTACTGAAGATACGACCACGAACCCAGTTTCATACAATGTCACTAGTGGCGCGTTAGTATTGGAATTCCGCCGTCTATTTCTTCGCGACCCTAATCACAACGCTGGAGAAGGAGATTCAGTTGTAGATATTCCATATTTTCGGCTTTATGCCCGCCGGGTTCACCCATACACCCACGCAAACCCGCGATCCACACAGATAGTCGAAGTATTCATTAGGATGCCTGGTAGCAATTCGTAAGAGTCATCGGGTGAGCACATGATCCAGCTCGTCCCCGACAGACAGCTGTCCCATTGCCAAATATTCTAGGCATCTGGGATCAGCTATCAGTGTAAATACAAAGACAGGTAGCAACTATCGTTTCTTAAGATCGGCGTTCAAGGAGTTCAGTTCGTCGCGGGTTATCTGTATTGCGATACTTGGCCCCGCCCAGATCCTGGTTGCAGCCGAAAGCGAGGGCTATACGTGACCTGTGTACCTACATATCCCAAAGCCGTCAGGGAGATGACGATAGATTAGGGAAATGAGAATTAAGTACTTCGTAGGGAAATTAGAATAGAGAAAGGAAGGGAAAATAAAAATTAAAAAACATACAACACTAGGGATTCGCTGGTCGTCACCGACCCAACTACTAATCTAGCCGTAACTGGCTTATCTATGGGAGAGCGAACGGGATCCCGAATATTCCAGATCGTATGGTCGTATGTACTAGAAGCAGTGCTGCTACAGCTTATAAACCTAACAGCTACAGTGGCTGAGTGGGGTGTACCTAGGTATGTAAGCATAGATAAGCTTATCGAAACTGGCTTATCTCTGGGAGAGCGGACGGACCACGATAACCTTCTATTAGGTAATACATCAAGTACATACGAAGTACTTCGTATCCATTCGTGATATTTTCTCAACCACGAGCCTTTCCTGTAAAGAAACCAGAACCGACAACAACGCACAATGTGGGCCAAGTTACCATTTGCTGTACATGCTCTCGTCGAAACAGCAGCAGCTTTATCATTCATTTTCAGCCCAGACAAACAACTTCCCGGGTGCAATCTAGCTGCAAGGCTCATTCTGCGCCAGTATGGGGGCTTGCTGCTATCAACCAATTTAGTCTGCCTCGCTATTCTCGCCGATCCGGGTTTCGCAGACCTAACTCGCGTCTTGGCTGCAGCCTTGGGAACTTACCACATCTGGCCATGCTATCGAGCCTACGTCCGCATTCGCTATGGTACCGGTACAGCAGAATTGAACAAGGCGAACCCCAATTTGGGCGGTCCTTTGATACATTTAATATTGCATCTGGCCTGTCTGGGAATGTTCATATGGGCGTACCTGTCCTAAATACCATAAATATCACCAGAAGCAAACGACTCCCAGCTGCGGCCGTGCTGCCTCGTGCTGCAGCGACGCCTACTCCAAAACCCCAACCGTCCATTCTAGAGGCCATCATCGCAGTAACTGTTTCGTACTTTACATGACAACACCTATCTGCTTCTTAACAAGAGTCTTAGAAGCCTCGTGCATCAAAGTTACGACGGAAATCTTTCAGCGTATTGGGCTTGCTCTATTCTCCAGCCATCGCTGGTCCATCAGCCTCAGGAGATAGTGGAACACGCATCGACTTGTCGGCAGGCAAGGGCCCTGTGAGGGGGGGCTCTCCAATCCATAAGGATCCCTGAGGCCTAATGGCGATGAAGGCTTGCGGTTATATCAGTACGCCCATGTTATTTATGAACCTCGACAGAAAATCTCGGTGCTCTGGCCTCACAGGCTTAGAACCACGGTCAAGCAGCCATTCGTATTCGTCAAAACATTATATACCCATATCCAGGAACTGTTTAACGACTTCAAATGCCTTAGAAGGATCTCTAGGGCACTCTTGTCCAGATATTCCATGAGTATTGAACCCTAGCCCCTGTTCTCCTACTGTACCCTGTTCTGTTGCTTGGTATCTCCCACGCACGCAGCGAATGCAGTAGGCGAGCGCTCGCGTCTCCTCACATGTTATCCCTAGCAATTTCAATACTCTAGCTACCTACCCAGGTAGGTACGTCAACATCAACACTAATGAGCACCGTTGGTCTGGCCTTCCCTCTCCTTCAACACCGCGCGCACCTTGGGCAGCACGTAACGTCCGTAGTCGATGGCGTCGTTCAGGTTGTCGTAGCCGCGGATGGAGATCAGTTCGGCACCCAAGTCGACGTAGTCGAGCAGCGAGTCGACAATGGTCTGCACGGACCCGACGAGCGCGGTCGAGGCCCCGCGCGCGTTCGTCGCCGTCACCGTAGGGTACCACAGCGCGCGGTCCTGCACCTCGCCGCGCTTGGCGATCTCCAGCAGCCGCTGCGAGCCCACGTTCTGCGGCGCCGCCGCCTCCGCCGGCACCCGGCTCTTGCCCTCGGCCCGGTTCCCCTTCAGCGCGTCGAGCGTGTGGTGCGCCTTCGCCCACGCCAGCTCCTCCGTCTCCGCCACAATCGGCCGGAACGTGACCCAGATGCGCGGGCGGTCGTCGGCCGCCCGCCCCGCCTTCTCGGCCTCGGCGTAGATCCGGTCGATCTGCTCCTTGGTCTCCTTGAGCGGCTCGCCCCACAGCCCGAAGATGTCCGCCAGGCTGCCGCCGATGCGGTACGCCGCGTCCGACGACCCGCCCACCGACACCGGGATGCTGGTCCCGTTCACCGGCCGCACCAGGTTCCGGAAGTTCTTGAACTGGTAGTGCTTGCCGTCCCAGTCGAACGGCTCCGGCGACTGCCACGCCCGCTTGAGGATCTTGATGTACTCCTCCAGCCGCTCGTATCGCTCCTCCTTGCCCAGGAAGTCGCCCTCCCTCGCCTGCTCGACGTCGCTGCCGCCGGCGATGAAGTGCACCACCGCCCGGCCCCGGCTGAGCTGGTCCAGGGTTGCTAGCGCCTTGGCCGCCACGGTGGGATACAGCGTGTTGGGGCGAAGCGCGATGATGATCTTGAGATTTTTTGTCACGGCCGCGATAGTGGCGCCGACGGTCCAGGGGTCAAAGTATGACGAGTCGTACGGCACGAGAGTATAATTGAACTCGTAGTCGTCAAGGTTCCGGGCATACCGGACCAGGTAATCCGGGTCGATGCCCGCGCCTGGGAGCGGGTTGAGCTCCGTCGAGGCGTTCGGGAACGTTAAGCTGATGAATTCTGTAGGCATTTTGATTTTTTAGTTACGTCCAGATATTACAGTTTCTCTGAAGCGAGGGTCGGTTTGATGAGCCCCCCGCGTCGGTTGTTGCTTTATACGGATGGGCCGGTATGGCGACCCCGATGGCGACAGCTGCTTGAGAATCACGCAATATGTCTGGGCCGGTGCCGGCCGGAAACATTCCTCATCGCAACCCCGAGATCACGTATTATAGGTGTAACCAAGGATTGATTGTTTGTGTCTTGATTTATAAGCGCGTTGGTCGTGTTAACGCGATTTAGTCAAATGCATATATTCTCGACGATTTGATAGGGGCCGCAACAATAGGAAATTATACCCCCACGGTAAGATCGACCAATCTACGAAGTATCATTTAGTTGCTATCATTCAAGCAATGTCCTACATGAGCAATCGGACTATATTATGGTATGCATCCCGTGAAACCACACCTTTCCCAGGCACATTCCCAGGCAATCTGATTCGGGAATGGTCGAAGCCAAACTCCTAGCGCGTAATGATCTAATAAAGTGCTACTTTTGCCTCTTCTCTAGACCTCTCTCGCCTCCTTCTTTGTCCTTGATCTGTTTATTGCAGCGCGCAGCCTAAGAAATGGTGCGGTGGTGGTGGTGACGAGAAAGAAGCGGACAATCGCTCGCGGCCCTCATGGAGCGCCAGATAGAAAGAAATATAGGGAACTGAGCCTACCATCCGAGCCCTTGACAATCTTACACCTTCCTGTAGCCGGCTACAGGGACACAATCAACCTCAACATGAAATTTACAACTTCACAGCAAAACGCTCCCTAAGCCACCCTCCGTAACGATAGAAGAAGAATGGCACTGGAAGAAAAGCCACACCTATAAAACCTAGGACGCTATTCCCCCACCCAAGTCCAAGTGATGCATACAAAGGCGGCCCTGCCAACGGAATGAAAGCTGCACAGAGAAGTCGGAGAACAACGTTCGCAGCCAACGCAGAGGCGGCAGCCTCAGGGCCAAAAGCATCCACCAAGTAGAGCTGAGTTGGCATCGTGACCCAGAGAAAGCCGAATCCAAAAAAGGCGGTGCCGATGATGGGCACGATCCAATGAGTCTGCTTCTCGGCTGCCCAGCCGTACCAAAAGATGCCGACGGGCACGGCGGGCATGACCCACATCATGGGCTTCAGGCGTTCTTCCGGTTTGGGCGAATCTCCGTGTGCCTTTTGCAGCTTGTCGCTCACGGCGGCAAAGACTCCGAGAGAGACGGCCATTGCGATTCCAACGCCAAGATATGACAGTCCAGAAACGCCGGTGGAGAAGTGGTATTGTTCCTCAAAGACGGTGGGAAACGTGGTGAACAGTATAAAGAGAAGGCCGAAAAGAAACGCCGACAGGATGGAAAGGAGAAGCACGATTGGCGACAGGAAGAGAAGCTTCGTTGGTCGAGTAATGGCGCGGAGGAACAGCTGCCGGGGGGTCAGGCCTCGATCCATCTTCGAAACCAGAGCAGCGTTGCCAGTTTCTTTCCGGAGGCGAGCAGCTTTCCATCCTAGCAGCACGGCGGCATTGGTCTCGCGGAGGAAGAAGATTGATATGACAAATGTTACTCCTGCCTAGGTCGAACCGTCAGTGACTCGAGAATTGTAGGGGGTTGAGGTCTACTCACTAGAATCAGGATAATCCAAAAAGTCCATCGCCAGCCAATTGATTCGGATATAAAGCCACCAGCAACTGGGCCCAAGACCTTGAAGCATCGTCAGTGTCATGACAGGTTTGCGTGGAGTAATGCCACCTACTGGTCCCAGAAGTGGTCCCAAGAAGAACAAAGACATCGCTCTCCCACGCTGAGCTGGCGGGACGACGTCGGCGACGGTTCCTCCGCCAACTGTCAATGGGCCCGAAGAAGCACATCCGGCAAGGAATCGAAAAACGAGAAACATGCCGGTGTTTTTGCCCAGCGCACATCCAATGATGAAGCCAATGTAAATGATATTGCAGGTGTGGTAGATCACAAGGCGTCCGTACAGTTCAGATAGCGGTGCAATGACCATTGGCCCAACGGCGAAGCCGGCAAGGTAGATGGACACGGTGAGACTGGTAATGGTAGAGCTCGTGATCTGGAACTCCTTAGCCAGCGCGGCAGCTCCGGGTGCAAACATTGTCGCGGCGAGGTTGCTGTATGTGTAGGTACTAGTCAGTACGGGATTTGCTTCGCCAAAGGAGCGCAGGGACTGCCTTACGCTGTGAGCAAGAAAGCGGTGGCGAGGATGACCTGGGTCATGCGTTTCCATGCTGGCCAGTTCATCGGATTTTGAGGATCGTCTGGCCCATCCCAGTCGACGACATTGTCCTTTGTCTCTTGTTCAATTGTTGTTTGGTCAGGCTCGCTAGATTGTTGGTCAGGCTGGCCGTCTTCCGATGTGGCCGGCTTCTCATGAGCGGATTCTAAGTCGGCCGCCATGATATGCTGTCGAGGGTGCTGTGACTCTGGAATATTGGCGCGTGTTTGTTCACTGGGGCCAGGCTTTGCTTGCTATATATGCACATATTTGAAGGCAGGGTAGGCGGCCGGACAACGCCCCGATGAACAAGGCCCCGTAGAGAAGTCATAGCTATCGGCGACTTAAGTCCGTAATATGGACCGTGAATGCGGAACTGAAATGGAGATTTACTTGTAGAGCGAGCGGAGCCGACACGGAGGGTCGAAGGAGCAGGCATCGTGGGCAGCGCACGGACGATCGATGCGGAGGCTAAACGCGGAGGGTCGGACTTGTCGTTGCTTTCTCCGTTGCCTCTCATTGTCTCTCGGTTTGCGCCGCCAGACAGCTTCTTCTTCTTCTTGAAGTAGCTGTGAAACTGTTTGAGAGCGGACACCTTGGGAAAATTCCGCTTTGTGCGTAGGTACCCAGATTGCTGTGTACGAGGTTGATCTCCGCGAGTGCCTCAATCCAGTCACACAATGGCCGACAATGCTCAACGTCCGCCTCCGCCGCCAAATCGACGCAGAGACAAAGTCCAGCTTTCCTGCGACCCTTGCAGACACCGAAAGTACGTGATTCATAGCCATCACAAAGTTGTGCACGCTTAACTTCGCCAGGCTGAGGTGCGACCGACACCACCCATGTGGAGCTTGCTCAAGGCGGGGCA
Organism: Hypoxylon sp. NC1633; assembly: GCA_022984935.1. NCBI lineage: Eukaryota > Fungi > Ascomycota > Sordariomycetes > Xylariales > Hypoxylaceae > Hypoxylon > Hypoxylon sp. NC1633. The sequence continues at coordinate 245,281 of JAJLYQ010000044.1, read as the reverse complement.
TCACCAACTCCTGCAATTATGCTACGACGACATCATCTTCTACACCCGATGCTCAGCGGTCCGTTTCTCCGCGGCAGTCCACCAGCCTCCATGGCAGAATCTCTGAACTGGAGAGCCTTGTCGTGACGCTCATGGAAGGCCAATCACACCAAAATCCGCCCGCACTGAAATCGGCGAGACCAAGCTCGCTATCATTCGCAGATGTAGTCCCTGAGACCCGGAGACCAAAGAAATCTCAGGATGAAGCTGCATCCCCGGCAGACCCCGGCACCCTCAAGTTGCGCGAGTCTGGGACCAGCTATGTCCAGAGTGCCCATTGGGAGGCCATTCTTACCAAAATCAGAGGACTGAAGGAGGACTTGGTCACTGATGGCAAGGCTCCGCTCGGTTCACACTTGTTCTATGGCCCGAATCGTCATGCAACTCGAGATGAAATACTGGCTGCTGTTCCTCCTCGTCCAGTTGTTGACCGCCTCATGGCCCTTCATTTCGATTCCTACATTATCACTCCGTGTCAGTACATCCAAGCTTTCTTTCCGCTCTCAGAGGCATTGACTGTGTGCTGCAGATCTCATTCATAGCAAGAAGTTTCTCCGAGAGGTGGGTTCTTTTTAACTTGGCCGATTACAAGCTGTCTGACATTTGACCAGTACGAAAGCTTCTGGAAAGATCCGTCTGCCACTCCTATCGCTTGGATCGGTCTCATGTTCTCCATGTTATACATTGCTGCGCAGCTGCAGATCTTCACCATTGACTTCACCGACGGACGAGCTGAATCGCTCAAGGCCGAATATCTCGCCATGAAGGAGGCCTTCCGGGAGAAGGCCGTTCAGTGTCTTATTCTGGCCAGGTATACGGCGGGAGGACCTTATATCCTGGAAACGCTCATAACGGTCCTTACTGGAGAATTTGTACTCTTGAAACATAGCACTACCGATGGCTGGCTTTTGATCAGTATGATACTTCATCTTGCCATGCGCATGGGCTATCACCGAGACCCAGATCACTTTCCCGGAATATCTCCATTCGAGGGTGAGATGCGTAGACGCATCTGGACTACAATACTTCTATTAGATGTCGTTCTCTCCTTGGAAAAGGGCCTTCCTCGAAGCGCCACAGATACGCACATCGATACAAAAGAGCCTCGTAATCTGCGCGACAGTGATTTTGAAGAGGACACGACCGAGATGCCTCCGCCGAGGCCAGAAACAGAATGGACGCCGGTGCTCCCTCTCATTGCAAAGGGGCGGCTGATATCAGCTCTCGGCTTGATTTGCGACGTCAACACCGATATTAATCCCCCTTCCCACGACGAGGTCATCAAGGTCGACGCACTTCTTGAAGACGTGCACAGTCATGCTATCCCGCCCGTGCTGCGCTGGAAAAGTATGCCGCACCCCATCACAGATAGTCCAACCCTTGTAATACAGCGGGTAGGTGTAGAAACGACCTACCACAAATCACGCATCCTCCTGTATCAGAGAGTTTTGATCAGCTACCCAGTTCAACAGCCTCAAGAGCGGGACAGGGAGTCGGTGCGAATTTGTTTAGATTCCGCACTCAAGATTCTATCGTTTCAACAGATGCTTCACGAAGAGTCACAGCCATTTGGTCGTTTGTCTCAGCTCAGATGGAAGGTCACCCATATTTTCAGCCAAGATGTTCTTCTCGCAACGAGCGTGCTCTGTCTCTACCTTCAAGACGTCGATAAATTTGAGTTGCATTCGACTGCAGGACAGACAACATGCCCGCCCAGGGCTGAAGAGATTCGACAACGACTCACAATCTCGCACCAGATTTGGCTTCAGATGAGTACAGCGTCTGCGGAAGCTGGAAAAGTAGCCAAAGCTCTGAGCATCGTCCTTGGAAACACAGAAATGTCTGCCGAGGACGGTGGCGGGCCCTCTTCTTACGACTTTATAACGGATTTTGATGCCATGCCTCTGAATGGATTTGGCGCAACGTTCAATAATCAATGTGAGAAGCACACTCGGTCATGCTTATTGCAACTGACAAGAAGATTTATCAGATTTACCCACTGGCTTCTACTCTCCTCTCACGTTTTTCGATAATGTGCTGGAAACTGGGGGGATATAGATTGGCTGTGATAGGCCTTCACTCTTGAAGTTATAAGATATGGGAACCAAATGTTGGACGCCCGTATTGTATAAATCTTCAGAAGCTCGTAGCGACACTTGTGTTCCTTTGCTAGGAGATATACAAGGCTCGAATAGAAATAGTATGGCAACACCTATGGGTAATATCTCCTCTCGGTTGCCTAGTACGCCGCTTTCTATTTCGAAGTCTTGTTCTATTGTGTACTTCCATGGTCGTAATGATTACTTGTACTCAGCGAATGATAACGATCTCACATATATATGTCATCTTCATTTGATAGTAATGATGCATCGCTCATTGCTAATTGCGCCACTGGCCGCCCAGTTTCTAGGGACTCAGTCCATCTTTATCGTCCCTCTCTTTCGATATATAATAGATCTCACAGACCAAAATTATCTATATTGTTCTTCATTAGAGGGCTTTGTCGCCACGGAAGCTCGTCATCGTTTCGAATAATACCAAAGAAGAGCTCTGACGTATGTCCCTCTCCGCCACTCTTTTATAAGTTTTCCTTGAGGGCGAGTCATGAGAAACAGACCTACGTAACGAAATATAAAAGGCCGTGGTTGTCAGTCCCAGCCAATACAGTCGTAACTAATAGCTACCAGGGTAGCGTTTGGACGGACTCGGGATAGCTTCGACATAGAGCCATATTCTCGGGTCCGAGGCCAATTGAGGGATTGGCATCGCAATCTTCGACATAGGCACACGTCACGTCAACAGGAATGTCCACTTCTACGCGCTATATGCAGAATACTAGCCACAGCAGGCTCTGCATGCACAGATACGTTTCTCTGAAGTAAAGACGGGACATTGACTTGATGTTCGATCGGAGCCTGCGCCTAGTGAATAGCATACGATCAGCGATCAGATCCGATGAACGTTGAGCAAGATATTCGTATCAGAGTTCTAAAAATACACCGTTTACGGACGGTTTAAAGTTGCGGGTTTTCTCTGCCTCGTGTCTGCCTATGAAATAGGCTGCGCCCGAGCTGTATGCCCGTTCAGCGTATAATCTCATCCGATGATGTATATTGCTCGACTACGTAACTCACTGACCCAGCATTGACGACTCGTGCTGTAGTATCTCCTCGAGTAAGACATCAGATATCAGAGAGCAAGCCAAGTAAGCAGTTCAAGATATAGCTCTATACTGAAGAACGGCGTGAGAGCCAGTCGATATGTCTTGTCAGATCGTCATCACGGCAGGTCTTCATCGTCATCGTTCGTCACAAATATTCTATTAATATTTCATCAGTTTCCATTGGAAAAAAGAGGGTCAACCATGGCACGAGATACCTACCTACACAGTAGATAGAACCTCGTAGGAGAAAAAATTATAATCTCGGATTTCCCCTCCATACTCGTTCTGTAGGTACCTGTACCTTCCTATTTTCTGCACTTTGAATATACTGGGGTTTGCACGTGGAGGAGATCTCTAGAGATCGCAGTTATAGTGGCATTCCCGCGGGGAGACCGATGGATCTAATAATAATTGTGAGCTCACCACCATGAAGCTATCGTGAATTTGAAACACCGGCAGAGTGGCAAAGGGATGAAAACTAGCAGTCAGGCTACTTTAGTGCCCGCGACCTAAAGCGACTTAAACTACTAAACTACCGCGTTTCAACTAAAAATCTCGTCGGGTTCGAAAAATCCTTTAAACGCTCGTACCGACTGAACATTTTTTTATCTTGCATTCGCGCTTCCGCCGAGACGCTACCTACCAGTTCATGAGCTATGCACAATACAAAGATGTTAGAGGAAGCGAACGATCGCCAGATCGAGCTACCATCTCGGCACAACATACGAGCAGTCGGGCTCATCTCTTCGAGCTCCGGTGGCCCAGATGAACCTAAAGCGCAGTTAGGTCATAATGCCATAGCCGCGGGATCATAAGTCAGCGAGACTTTGATATGGCCCGGTGCGACAGGTTGCCCATTCAACGTTGCGATAGCCCTTTCCTGACAGAACGTTGTCTGGCCCTGCGCAGATGGCTGCAGCAGAGGTCGTGACCAGGCACCCGGAATTGGACGCACCTTGGGCTTGATCTTGTCCTAGACACGATGCATGTACGAGGCAGAAGGGTCCGAATAGGAAAGATTTTCTTCACCTGCGCTGCGCGCGTGGAGTTTAAGCAACGATCGTCGCCGTCGCGAACGTTATACTCATGGCATCCATCGTGGGCGTCTGAACGGGTCTTACCTCCCCTAGTCCCGACCTCTCCTCTCTGGACGTGCTCTACCTACCTGGGTAGGTACCTGTATGTAAGGTAGGCATCGTCCGGACAGCTGCGCAGGTATCGACCTGTCCTGTCCAGTCCAGTCCTGGTCTGGCCTCAGAGCAGAGTGCAGACGCGATGAATTCAAACCGCCCCCGCGGCCGCTTTACGAGCTAGCCCTAGTGCACCGACGTTAGCCATGATATTCCTCGCCGGCCACCCGCAACTGACTCGAGTGGTGCATGATGCTTCGACCGCTACACGAGAAGCACGTATATCGCCAAACCAGAGCGATTGAGACGTGTCGCGGTTCGCAATCATCTGTTGCTGGTGTGGAATTTTTTCCAATTGGGTTAGCGTACCATTCTTGCCCATCGAGACATCTTGGTCTAGCTATTAGGGGATGGGGGGGTCGGCGGCTCAAGTTGCAACGATCGTCACCGGCATGGGTGTCCTGGCCGCGCAGGGAGATGAATGTAGGGACAGCAAGAAGCTATAAGAGTCTCAGGGGGAGCGTGAACTCGGATACACAGAGCACTCCCTTCGCCGCAGCATTCCTCTGAGCAGCCACCTAATCGTCTCTGGAGAATCCTCATCTCCCTTCTTTCTGACAAACTCGCAACTCTCCTGGAAAGTCGCCGCCGAAGCGGAAGCAATCGAATCCCCCCAGCCCAGACCAGCAGCGTCGCAGCAATGGTCGCCGCCCAAGCTCGCCTCTGGGCCGCCGCCGCGACGATCCTCTCGCTCCTGGCGCCGAACCCCGCGGCCGCGGTGCAGCCCATCAACCCGGCGCTCTGCCACTGCTACCTGACCAACGGCACGACGCCGCAGTTCCTCGTGGGCCACCGCTTCTTCGACTTCCGCAACATCGCGAACCCGCGCGTGCCCGCCACCATTAACGACCCCAAGGCCGCCCTCGCCGCCCCCGTCACCCACCCCTACTTCAACTCCACCGCCTTCGCCGACACCTGGTCCGTCCAGGCCTGGGTCGACAACGGCACCATCTACAACACCTACTCCAAGAACGACGTCTTCATCTCCCCCAACACCGACAACAACCCGGCCTCCCGCACCTACCTCTCCCTGCGCACCTACCGCCACCCCGTCGGCAACTTCCAGTCCTCCGCCGAGATCCAGTCCCTCTCCCCCAACTACAAGTACCTGTCCATGCGCATGTACGCGCGCACGCGCGGGCCCGCCGGCGCCGTCGCCGCCATGTTCACCTACCGCGGCGGCAACACCGACGCCGACGTGCAGGAGGCCGACCTGGAGATCCTGACGCGCGACGCCGCCAACCAGGTGCACTACACGAACCAGCCCTCGTCCGCGAACGGGATGGCGCGGCCGAACGCGACGCGGCAGGTGACGATCCCGGGCGTGTGGTCGAACTGGCGCGTGCACCGGTACGACTGGAGCCCCGGGTCGAGCGACTGGTACGTCGACGGCCGCCACGTCGGGTCGATCCAGTACCAGACCCCGCGCGACCCCGTCACCCTGCTCTTCAACACCTGGTCCGACGGCGCCAGCTGGAGCGGCCTCATGGCCTCCGGCCGCTCCGCCCAGATGGACATCCAGTGGATCGACATCATCTACAACAACACCGCCCAGTCCTCGGCCTACCGCCACTGCTCCAACGTCTGCAGCCTCGACCTGAGCAGAAACGCCGGCACCCCCGTGCTCGATTGGTCCGGGCCTTAGCATAGGGTAACTTACCTGGCTTAGGTGCCTATGTAGATTGGAAATATGGATAAGGGCGAGCCAGCTCGGCAAAAGAAAACCTGTCATTCTCTCCGGCGTCAAGGCTATAGATACCTCTACATATACATGATGTAATGAGTACATATGGGAAATAGTCTTTTTATGGAAATAAGTGTAATGTTTGAAAGCGTGTAATCTTCAACTTGTTATCCGGGAGACATGGTTGGAATTCGTGATTCGTATATATCTAGGCAGGTAATCTACCAGTATTTAGTTGACCATGATGATCTGGTTAGCCTCGGGAGCAGTAAAATTGTCAATCTCAAAAGGAGCTTTGTAGACCGTGGACAAGGCCCTTGCCTGACTAGACCCCCTAAGTTACTTCTGGTATATGACCGTGAGCATCATTTCATAGTATGATTGGAATGGCTTCGCTAGGTGCAGAAGGAGTTCAATACCTATCATCTCCAGGACCATTTCAGAATAAAGTCAAGCAGTATTAGATAGATATGGCCTACCTGGTGTCAGGCAGATCACTCACCACCAAGTACGGAGCACGCCCAGCATGATCAAAAGAACACGCCAAGTCTAATTGATTGATTGCTCATAGCTTCCTGAATAACAGTCTTCCCAAAGCTTATGCATCCATTTTCCCAGCCTCATAAATGCTTTTCCGTCGCCTTTTCCATTTCCTTTTGACAACCTTCTCCCAGCTAGTAGATACTGTTTGCAATGCAAGGAGATCCAGTAGCAACACCCCGCATCTAATAGTCCAACAAGGAGAATGTAGACGATTTCTAGATGGGTATTCGATGAGACGATATTAAAGAAATAACGACGGTTTTCGAAATAGGATGCCGGAACCTGAGACGCGATCGTTCATGTGAAGCCCAGGGTTTTATAGAGATGGAAGTCTTCGGACCCGGTTAGTCGTAAGATTTCGTGCCTATGGCGTGACTTTGCCTCATCACAATCCTTTTCTATCCTCACTTTATTCGCCGGTCCCCTTTCTACAAGTACATCGAAAACGCGAAATAGAAAGGAGAAGAAAATGTCGCACGTCTCTTCAGTCGCCCATAGAGGCCATACCGGTCATCGGGGCAAAGGTGTCGAAGTCTTCGTCGCTACTGTCCATCTGGCTCTCCGGACTTTGGATATTGCTAATATCGGCGCTGGCTAGAACACTGTAGGGCTCAGCTCCAACACCGCTCATGCCCATGGAGAGAAGACTCGGCCGTCTTCCGGCATCGAACTCGATGGCACTTCCGCTATGGCTTAAATCGGGTTTCTCGGGGAGCTTCTTCAGCAACCCGGTCGAAATGTCAAGCATGCCCATAGCGAACTGAGTTAAGCCCTTAGTTTCGCCAGGCTTGCTACTGACGCTCAGTGTCCAGCGGTATTCTCCCAGCCTGCGCCGGTACCATTCGGCCTCTTCGCGACCAGGGGAAGTAGCCCATAAAAGCGACCCAAAGGTGCCAATCAAGGCGAAATTAGTCTTTGAGGCAAAGTACCAGAAAGCTCGCAGATGTTGATGCGTTAGACGATTGACAAAGTCCATGGCGGATATCAAGCGGGCTTTCGCAGCGCTACGACAAATATGTTGGACGTACGGATCGATGATCTGCGAGTCCGCCTCCAGCGAGCGGATGATTCGGCGGTGGAGGGTGATCTCCGTCGCGTAGTAAGCTAAATGCAGATATCCAATGCTCGACAACCGGGTAGGTAAAACATTTCCGGACTGGAAGGAAGAGTCCATGCGAATCACCGTCGGGAGTGCGGCATACCACTCTTTGAGCTTGAGCTGGATGGGTTTCGCCATAGCCAGGACCAGTTGGGTGCCTTGCGACCCTGCACTGGTGACATTCTGCATCGCCTCGAGCGTGTAGAAGGTCTCGAGGATTTCGGCCAACACCTGCGTGAGGTAGATCATCTGAACGAACAATGTCCGGCCTCTCTCAATTTCGGCCTTCTCCTCCGGATGCTGGTCGTCCAGTTCGAACTCCGGAAAATCGTTAGGCACTAGAGGCTGCACGATCCAGTTGGAGCTGAAGATATGCGACGGCCGTCCGTGGACGAGAGCTCCCCACTTATCCTGCATGTACAACGCCCAAGCAAGTCTCTTCCTCAACCCCTTTTCCCACGGCGGGATCTTCCAGTGCGTGCAATCTAGGTGGAGGCCGAGCTCCTGAGCAATCGCCACGAGCTGGGCTGTCGGAGCCCATTGGTCTCCCTCTGGTCGTTGCGAGAGTAGGAGTCCGGCCTGTACAGTAGAAAGCTTCGGGCGCCACATGGCATCAGCCAGAGAGGATCGTATCAGCCTTTCGAGTTCTCGCACGTTTGGTCGCTGGGACTGGGACTGGGAAAGCTCGTCCGAATAGTCCCACCAATTGATGGCAAGGATATAAACGGCCGCTAGTAGCGGCGGCGAAAATTCTCGATAGTTTCGACTGTATTTCTCGTAGAAGACGTCTTTCTGGATGATGGGAAAGGCCGGATGTACAACCTCGAAGTAGAGATCGATCAACTGGCGGCCGTGAGGTGCCACGAGCCGCTGTATCTCGTCGACATCGTCGTACTGATGCTCGTGACCAGGCGTGGTGCTGTCAGGCAACAGCAGAAAGGTGTCATGGTCGCTAACCTTTCTGAGGGTACCTCGGGCGAGGAGGCTCTCGTCTTGAGGGTCGAAGGGGGACAGATTGATCAAAGACGGCTCGAAGTCAGTCGTAGGGCCGATGTACTGGCTATATCGGTCGTCTTGTAGGCCAAGAGTGCGCTTGAGCAAAGTTTGACCGCCGAAGTTAGCCATCTCCTCAATCAAAGAAGTGCTGGCCGTTGTACTTGAAAAGCTGGCCTGACGCTGCCGCCGTCTTCTGTTATCAGACCTGCCAGGCGATCTGCATTGGCCAATCGTATGTCAGCAATTTTCTCACTGAAAAGTCGGTTGACCTTGGCTGCAAGGTGATAACGTAAAGATGGGGGTCAACGGATGGAAGTATCGGTGAGCACTCACCCTCTCTTCCCATTGCTTTCTTCAGTCGAGTCACGCGCTAACTTTCTCTTACGAGGCTGGGGGCTCTGATTTAAAGAACACAGAGTCCCTCGGACTTGACAAGATACGCAGCCCTCTTCGTCTTCCGCCACTACACACTTGAGCTGCCCTCTCAGGCAGGATTCGCAAGGTGAACCGCTTCCACTTACGGCAGACTCTGAGTCTGTTGAATCATTACTGTTCATACTATTGAAAGATGCGTCGTTGCTATGCAGGCGACTGGAAAATAGCTGCGAAGGTTTCGGGGCAATGACAATAGGAGCCGTTCTAGGAACGGTGGTAAAGTTAGACATGGCTGAAGGGGGGGGGGCGATATTGGGCGGATCGCGCCCAAGACTGCTCTTCTGCTTTTCTGCTGAGTCCGGCCTGACCGTTATCACTACCGGGGTTCCCGCTCAGACGCCAGATGACGGCTCAGCGTCCAAGTACAGGCTACTAAGTGATGTAATGATCCTGTTTTTCCGATCAGAGGGGGTCTGAACCGTACGATGGGATCGCCGAATAGCGAGTCTGGAATGACCGCTGGCTAACAGCCGGGTCCGCAGCAACGGTACTGTACGACGACAGATCGTGGCAGAGAAACGTTGATCTCCGTTTCCAGAGACTTCCCAAGGGATGCTTTGATAAGGAAGGTCAGGATAGAGATAAGGCTGCTAGTGGCGCGGGAGGCGTCAAGGGGACGCAGGTAAGCCCACGCGAGTTCCCGCGACCTTCACCAATCTGGTGTGGGATCTATGTTTTATCTTTGACCGGGGAGATCGAGATATGTACCTCAACTTTCAAGGCTGAGTATTTGCAGGTTTCTGATAGGTCACCGTTATTAGAGCCAGGCAGCATGCGGAGCCAGATGGTGCATGCGCTCGTGATTCTTCCGGCCGTCAGATGCGTCTGGATTTCATCAAAAGTCTCGGACTGATAGGCCAGACTGCTATTCGTGTAAATCCTCCGGCTGTCGATGGCTGAGACACTTTCAGGTGATGATAGAAGCGAGAATCAGATAAGCTTGGCTTATCTTCGTCATTGAAGTACCCTTTGAGTGGAGGTGATAGGAGATATCTACAAGAGAGATCGACTTCAAAGTAACGATAACAGAATTCATATATGTATGTGTATGTAGTAAAATTTATCAGGTAGATTGAGCTGCTGAATGGAGGGTGGTGATGATGATAGGTAACGGGTGAGCTGATAAGCCGAGCAAAGGCGGGTCTAGCCAGGCGACGGTTAGCTGATGGAATAGGTAGACCCTGCAACTTTCCAGCTTTGGCTGTGTAGGTATACTTGAATCTCCGCGGGTGATGATATTCAGAGCTTGGTATCAGCCAGCCAGTGGAAGGGATCCTGCTGTGGTTGAGGAGAGCAAATGACATTTCCACTCAGCTTGCGAGACGAAAACCAAGGTACTTTGATGAGTTATAATGGAGCAATTGATAACCTAAGAGATAATCTTATCTCTTGATAGAATGACAGAAAACAAATTGTAATAACGAATGTAATAACGAATATTTCGGGCAACACTTCTATCCATAAAGTTACCTAAGATACCTCTAACGTAGGTTGAAAAGCATCGAATGCGTAAAGATGTTGCATCTTACCCACGCTAGCTCGTGGGAAGTCGACAGTACGCGTCGCGACTTAGAGAAGCACGGAACAGCCTCAACTGAGATGGGCCCGTGACAAATGAGGTACAGGGGATTGCTGGCCACGCGAGCGTCCTTGTACGACACAGCGAAGAATGCGACGGGAAAGTTGGGGCACCGACTTGGTACCGCCCTCGTATCTGGTACATTCGATACATTCGGTAGGTACATTCGGTACATTCGCGGTCTGATCTAAGCATCGCATTTAGGTTGGAATTAAAAAAAATTAAGTGAGCTCAGGAACAGGCTTGGCAGCTACCATTACCAAATAGAAAAGATGCCTTTGGTGGAATACGGCTAGCAGCACAAATGCAGAATACATTTAACGTAATGGTTCGACTATGCCGATTCATTGCAGGGTTCCATGGGCGAAGGGGGACGACGTAGAAGTGGGACAGAACAGGACACGATACATTTAGGTACGGGAATAGGATTTAGAAGACGGGCGACACTATCTTTTCTGGTGTGGCTTACGACATGACAACTCGTTACCTGAGCTTATATCTATTACAAATAGCATCATCGGTAAGTAAAAAGTTTGGTGGTGGCTTCTGAAACGGCAGAGCTGGAATACAGCAATAAAAGTCGCTATTATTAACGAGTTGACTAATATGTGGGTAAGGGTTTTTAACCATCCCAACGTATTAGGGCAGCAGGGATTCAGGGGTACATCTTCTTAGGCAGACTATGACGATGGACTCACAAGACAAAAGCCCTCTGGCTTGACAAGAAAACACAGCTTGACATGATATTATTAGTGTTCCAATCCTACAGTATGTACAATGTTTAATGGTGGTCCTCGGCAGCCTAGACTTCCTTGATAACTCAACGTAATGATATCCCTAAAGTCGTCTCGCCCCCTTTTTTTCCTTCTTTCTCATGCTTTTTCCGTATCACGAGCATTCTTCGGTTGCAACCTTTGAAGTCAGTATTCCGAAGGATTCGGTTGCATCTTCGGAACAACCAATGAGCCTAACTTTAGCGTCTCACAGGCGGGATGAATTATGTCACCATCGAAGCTCTGATTGGGTATGGCACCCCCCAGGAGTGTCACCGCACCGCCGGTAAGGGCACAAGATACTTGCAGCTACTCCTGGAATCCCATTCTTGGGTTCCCCCCACGATCCACTATCAGCCACTACCTAAGTAATCTATCTCCCGCCTATGATCTGTCTCCCCGCGCGTCAACCCAGGTCTGACCACCTGCAACAGCCTTGCCGAGCATGCGATCCCGCCGTTGCCGTTGTGGCTTGCCAGACGCCGATCCAGAAACGCTCTCAACCTATCCTACTACCGGTATTGGAATCGTTGACATGCGAATACTGCATGCCCTGTCTCGTGATGACTTACCTCGGTCAACAACCAGCAGCCCTACTTCGGACTTTACCGTCTACCCATGCCTTTCCGGCGCAAGGAGACTTGACTATTACATAAGTGCGCGACCATACGGTTGGTAAACTGTAGTGCTGACGAGACACCGGGTCATTTAGGGAGGATTTTCACCGGTCCCAATCCTCCCCCCATCGATATTATTACTATGTAATATATTTATCGATTTCCAGAAATGTGTCCATTCTCGAACCATGACTAAACTTTGATGATCAGAATTCGTGGGGTGCATATGGGTAGTAGTACACAGTATCTGCATCGGCCGAAGCCAGCCTATGAGCTTCGGATAAGCTGTCTCCGAGGCATATTGTCACGTCTGCGCGAGAATGGCTGGACCACCCCTTGAATTCCTTGGCTTCCATCCAATTAACTCGGCAACCAATGTTTACTATGGGAGAGTTGCGTGACTTACCTACAACCCCAGAGCAAGTCTATCAGTATTGAGAGATGTGTCATCAGTCTTTCTAGTCAGCTGTGAGAAGGAAACGGTATTTGGATTGAGTGAAGTCAAACAGTCTCCTCTTAAGCAGTTATTAGGTTGTAGAGATTGTCACTTGGTCTTCAATATCAGAGAATTGGGTATCCAGTCTCGAAAGAAACATCAAGGAGGTGATTATGCCTCTGTCGGTTCCCAAAGTTGAAGAGCTTGGAGCCTGTTGCACCAGATCGCTGTGCTAGAGTGTGTTTGAAAGATTCCCCCCAAAATAAAAGGTGAAGGAGTTGTGAGCCGTTCGTTAAATATAGAAGTTTCAGCCATAAAGTAGGCAGCGTCTACACAGTTAGGTGCCATATGTGAAGGTGAGGTTGAATTTCATTTAGTTGGCTTCCCAGCTAGATGTTGTTATGGAGTAAGTGACTGCCTACCCAAACCTTACGAACGCCTTCTACTTTGTGAAGAGAAGTAATCTTCATGCCCTCTCCAAGGTCCAGACAAGTAGGTGCATTAGGTAGGTAAGGTAGGCAGGCAGGTATACAAGGAAGTAAAAAAGGCAGGCATCTTGGTATATTCTACCTGTATATGTGACCTCAGCCAAACCGAATGCTAACTTCGATTATTCTCCGTTCTACAATGTTCTGGTACACAAGGCAGTATACACTATAATCATCTGATTGCCTCATTACAGTAACCACAATGCCAAAGCCCTTACAACCAATCCACTGCATTGCTCATCGTACCGCAAGCCCGGCTCACCACCTCGATCAGTCCTATCTGGGACAAAGCCAGGATCAGCCAACACCGCCAAAACCATCATATACATCACCAAACAGCCACTCACCACTCCCAACAGCCTCACCAGTGGTAGACCACACCACCGAACTCATGGCCACCACTCACGTCCCCTCTGTGGCAGAGCTACTCAGAAAACTGAAGATCCAAATCGCGGTAAACGGCCTAATCTTCGGCCTTGTGATCGAAACCGCCATACCCTTGATCCCGCCGGAGCAGAACAGAATCATCATAACCGCCACAGTCTTCGGCATCCTATTCGTGGTCGTGAGCGACGGCTTCCTAAGGTGGCTGCTGCGGCCCAACGTACTCGGTCCCCACACAGCGTACGCGCCCTTGGGCGGTCTCGTGGTCTTCTCTTTGGCCTTCGCTCTGAGCATGACCGGCCTCTTACCAAGATTCTTCAACTCCACGAGGGTGGTCGCGCTGGTGGAGTTATGCTACTGGTTCGGGTTTGCGCTGGAGTGCAAGACTATGTGGTGGTTAAGGTACAGCCCCACCTGGCTCTCTCCAGGATGATGTTTACTACAGGTAGCGGGTGTGGGAATGGAAGAGCGAAGGTTATTGTGGTCAAGGGTATGAGCAGCTGTCGGATTCGACGATGCCGAGGAAACAGATATGGACGTACGAAGTACACGCACACTTATTGATCAGCGATAAGAAGCGGAGGGTTCGTACAGAGACATTATGAATTATAATTCACTTTCGCTTAAATATGCCGTTCGTATGCGAGAATGCTCCAGTTCGAGTTCTCAGCCACCTCCGGTTACGCCCAGATCAAATAACGCCTCCCAGATAGATAGACCCTAAACTCACTCTTGGCTTGCACTGAGATCCAGGTTCTTGTCCCATAGGTTCCGCAGAACTGCAGCGACGCCATCGTCATCCCCGTCCGCGTAGCTAGACCCGCTCATCCGGTCGTGGAGCCTTTCCTCCTCTCCCTCGAAACTGGAAAGTGCGCCATTTGCCCGTAGCGACGAGCCTTGCCGCGGCGTGGTAGGCCGAGATTTTGCCTTGTCCTTGTCTGTAAGGCTCTGGCTTAAGCCAAGGCGACCCGGTCCGCCTAGGGCGGTGCCCCTCTTCCCATTTGCCGCACCATTACTTCCGTTTTGCGCAGGTATGTGCTTGGTCTTATTTGCGCCAGGTAGATGCGACAGCCTTGCTATCGAGCGAGCGATGGGATTCTGGTATCGACGAACTACGAGATATTCCATACCCGTACGCTCGAGCAGCTTCCCTATGCGCGGATCCCGGTTGTCATATCCACTACCGCCAACCAGGGGGCTCACGCCCACAACGCCAACGCCACCGACAGGTTGGGCCGGCTCGATAGATGAGCTTGCACGTTGCAGGTTCAGTTTCTGCTGCGTGCGTGACTTTTCTGCGGGCGCGGCTTTGTATACCGTTCTTCTCGTTCGGGGGGCCAAGGCGCTGTCGCTCTCGTCGTCACTTATCGACGTTCGATTCTTTAGGTGCAGGTTACCAAGTGATTGAGGACGTCGCACGCCCTCAACGCGCTGGGCTTGTGCTCGGGCCGGTGTGTAAAACGACCCGCTCTCGCCATTTCCGCCAGAGCCAGGGCCGTTGACGAAGCGAGAGATAAGATCCTCTTGTCCGCTGCCTACCAGAGGAGCGCTGTTCTTAGGTGTCCCAAAGAGACTAGGTGGGCCACGGCTTGTTTGGGACTCGGGCGAATCCGAATGGTGGCGTACAGACACGGTCTCGGCGGACATCTGGGGCGGTGCGCTGTGGGATGGTGTACGTTGAAGCAATCGCGAGGTCAGGTACTGGTTGTGATGGGCTGTTTCGCGGTCTGGTGAGGGTTCTGGTTCCTGTTCCTGTCCCTGTTCGCGGCCGGACGTGTCTTCGTGGGGTGTCTGGGGTCGTGAATTATCCCGGCTCTGCGCCTTCGCCGAAGACTGTTCGCTACTGACAGCCGAGCCGCGTCTTGATAGGTAGGGCGAGGCGGACGTGCTTGCGTCAACCCACTCGTCTTCTGGTTCGCTACCCAGATCGAAATGGACCTGGCCCTTTGCGCCCTTAAGCTTACCGACTTCCTTGTGGGACGAAGATCGCTTGATGCTGGTAGATGATTTGGTGCGCTTTCCTATATCCGCGTGGGAACGGTTGCGCTTAAGACTGGATTGGGACGAGTTATTCTTGAGATTGGAGGCGGACGGGTCGCGTTGCAGTTTGACGTCGGAGTTACTGCGACGATGTGACGGAGAGACCAGAGGGGCGCGTTCAGGGGAGGGAGAAGGAAGTCGTCGTGTCAGCTTAGATGTGGAGGATGCTTGATGCTTGTGTAAGCCCTTGGAAGATGGTACGCGAGCATGGAAACGTGTGCTTGGTCCTCCGCCTACGACGTGTTTCTGGGATTTGGTAGATCGCTGGTGTTGGTGGGATGCATGGTCGCTGACTTGCAAATCACTCTCATGACGGGTGACTGGCGGTCGTTTTGATTGGGCGGTACTTGTGGTAGAATTGTCCGTCTCCTTAGCCATAATCCCTCCTCCCTAATTGCTTATTTCGCCTGGCAATCCGTCAGCCAAAACACCCTTTTTTCAGCTACCCGAGTGGGCGTGTATCTATGTTCGGTGTACAGACCAGAGACAGCTGAGGTTTGGGGGGGGAGGGGTGTCCGGGGATAAGGTACAAGTACTGACCGGTAGAAATCTCAGAGCTGTTGTACATACACCCAATACAACCATACAACAATACCTAGATAGACTCAGGCCCAGGTGTGACAAGAGAGATGTGTCGGCGGGGAAATGGCTCAGTGGCTTGACGAATTGTCTCAGACTGACTGTACCTAAGCTGACGATCCCTAGCTTCGCGTGGTAAACGAAGGGTCGGTATCCGTGGTAGCCCGGTATCCTCAAGTATTTATCAGGTGGTGTTAATATGTGGAATTGGGGAAGATCAAGTGGTAGGTAACGTGCAACGTATGCAATGCAGCATAACCTGCCTGGGTAGGTTAAGGTAAGGTAAGGTAAGGTATAAGCAGCTGGCGTAGCTAGACTGTCGTTAATGGAACAGTGCTAAAAAATGATAGTGTTCACTACCACGTTGAGGTTACAGACAAATTCGATGCGCAATGGGAATGTAATGTATTCGCACGACGGTGAGGTTGGAGAAGAAGTTTTACACCAGAGGCCGAAGAAGGGAGATGAAGAGAATTTGATATGGTTTGGTATCTGGGGTTGATTGATGTCTACATGGAAGATTGAAGTATCCACGGATAACAATGAACGACCGCGGCACCGTTCGGTTCGCAATGACCGCATTAAGATTTTCAGAGTGCCCAGGTGTTCTCTAGGTCTCTAATAAGACTCTAAAAGTACTTCGTAGGTCTCTAGACTCTAGGTCCTCTAGTTTAAACTTTTCTAGTTTAGTTTCTACACTAAGATAATGTTCCTGTCCGGGCCGATCATCGGATCCGGAATAGCGTCCGCATGGAACACGATTGCAGCTTTCGATGTTCGACATGGTTGGCATCCGACCGAGTGCATTCAATGTTGTAATCAATGTGCACAATCCCTCGTGAGTACCATACTTGCTCATACACAAGGCAAACATGACATGCAGCAATCAAGCAAATATCCAATTGTCACAACAGAAGCATCGCTATGCTCGGTAAGTAGCGGTGAGCCTCGCTTCTGTCTAAGAAATATCCACGTGTGATAGGAGATAGAGGAAATACATAGGTAGACGACAAACTTCACGAGGTTGCGATCGCACGGATAATTGTAATACTGGGGTAAGTAACATGGGGAACGGCGGGGTTTTGCTTCGGCCCTTGGTCAAGGGTCTCTTCCGCTGGACAGTGGCAGAGTGGACACACCCTAGTCAAACTTCGACTTTGTTTGATGAGGCTGTTTTCCCAGCTTTTCTTACAAGTGACGACCGCGACAACCACCCGGCTGAATAGAGCCTCATTTCATGTGCGATCTTCAATCACATGCGTGACTTTCAACCTCCTCCCCTGCGAACTCGTCTAAAATCAGACGACGGGTATAGTTATATTGCCTGTAAATCTGAGCCACCATGCCCATCAGTGCGTATGAATGGAGCAACTGCTGTGTCTCGAACATGTATCGTCGCAGCGTGTTACGCTCGACCCTCATATCCGGGTAATATCAAACGACAAGTGTCAATTTCGTCACTGTTCATCGGTCTCGTCTCTCTTGATTAAAGAGTACTTGGAGTGCCGCCTCTCCAAATTCTATCTACCTATTTACCTACCTACCTAACCATTGATACCATAACCATCGACATGGGCTATTATGAAACCAGCTTCTATAGCCTGCTTGCCCTCTGCGGAGGCCTGCTCCTTTCTCAGCCCACGCGCCGCAATGAGTTGAAGAAGATACCCGATGCACGCAAGCCATATACGCGAGAGAATAGACATCCCGAGATCCATTGGTACATGGTATACGCGCTCGTCATGGGCGCCGACTGGCTTCAAGTACGTTCGTTGTACGAGGTTGCAAAATCATAGCCTACCTCACCCCGGATTGACTAATTGCAACTTTCGTAGGGACCGTACCTATATTCTCTTTATCTCGATGAGCACCAAGTTTCTGAGCGCCAAGTGTCTGCTCTCTTCGCTACAGGTTTCCTATCCAGCGCCATCAGTGCCTATTTTGTCGGGGCCTTGGCGGACAGGCGTGGTCGAAAACCTGTTTGCATGGTCTTCTGCTTACTCTACGCCATGTCTTGCTTCTGCACGATAATCCCCTCTCTTCCAGTCCTTTACTTGGGCCGAATCCTCGGTGGCATAAGCACGAGCATCCTATTCAGCGTCTTTGATAGTTGGATGGTGACCAACTTTCGCGAGCTTAAACTCGTCGACCACGGATGTGACCTCTCTCGGACTTATGCCACTACTAGTATCGTCAACAGCCTCTCAGCCATCGTAAGCGGTATACTTAGTGAATGGCTCGTGAGGACTACCGGTACTAAGAAGGCACCCTTTCTGCTGAGTGCTGCTCTGCTGTGGTGGGCTCTTCAACTTATCTGGGCCAACTGGGTATGTGCTGCTGCCTCCTTTGATAGCCGAGGTCTCAAGGTCTAACACCTAGACAGATCGACAATTTCGGTTCCAGGGCTCAGAGGCCTTCAGAAAGATCTTCCAGTGTTTTAGCGACGTTAAAGAAGCCATCGATACTGGCGCTTGGCTTCACTTCGACTATGTTCGAGGGATCTATGTATCTGTTCGTCTTCTTTTGGACCCCTACCATCAAGTCTGTTCAGAAGTCCCCTGGAGAGCTGCCTTACGGCTACATCTTCTCCAGCTTCATGGCGGCCTCGATGGCAGCTGCATTGGTATTCAATATCGTCATGCAGAAGCGGCCGTTCAGATATTACCGTCTTCTTATCGGCATCCTCCTAGTTGCCAACTTCTGCTTCGTCAAACTTGCCGGCCCCAAGACAGAAGACGCTGCATTTTGGCTTTTCTGTTTGTTCGAAGCTTGCGTTGGCATGTACTGGCCTTGCACTGGCTATTTGAAAGGTCACTTGGTGCAGGACGATGTTCGCGCCAAGGTTTACAGCATTTTGCGAATTCCGTTGAACATCTTCGTTGTGATGTCATTATTCATAGCAGGCGACAGCAAACACTTCTCTAAGGTATTCTCGGCATGTTCAATGCTTTTGACGGCCTCATTTGGCGCAGTTTGGGTGGCCGGTTTAAAAGAGAACATGCCTTGAGGAAATGGGCTCCTGGAAGCAAAGCTTTCATCACATTAGCCAGTGTCGGAACATCTGTCAGAAGCTGGGCTTGGATCCAGCACGAAGGACTTGGAGCCTTCAACCATTAAGATACCCGCCTACCTTGCATCAAGCCTCTGGTTACATGGTCCAGTGGTTCCAACACTCAAGTGGCTTTCTGTTATATGTTTAGCTCCAGTTCCACTGCATGGAATAGGATCAGAGTGTTCGAAGACAGACGCTGGCCGAAAATGCCGTACGACTGATCAAGGGTGATCCCGCTATGAACTAAGCCACTCCGCTACACTTTATCCACTGGAATAGGACGTGCCTATGGTAGTCACTTTGCTGATAGCTCAGTCTATGAAGCTTACCAGGCCTGAGCAGGTCAGCAACTTCAGATTAATAAACCTGTGTATTGGTAGCCTACCTAGGTAGATACCTGGAAGTAAGGTTATTTCCTACGTCAACAAGGAGGCTATGGGTAGAGTATGAGAAACCTATGGCCTACCTGTCTCGCGAATGTGTCGCCCTACCATCCTTCAAGTGAGTAGCCACCACGGTAGTTTCTATCTACATATTTGTTTTATACGCCTGTTTTTGACCCCAAGGTTCTCACCCAAGCATGGACAGGGGCGCTGATGGCCCGTTTTAGATGGAAGATCAGAAGTTTGAGGTCCGTACTGATTCATCAGGAGATAGTTGGCCGAGTAGTAGTAGTGCACCAAACTGTCATACTATGAATTCCGAGACTCAAAGTAATACAGCTACTCTCATGCAAAGGAATCAGTGGTTAACATAACCTGATATGTTGCCGTCTCTAGTATGTGTAGCAGCCCAACCTTGTTTCGTCTCATCGCCATCACCAACTACGTGTAGGCAATTACTTGCAATAACAGCATTAAATACGATCACATGGGAACAGAGCTATGCATCAAGGTAAATCACTGTCAGTTTCAAGCGATAATCATTCGTCAACCATTTCTTTAAAACCTTGGGAAGTCAGGTGTGTTTGCAAGGCACTCGTTGTCAGAAACTGTCTCTACATCCTACATCAGAACATGGGGATTTTTACCAGCCGTCACAAGGACGCCCGATAGAACCCTCGATTCTAACAAAGCTCGTATCTACTCCATACTACGAGATAGATCCATCTCAAGTCGCTTAACTCAGGCACCTAACACGCCATCTACCGGATGAAGGTAGCCGAGTTGAAAGAATTCAGCCTCAACCCCACCCCCCTTTCAGCTAATTTCGAAGCAATGTAAAAAACAGAAGACTCAACCGGACTCATAGAGGAAAGGAAAGACAGCCATCCCGACGACCAGCTAGAATATGTATGCCGAAGCCCGTTATCTAGGTACTACCTAATCTATCTACTACCGAACAGTCAAGACCTGAGTGCAGAATCCCAACCCCACAATCTACTCCTAGGCCCTACCTAGTCCCCAGGTGCAAGAGCCTCGGGCTCCGAAGCGGACGAAGTGTAGGTGTCCGCTGTGACCCAAGATTCCGCCGATACATACTCGTATTATTCCTTAATTATACATTACTACGACCTACCCAGGTACCTACCTAACTGGGCCGGCCTCACGGAACGCACTCCACTGGCTGACTTAGGTACTTGGTACTTTCGTAGGACTTGAGATGAGATGAGACAGGATGAACCGAAATGAAGACGAGATGACATGCGGCAGGTCATTGACAAGTGTTAGGCTAGGCGACTGTCGCGCCGAGGAGCCGAGGCGCCGAAGCTGCACTGCTAGGCGTAAGACGCCCCTAGTTCAGGGGCAAGGTTGCTTGGCGAATTACAGGCTACAGCCGCAGACTTGGCTGAAGTGAGCTGAGTCGAGTCGAGCCGAGCGGGTAGCTAACTCACTTCCTTCTGACGTTTGTCACGAAGCAATACATTGGCTCAAATCTCAATAAGGTGTACGAATGAATAGAGTTGCACCGGACATCCGTGTTGACTGAACCTTAGTAGAAAGCCGTTTCACTGTCAACCATCACGAACAAATTGAAGAGTCTAAATAAGCTTATACAACCACAGATATATACCAAACCCAATCAAGACTGCAAGTTGCAAAATTCTTAAGTTGTAAATTTTTCTCTACCTAATATCTGGTATCATGCTTTGGGCGAAAGAGGCCGCAAAGCTTTCAAGATCCCTCCCAATCATATATATATATATGTCGCTCATGCTCCAAATACCTTTCGCTCAGGCACTGTCTTCCACCATTCATCTGTACATGCGAATTATCATTCCGATGATCGACCCATCCTGTTCGCCGGAGCGCCAAACGTTGGCAGTTTGCTGGGCATCAAGCCACTTGCGCGGTCGGTAGTCCACATGAACCGTGATTATAAATGGTATTATATATATAAAAGGGCGAATCGACTTCTCTGCTGTCTGCCTAGACATTCAGGAACAATCGAATTCTGTTTATGTTCAAAGGATCGTTAGGAAGAAATGAATAGCCGGTTCGTCGAGGTGGAAACCACACATCACCGATTTGCCAATGCCGAAAAAGGCGCCAAATTCAAGTCAAAAGTTGGTTCGCCGGGATTTACAGCAAGAGAGGGGCCAACAGGCAAGCACCGAGAGCAGCACCGCTGAAGCTAGACTTGAAAGCGGCACCCTGGACAGGTACGGTGGTCTGGGCTGCCTGAGCTGCACCGCTGGAGGAGCTGGATCCGCCAGCCTCGGACTCGTTGTTGCTGGAAGGCGTACCAGTCTCAGAGGCAAAAGTGCCAGAGCCAGAGCTGCTGCTGCCGTTCGTCGAGGTGCTGGATGTAGGGGAGAGTGTGGAAGTGGCCAGAGTGGTTTTTGTGCTCTCCGAGGTCTTGGTGGAAGACTCAGCAGTCGAAGTCTTGGTGGTAGACTTGGCAGTGCTGGTGGCAGAGCTGCTGCTGCTGCTACTACTACTGCTGCTAGTGTCGTCGCTGCTGCTGCTGCCGTCACCGGTGATAACGTTGATGCTTTGGTAGGAACCGTCGGAGCCAGACTTCCATGAGTACTTTTCGGCGTTCTTAACACCGTTGCTGTAGTCCTGGACGGTGATGGACTTGTAGTGAGCAATGAAGGGGGCCTGTGTGAAGTCGGTGTGTCCTCCGGCCCACTCAACGGTACCTTCCGGGGAATCAGCACCGCCAGCAACCCAAGTGCCGAGCTTGATTTGCATTGGGGTCTGGGGGAACCGGGTCCCACCCTTCGCATCGGAGTACTTAAGCTCTCTAACCTGCTTGTCGTTGATAGACCAACGGACGTAGTCCTTGGTCCAGTCAATCGAGTACTTGTAGACCTGGTCTTGGGGATTGGCAATAGGATGGTAGGCACCACGATCGTAAGTGGTGGTGTCTCCCTTGCCGAAGTAGTTGGTCTGCACCTGGGCCTTATCGCTGCCGATCCACTCCCAGTCAATCTCGTCGAGGTCGTCAGATTGCAGGACAAAGCTAGTAACTATGCCCTGACCCGGGGCGGCCTGGACCTCTACGTCGACCTTGCCGAAGAAGATGTATTTGTTGCTGGTAATAGTCGGGGCATCAGTCTCCTTGTTGATGGTGAAGACGGCACCGTTGCTGTCGTATTTGAGGGTGGTGCCATCGGCGACCTTGAAGAAGTCGTTCTTTCCCTTGGAGAAGTCGACAGTGATAGCAGAACCCAGAGCAGCATCATCGGGGCAAGCTAGCATCAGATGTTAGCGATTGAGTTGCTCTTGCAGCATACCCAAAGTTTAGATTGGCGTGGGACTCACTCTTCTTGGTAGGATTGCAGTCGGTATGGGTCTGAGCAGCGACCAGCTGGCTGGTTGCTAGGACCACCGCAGCGGTAGACAACAGCTTGGAGAACATTGTTATGCGAGGCTGTAGCAAGTTTTATGGAATTGTTTATGTAAAAGTAAGGTGAGGGTAGGTATAGCAGGTGGTGATAGGTACGGAGGTTGGGGAGGAGGTTTATTAAAGGCGAGTAATAGCAAAGGGGTCTGTTTTAACGAGAGACAGAAGCTTGTGGTGATAAACGAAAGAGATCAGCCCACACTAGCAAACGTAAGACAGACAACAGTGAGTAGGAGAAATCCGTGTATTGGAAAAACGAAGGTGTGGGAATAATTGGGAGAGGGAGAAAAGGGAACGGTTGCAGGGAATTGGGAGCAGCTATGATTTTATTTACGAGCCAACGGCCAAGTGACAAGGAGTGACAAGCGCTCTTGCATCCAAATCCAACTCTGTTACTGGATGTTACTGCGCCTAAACGACCTAAAGGAGCAACTACAGTACTCGTTTACGGTTTGGGAGGTAGGGGGCCCTCCTGGGGTCCTCCTGACCCCTGTCTGAGATGTCGAGACTCGACAGGCTGGCTAGGCCGCAGACGGTTAGATATGAGACGACAGGGTAAGGAATGCTCCAGATTCGTGCAGTGATTAGTGGCGCTGCTGAAATGGCCGAGCCAATCACCTTTGCTTTTCCCAAAGGAGAGCCGGCATGACCTTGCACTGCGCCCCAACATCTCGAATCATGAATGTACCCTGGCTGTTCGTATCCTAGGGGCCATCAGGGCCATGATGGGAATGGCAGATCGTATCACCTCATTCACCCCAGTTCACCGAGAAGTGACGTTGCAATGTCTAACATCTTCTACGATGACAATGATCGTGACCTATTTTTTTGTGAGCAGGTGGTCAAGTAACAATAAGTGTGACTTTGTTATAGTCAAGAAAAAGAAAACCAGCAAAAGAAGTGATATGATAAATGACATAGTGTCTGCTATGCGCCACGTAGATTTAGCGTGCCATTGTGCTGGGGACAGAAAGACTGATCAGTGATCAGAGAGACCGTATGTATGTATGTACATGTTCATGAAATGTAGTGAAGAGGGAAATAATACATGTAGGAAGAATAGGGGAATCGCTGTACGTAATAGACAATACGCCGCGCCGCAGTTGCTCTAAAAAGGACCTCAGTTAATCTGTCGGACCATGCAAGCTCAGATGACGGCCTCTACCGCGATGTATGTGTGGAAGCCCCTATTTACAACACTGTATTTAATCTCTACTGACTCACTTCGATATTTTCAGTACTTTGGTATATTCATACATGCACAGCGACTTCAGACATGCAGACAAACAATCAGCAACAGTTAATATGTAGTTCAGTCAAGTCTGGGCCTCCTTTTCCACCGGCCAACGATTCACGGCATCTGCTAGCTTTGCATCTCGCATAAGGGTCTTTTTAACCTAGCGGCCGCCATCAATACATAATTTCATGTCAGGTACGGGCTCAATGGGCAAACGGACAGGGGTCAGATCGCGAGCCCGCATGAATGGAAAATAAATTTTTGTCGGGTAGCGGCCAACTGCACCGCTGTAGCAAATCGACGCTACATGTCACTATGTATTTACTACTGAGAATCGAGGAATAACAACATCCAATAGTTTTGGTAAACCTCCTATTCAGTGTGACCATACCCCGGAACCTAGGAAACAGTTACACCGTAATACACGACCGATAAACTAGCAGCTATAATCGGTCGTGCGTCAACGATCATGCAGGAAGCCACCTAAGCCCAGATGCCAAGATGGGCCATAGGCCATGGCAACCGTCCTACCTGTCAGAGTATGTTATTTGACACTCCGTCGCCATGTCTGAAACAGTCTATCTATAATAGTCGCTGTATCAATCAGTTGAATCCATCACCGAGTCGTTTCCACCAGGAGAAGAGGAGAGAGTAGGACTCGCCGTCGGCCGGACCTCGAAACACGATTCAAGAGTCCGAGATTGGGAACTGAGGACTCCGCCCCTTATTAGCTTTATTAGCATCACTATGAACGACCAAAATCCGAATCCCGATGCACTCCTTTCCATCAAAATGAAATGCTCTCTCTTGGCCTGTCGCAAATGGTTGTTATATTTAGAGGCCAGTCACCGAATATCAATAACAAACTAACAAACTGTCAACGTCTCGAGATGACGCACCACCACGCATCTGACGATGCAAAGGGAAATCTTCGTCTCTTCGTATTCAGTGCTCACATGACCAAGTCCGGCTAGCTCACTTCGCTGAACACGTTTTCGGCTGGTCCGTGTCAGCGACGGCACTAGCATCACGAAATCTTCTAGAACGTGCATTTGACTCTGAGCAATTGCTGTCAGCGCTTATTAATGGCTTGGGACCGGTATGCGACTGGATGTGACATTTGGACATTCACGTTGTATTTTGTATTGCAAGTAACGTTTCCAAACGGCTACGCCACACGGATATTATGAGGAGACGGGAAGAGCCATGGGTTCGTGTGAATTCTAAATTTAACTTCTCCTCTACATCTGCTCATTCCTATTTAAACTCACAATCTCCGGAGTCAATGACTCACAAGAGCCGGGACGCTCTCAAACCCGGCTTTGCATCATCTATTCTGCTGCTATAAGAGATTCACTGATCATACATGATTTAATATTGTACTACGCTGCTCATTGCTCTGAAAAATTGTTATACACATCTCCTTGCGTAAGCTATTTTCGGACGATTTTCGCTGCCACGTCGTTTCGATCCTTCGAGGCAGATTTCCACCCTTACCTGACCCAACGACAGCCCCAGAGTCACGATGCTAATGAAGTCGACGAATGACAGGCAGTTCAAGACGACCAAACCTGCCAGAATCCCTTGACCAACCTTAGCTATCTGTTATGCTCTTGGGATGTTGGAAGCCTAGGTACGGTAGTTTACAATTTCAGGTCTGATGATCACCCCTTCCAAGGAATACTGAAGTCGTGCCACAGCGATGGTTACACGTGGCAAGGCTTAATTCTGCTAGACTATAGGGCACTCCAGTCACCTCTTTCCAGTAATTACCTATAACTGACGAATACCAAACATAGCTCTATAGTCGAACAGAAGACACTGATGCCTCAACATTTTAGCTTGTGCCCCTGTATACGTACAATTATAACTCCTTAAGCATGAGTAACGAGGTATGGACACAAATGCTTATGCCAGACACCTCAATACTATTGGGTTTTGCCCGTCCGTCACGTCGTGAGGATCGATACGGTAGTAGTACACGGGTTCTGCTGAGACTAAATAACAATAATGTCTGCTTAGGTATCACAATGTTGTTTGAATCAGACTGAGACATCACTACCCTCATCTGATACCTCCCCACTTGGAAATGCGTCCATCCGGTGTTTATTTAGACTAATAGAATACGATTCGAAAAATTTTCCGTTCTTCACATTCTCATCAATAGTCAAAGTTCCGATCGTTTCTCGTATGGTACATACAGCAAAAGGATATCAACCCGCTCTAGGTCACTGCTTTGGACGTTGGGCTCGCAGGACGCTGACTTATGGAACACCCTTAGAAATATTCACAGGTTCATGTAGAGTGAAAGGCAGGAAGTTAGTCAAGGACCCAGGCTCACGATATCTATCAGTATCTCTCCAGACTTTGGTATGGAAGGTCAGAGAATATAAGAATAATCGACTGCCTTGAGCCGCCACTTTTATAGTAGCTTCTATGATCGCAGGACAACAACGAGCAATCATCCGAAGTTTACAGAAGTCTAAGAAAGGGTAAGGTGTTGGCATTGGCCTTGCTATCCTTTCTGTCACATCCAACGAATGCGGTTAGGACTCAAGTTCAGCTCTTTCAAGAGGAACAGTCAGCCGTAGGAGCCAAATCATCGAGCTGCCTCCCCTATTTGCTATACATCACGACCCGCGATAGAAGATACCTGCAATACCTATAAATCAAAAGCTCGTGACCAACTTTACACTAAAACTCATCTACGGCGTCTACCATCTGAAGCACGATCATAGACGGCGGCAACCATGACGTCTTCTTCTCAGTTGTGACTTCGTGGGGTTAACCAAGACGAGACTTACGCGAGACTCGAGGCCGTCGCAAAGGGGAACGCTCCTTATGAGTTTTCAAGTGTTCTCCTCACGGTTTTTCTAGAAAGGTCCCAGAAACCCTTGGCTCCGTAATTACAATACACCCAGCTTCGTCAATCGCAACCAGCATCGAGACAAGATGAAACTCTTAGGCACTTCTTGCCCTTCTGCTGTAATTCTTATCATGTCAGAAAGGTCTATTCAGTGCCTTATATGACTTATAAACTATGGTCTCGTGTCAACAGCGCCGGGATAAACGTGAGTACGTATGCCTCGTACCCTTTGCGAGTTATGGATCCTATTTTTCGTATATAGGAGCTTCGGAAAGAAATGAACTACTAGGGCCATGAAAGACAGAAAAATGACCATCTGTCTCCGACTGGCGAAATGTACTGCGGGATGCATCCTCTTGAAGTTCGAGGATACTCGGTAATTACTATCCGCGGATCGGCAGCGGACGATATTCTATCTACCTGGTAGGTAGGCGGGTAGGCAGGTAGGCAGGTAGGCGTCGAATAGAGTCGTTATGTTATAGTGACGAACGCTTCTCATGTCCTTCCCTTTCCTTTCCTTCCCCTTTCTCACACATAAAGTGCCTTACTTGAATGTGAATAGGTACCCTGCCTAGGTAGATACCGAATTCCTAGATAGACAAGCAGTAAATCTAACAACAAGCGAAACACTTCCCCTTCTTCGCCTCCCCCCCTCCGTAGCCCCCCCGCCGTACCCACGTCACGTCACTCATACAGCGCGACGAGTTTCTCACCAACCGACTGCCCAGAGAGGTACGCGCCAGCCACCGTCCCGCACTCCTCAAAAGGCGCAGCATGCTCGCCGCAGAACCAGAGCCCGCGGTCCGGACAGCCCTGGCGGAGGGCCAGGACGTCCTGGTCGGCCTCCTCGACGCCGGCCTGGAAGTTGCAGTAGCTCGCGTTGCCGCAGAGGTCGTCTTTGAGCCACTCCGTGGCCAGGATCGCCGCGGGCTCGCAATTTGCGGCGTCGTTGGCGTCGTACCCGGGGAGCCGCGAGTAGTACGGGCGGAAGAAATCCCGCAGGAAGGCGTGGCGCTCGCGGGACGCGAGCCCCTGGATCGACGATACCACGTGCCGCGAGCAGTCCCCGTACAGGTAGAACAGCAGCGTCGGGTGGTTGTTTGGAGCTGCTAGCGCGGCTAGGTTCCAGATCTCCTGCGGCCAGGCGCGCGGGTTCGTGTCGGCTGCGTACGCGGGCGCCAGCCAGTTCGTGTAGGCCGGGAAGGAATCCGACGCCGAGTCCGTGATCCAGAATGCCGAGGGGAAGGTGATAAAGACCTTCTCGAGCTGTGATAGCTTTAGGCTGTGGATGGCGGAGCTGAGCCGGGGCGGTAGTGCTGGCTCGAAGCACGCCATGTTCTTCTGAAGCCAGCCCAGCGGCGTCGTCATCACTACCTGGTCGAACGTGTACTCGTTTCCATTATCAGTCTTTAGGGTCACACCTTGCTGTGCGGGTTTATTATCCGGGGCATTGACCAGGTTGACCTTGGTATTGAGCACGATGCCGGCTTGGTCTCGCGCGGCTTTCGAGATCCGGTCCAGAATCGCAGAGTAGTTCGATTCGACAAAGACCTCCTCTAGAGACTCATCAGCGATTTACTTACACCGCTATTTTCGCCGAATCTACTTACCGCCTCCGCAGCACTCCTCCATCCAAGCAAACCTCAGGCTCTGCTTCCAGACGGGCTCGCCAACATACGCACCCCACATCTCGCTCATCTGGATGAGAGTCCGTCTCTCTTCTTCATCCTGTAGTTCCTCAGCCGCCTTCTTGCTGATGAAATCGTACAGGGACTCTTCTCGCGGGATGCTCTTCCCACCATCCTTATCCCGTGCCGCCGCACTGGACTCGAAGGCTTTCTCGATTATGTCCCACAGGAGCGTAGACAGTCTATCTGTCTTCTCGTCCGGCAGCTTATTGCCGGCAGAGTCGTAGATGAGCTGCTTCTTGTTCCAGGAATGCAGAGGCGTCTTGGTCTCGTTCGCGAGCTTCATGATCGGATGCACGTCGCCGCTGTCCCACGTGTGAATCCAATTCGGGCCACTGGAGTTGGTTAGGTATAATGAGATTCTCATTCTCGAGTCATTCGGAATGAAGGTTGATTTACATGTCAACCGTGTAGCCCAACTCATCCGACTGGCAAATCTGCATTCATGTATTAGTCGCTGCTCTCGTGTGTGAGCAGGAGATTGCCACTCACTCTCCCACCGATCCTATTCCTGGCTTCGAGGATTGTTACTTTGAAGCCATGAGACAGAAGGATGTCTGCGCATCGAAGCCCAGATATACCTGCTCCTACAATACCCACGTGAGGTTTGTTGTCGCTGCGGCTCTCCGTTGTCATGTTTTGTGGCCTCTTCTGTAAGGATCGCTATGAGCTATGGGCCTTGATGGTTCGTTGTGGTAATGGCCTTGGTGTAGAATATATTAAATGAGTGACGGAAGAAGTGTACGTTCATTAAACAGCTCATGATAGATTTATATACTTAGATATATACTCATTTCTAAAAGGTAAGGTAACCATTAGTTCGTGAAAGCCGATGTTGACCGTGAGGCAGCATCAAGGCGGCTTGCAAGGCAGATTATACAAGTCTACCAACATACAGGCGCATTGATTCCATATCTGCAGCGGAGGAGGCCGGCCGGTACAGGCCTAAAAGTGAAATATTGGCGCTTATTTGACCTGTATGCTCGGCGATAGCACTCTAGACCGCCACTATCACTGGGCTATTGGTTCATGGCATTCAGCTGTCCTCCGGCGCAAACGCCACCGCTTATACCGCTACCTTATAGGATCCAATGCAACATACCCTAGCACGAATGAAGGATTCGGCCTTGAGAGAAAGAGTTACTCACGATAGTAGATCATGCGAAGTACCTTTTAACAAGTATGCAAGTTCTCAGCCCTTCCCAGCCCTTCCTTGTAATGTGAATAATAGGTAGGTATGATGCCTTTACCCATTCGATGCAAGAGATCCAATCCCATATGTACAAGTCCCTTCCTACTATCCAGTTGGTGTATATACATCTACCTTTCTATGAACATATCACCTACAACCGCAGACGCTTCCCGCCCAGCAACCCGATATACGCGAGGATGCGGTAAATAGTGCCGATGGCAAGCAAAAACAAGACATTGCGATAATGCCAGTCGAGGTGGAAGCCGACGGCCTGCGCGGCCAGGTCGACGTTGTACAGGTACCGGAAAGGCTCGACGAGCTGGCCGAAGTACAGCTCGGCGAGCCAGGTCCCGGGCGACGCGCGCCAGAGCCACTCCATGTGCCAGTCCTGGACGCTGGACAGGGGCGGCGCGGCGCCGGACAGGATGCCGACGATGAGCGCGATCATCGTCGCGATCAGCGGCGCGTCCTCCCGTCGCACCACCATCGACACGCAGCTCGCCAGCCCGTAGATGCAGTAGAAGTACACCAGGTTCGCGGAGAAGGCCGTGGCCCACGGGATGATGGGCACCGCCAGCAGCAGGATCAGCGTCGAGAAGTGCATGCAGCCGAACACCATGCGCGGGAGCACCGAGATGTTCTTCGCGAGGAAGTACGCCAGGCGCGAGTGGCCCGCCTCAGACTCCCGCTTGTACAGCAGCATCTCTTCCGAGAAGACCCTGACGCCGGGCGCGCCGCAGACGAGGCCGATCGCGATCGCGGTTAGGAGCGCCAATTCCGGAACGGACTTTACGTCGGTCGCGAGAGACAGGACGTCGTACGGCGCGTTGTAGATGCCGGTGAACAGCACACCTTTCTTCGAGTTCTCGGCCAGGCCGAGCAGCAGTCCCGCAATCGAGGCCAGCGCCATCTCGAAGCCGAAGGCCGACTTGGTGCGCCACTGCTGCAGCATAGCCCGCTTGAGACACAGCCAGAGCTGCTTCCAGCGCGGAGCACCCCGTTTCCTTAGGAGTTCGCGGTTCTTGGAATTATTCTCGGTGATGTAAGTCTTCGAGGACCGGACCGAAGCGTGCTTCTCCTTGATGAATGCGTTCTGTCGAGACTGCGCCCAGTTCGCTATGAGCGAATCCTTCGAAATGTCGCCGCTCGGCTTGTACGCCCTGCCGTTGCCGGTCACGATGTCGGTGACGACGTCTCCGAAGTTGCTGTGGGCGGGGAACTGGAAGCCGACGTTCTCGAAGAACTGGCGCACGCCGGTCTCGGGGCCCTCGTAGATGATCTGGCCGTTCGCCAGCAGGATCAGGTCGTCGAGCATCTCGAAGATCTCCATGCGCGGCTGGTGGATGATGACGATGACGGAGATGCCCAACCGCGCGATCGCCTTCAGCGTCCGCATGATGGACGACGCGGCCGTGGCGTCCAGCCCGCTCGTCGGCTCGTCCAGAAATATGGCCATGGGGGCCGCGGCGAGTTCCATGCCGATGCTTACTCGCTTGCGCTGGCCGCCGCTGATCACGGGCTTGCCCACGCTGCCGACTAGGGAGTTGCGCACGTGCGACAACTCCAAGCAGTCGATGACTGAGTCGACGTGGGCTTTTATGTCGACGTCCTTCCAAGTGCGAGGCAGACGTATGCGTGCCGAATGCAGGATGTTCTCGAAGACCGTGAGTTCGGGCAGGACGACATCGTCCTGCGGCACGTACCCTATGAGCTTCTTGTATCTCTTGATCTTGCCCGGCACGTTGTTGATCATGACCGTGCCGCCCGTATTGGTCACCTTTCCCATGAGCACGTTGACAAACGTGCTCTTCCCGGCGCCGGAACCACCCATGATTGCAGTGAGAGACCCGCGATCGATGGACCCCGTGACGTTTTGGAGGATCGGCTTTGCCGTGCCCTTAGGTTGGAAGCTGAGATCGGAATACGCAAACGACAGACCGAAACGAGCGCCATCCGTCGCTCTCCGCATAGATTCAACGAAGGCTCTCAGCTGGGGCGAGAACCCGCCGTCACTGATGTCCAAAGCAGATTTTCGCGGGGAGGGGAAGTCGAGCGCGGCCTCGAAGCCAGTCCATGTGTCCGAAGTCGGGATATATGTAGCCTGCATTGGTAGTATTTCGTGGTCTGTCTCTTCTGGGATCTCCTTGTAGCCGGTGTTGGACCTTATGAATGTGCTCCTCTTTCTGTTCTTGCCGTCGATCGATTGTTCACGTTTCCTCCAGAAGCGCTTGCGGAGGAAATACGCAAAAATACCGATAGCGAGTAGGGCGTCGATGATGATCAGGACGGCGATCGGGATCAGAAACGTTTCGTACGTCGACTTCTCCGGGCATTTGCTCCCAATGCTGCATGGCGTAGGTGTGGAAGCGCCGGGTTGGCAGTACGTGCCGGCTGGACAAGGAAGCATTTCTGTGCCTCCGGATGAGGTCGGACAGTAGTACCCCTGCTGACAGACAACAGGCTCGAAAGGTCCCATCCCGATGTTCTTGCCGTTGAGAGAGCAGGTGAATCCTGCCAGTCGTGCTATTTGACAACCCGTAATAGGAGGACAGAAAACTGGTAAGGAGTTTGCCGTATTATTTGTGCCTAGCTTTATTATCAGCCCGTCTTCTTCCTTGAGGTCTGCCGACTTACATCAAACTTACACAGGAAGCCCTCATTACACCCATTCAAGTTCCAGTTGGTCACGTTCTGGATTTGTATGGGAACTGCCCCGGCCCGCCAGCATGGAGCAGCGTCGACCGGTGTCTCGTCTTTTTGAACCGCTGCCAACGCCCTATAGTAGGAGGTCGAGAAAGTCGTGCGGTTTTCACCGGTGCATGCCTGATCCCACACACTTGTCTCGCTGGAAACGAAATCGACTAGAGCATTCTTCCTGGTATTATACATCAGAGCTTTGCTAGTGTCGGGACTGCTCAACGCGTCCCAGATGGGTAGGTTATCCCGCAGGCTGCTGTCGCCTATGTTGTTGAACCACTTCCCGGTGGTCACCCGGTAAACGCCCTCTGTCTGGTTCCCGATGCATTGCCATGCTGCGTTGCTGCTGTTGACGTCCTCTGTTCCTCGTAGGCCGCAGAGACAGGCATGCGTGTCAAGGAAGACTGGCCCTTTGGGCTCTTCCTGCGGGTAGAAGGGATCTTGAATAGCCAAATTTTTCTGGGTGAGCTGCTGGCCCGGCATCTTGACGGCTTTGTATATTATTCCATGTGTCCAGCTTGCTTCAGACAGCAACCTCTCAATATTAAGCAAATAGAGCTGAGCATTCCGGACACGTCGACCGTCATAAGTAGCAGCCACTGAATGGACATAGAGAGCAAGTGCTTCTAGGATGTAAGGGCCCTGTCATGCTACAGTCCCGGGACCTCATCTTGATTCGGAAATAACCTACCGTGGCTGCGCATGGCGATGAAGTGGAAGGACCCGGCGGAGTATACGGCAACCAGCCTCGGACTCCGTCGTACGACATACTCGATTTAAAACATAGGCTTCAGCCCTAAGAGCCTTTACATGGGGTAGAGGTTCTGTAATTGTCACCTTTCTGCCTATGAGTGAACTGCAATAACTTGGCATTTCTAACCTCGTGGGTCTCCATTGACAGATCCATGTTTCATGAATACTACGTAAGGCCTATTAAAGCGGACAATGCGTGAGCTAGCTATACTGGTGAACCAGGGCAATTAGGCACCAGTATTTTGCTTGGGGATTAAGGGTGAAAAATGGCGGCGGAACATGGCACTCTGTTCCATTAATAAACCGCTACAACTCGGACTTTTATCAAATCAGAAACGACATCAGGGACTATGCAGGTACAGTGGGCTCATGTGAAGAGTCAAGACGAGGCGGAATGGAAGAATGCGAGACAGTTGGTAATACAAGAGTTAAGCCCCCGGCCCCCCGCTGAGCTCCTTGCGTCATATAATGTCAGAAAATGCGGTAAGTAAGTAGATCATGTATGTAGATCGACGAATCCTCTGTTCTTCTCGAACAGCCTTGGAATCCTTCCAACTTACTGCTAAACTGTATAACTTTGGAGATGTCATGTTGTTAGAACAACGACCTCCTTGCTACTCGGCTCACATTGCTACCGGTTCGGTGTCTAGTTCCCTAGCTAAGCGGTCTCTTTCCGCTTGCGCCTCGTCGAATAAAATAGCCACTTCCGAGTGACCCCGAGTCGCGGCTAATTGCATTGGAGTATCGCCGTCGACGTCTACGTTGTACATGTCGGCGCCATGCTCCAAGAGCAGTCGGGCGATGGCAACGTGTCCGCCATACCCACACATGCTGAGGGCCGACCAACTAGATATGGCAAGCGTTAGCAAACATCGAGGATGAGATCTCAGACTCACTCACCCCCATCTATCCCGTGCGTTCACGTTGCACCCGATGCTGAGAAGCCTGGCGACTTTGTCGATGTCGCCGTCGCTTGCGGCCTGCACTAGTGCATCTTCCTTGACGAAAAGCTTCCGCAGGAGTCGGGAAGGGTCTGTAAGAGACTTCTTCCTGACGGATGGAACGTTTACCTCTACGGTCAGTGGCTTGAAGACCTCCTCCAACGGCCGGTCGGCTCGCTTGCGGCGCATCTCTGACTCAAACTCATCGTTCGCCGTATTCATATCGACGGACGAGGATACGATGCTGCCGCCATAGCCGGAATCAAGAGGAGTGAGTGCATCAGTTGACCCGACCGGGTCTTCTGAGAGACCCTGTACCAGGACCGATCTCATCCAGTTTGAGATATATTCGTGGTTCTCTTCCATAACGGCAGGAGAGATACCAACATCCTCGAGCTCTCGTCTCAACTCGGCCCATACATCAGGGGATTCGATCGTCTCGGCGACGTCTGCTGTCGTAACGACGGAGCCTTCCCGGTATCCAGCACGCACTTCACACATGAATTTATTAAGCCTCTTCTCGATGCGTGTCGTTGACGAGCTTGCGACCAGTGTTAGTGTGGTCAATGAAGATGGTGTGATCGAATTGGGGTTACGAACTTGGTTAAGGAGCTGTTAAATGCGGTCAACATGGTCACGCTGCTCACCAACCGCGATCGTATATCGGCAAAGTCTTCCAGGCCGAAGCGCATGCGGTCCCAAGTCCTCTGGGCCTGCGTTCCGAGGCGCTCATACGTTTTGAGCAGTTTCTCCAGATCTTGTAGGGTCGCATTGCACCCGTCGGTCAGGATAGTGAGACGATTTTTTCGAGAAGTATCGAGCTCTGAGAATTCGCTAATGTAGTCCTCGGTTTCTTTGAGAACGACGTGCAACGAAGCGACTTCGTTCGATATGCGCTTGAAGTTCTCGCCCGAGTCTTTGCATGCCTTGTATATCGACCAGGCTAGCTTAGAAGCGAGCACCAGATCGCCAAAGCCTACGCCAAAACTCATCTCGACTAGCTGGACAGCGTGAAAGTCGCTTTAGCTGTGGGGAATTATTTATTGTAAGTGATGTGCTGTTCAACATTCTGCGACCAGCATTTGAAGATAGGTGACGTATATTAGCAAGTATTTATCAGAAGACGAGTAAATGGGTAGACGACGACGACGAGTTCGCGCTGAAGATCTATTTCGCCTAAAGCATCCAGCGAATAGGCCAATCCCAGCTCTAAGCCACTCGGCAGCCCACGAGGGGGAGGGGTCGAGCAGGGAACGGACGGCACCCAAACTTCGAAGTTATCATATGTAGGGTACACTTAAGAGCCCCCCCGGGAGTGGTGGCTCACTTACCGTTGGGGCGCTGTCTTCACGAACTACAGGGGTAATGCATTAGGTGCTGTATTCCTACAGGAAAGATAAACGGGTTTTGCTAGGCCTTTTATTTCCAGCGTCAATCTTGAAGACGATGAATCGTGTGATCTTGAGAGACGCGCTGGATAATAAATAGTCTTCCTACCACAAGATGATGCGAGGTCAATCACCACACCGGGTAGATACCTAGAGTATATCGCCATTGAAGAAGCCCAAAGTTGTCGCTCTTGATAGCTCTTCGAAAGAAAGAGATATAGCTCAATAACCTCTGTTCTAGGACTCTTCGTCACTGTTGCACCCCAAGCGAGGATGTTGGGCCAGTCAAGCCTAGCCGGGCCGAGCCAGCGTTTAAACCACAGGAGCTCGCAATCTGGTACGGAAGAGAGTTACTTCGTACAGACTCCAAAGCAATTGATAGACTGATAAGCCTTGTTGAACGCCTTGACTTCACGAGTTCCTAATGGTGTTGCAATGTCAACTCTACCACCCCGGCTGGTGTTAAAGCCACTGACTGGCTGCTAGGACTACCAGGGTTTTCAGCTCGGTGGGGGCTGTGCATGGCGATGGTTCGCATCCCTGGACGCGTTACGTCGGAGACTCGGAGGAGATTGCCTACACCGGCAGCAGACCGGCTAACACTGGATTGGTGGATAAATCAGGCACAGATTACATGTACTTCGTACTTTGAGGATGCATTATTGCTGAACATGTAGCC
Source organism: Hypoxylon sp. NC1633 (assembly GCA_022984935.1). NCBI lineage: Eukaryota > Fungi > Ascomycota > Sordariomycetes > Xylariales > Hypoxylaceae > Hypoxylon > Hypoxylon sp. NC1633. The sequence continues at coordinate 208,951 of JAJLYQ010000044.1, read as the reverse complement.
AGGTACTTGTGTATCCACTTACGTCACCTGACTAGCACGTGATAAGAAATACCCCGCGTCGGAACGCGAATAGGCAGTTTGCGAAAGTATGAATTTAGTGCGGTGACTCAATTCAAAAAATTACCCCGCGATCGGGTCACAAAAAAAAATACCTTGGAGGCATAAGGGTACCTACCTTCAATAATTGATATCTCACAACTACAGAATACAGGATACACACGCATCGTCACGATGGCAGACCAAGCACCTACCGACCAGGTAGCTAACCTGCACCTCGACGAAGTCACCGGCGAGAAAGTATCCAAGTCGGAGTTGAAGAAAAGACAGAAGCAGCGCGAGCGAGATGCTAAGAAGCAGGAGAAGGCCGCTGCGGCACCACCCAAGCCTGTGGTCAAGAAGACGAATGCCGAAGCTGACGAGAAGGAGTTGACTCCTAACGTGAGTCGACTTGTAATTATCATAAGAACACCTCGTCGGGTATTAATTCGGAATCTAGCAATACTTCGAGATCCGATCTCGTGCCATCACCAAGCTCATCGAGACCAAGGATCCCTACCCCTACCCTCACAAATTCCACCGCGATTACGACCTCAACAACCTAGCCAAGGAGTATGGCCACCTCAAGTCTGGAGAGCAGGACGAATCGCGAACTTTGCGTGTCGCTGGTAGAATATACAACAAGCGCGCATCTGGTAGCAAGCTGCTCTTCTACGACATCCGAGGGAACAATGGCGTCAAGGCTCAGATCATGTGCCAGGCCCAGGCAGTTCGTGACGGCGCACCTGATTTTGAGAAACAGCATGATCACATAAGGCGTGGTGATATCATTGGAGTGATCGGCTATGCGGGACGGACCGCTCCCAAGACCAAGATCGAGAAGGGCGAAGAGGGCGAGCTCTCTATCTTCGCTACCGAGATCATCTTGCTATCACCGTGCCTGCACCAACTCCCCGACGAATACTATGGCTTCAAGGATCAGGAGCAGCGCTATCGCAAGCGCTACCTCGATCTCATCATGAACCCCAAGACCGCCCAGACCTACCGTACCCGCACCAAGATTATCAAGTACATCCGTAGCTACCTCGACAACGCAGGTTTCGAAGAGGTCGAGACCCCCATCCTCAACCAGATCGCTGGCGGTGCTACGGCCAAACCTTTCGAATCCCACCTCAACGACTACAACATGGATGTCTTCCTGAGAATAGCGCCCGAGTTGCCCCTCAAAATGCTGATAGTGGGAGAGTACGACAAGGTCTACGAGATTGGCCGCCTATTCAGAAATGAAGGCGCCGATCTAACTCACAACCCTGAATTCACCACCTGCGAGTTCTACGAAGCCTATGCCGACTTCAATGACCTCATGAACAGGACTGAAGAGCTTGTCTCTGGTCTGGTGAAGCAGCTTACCGGCAGTTACGTAACTACCTTTACCACGCAGCATGGCGAGACATACACGGTTAACTGGGAGGCGCCCTGGCGAAGAGTAGAGATGATACCGGCCCTTGAGGAAGCAACCGGAGAGAAGTTCCCTCCTGGCGATCAGCTGCACACCGACGAGACAAGAGAGTGGCTCAAGGGAGTCATGAAGAAGGTCAACGTTGTCTGCCCCGAACCCCAGACCACCTCCAGGATGCTTGATCGACTGACCGGCGAGTTTATCGAGGAGACCGCCGTGAACCCTACTTTCATCACGGAGCATCCCAAGATCATGTCCCCATTGGCTAAGGACCACCGCAGCAAGGGTGGCCTGACGGAGCGATTCGAGGCATTTGTCTGCAAGAAGGAGATCGCCAACGCCTACACCGAGTTGAACCAGCCGTTCGAGCAGAGATTGCGTTTCGAGGAGCAGGCACGCCAGAAGGCACAAGGAGACGACGAGGCCCAGATGATCGACGATACTTTCCTGAACGCTCTGGAATACGGTCTACCCCCTACTGCTGGTTGGGGTCTGGGCATTGACCGACTGGTCATGTTCCTGACCAACAACTACAGCATCAAGGAAGTGCTGCTATTCCCGTTCATGAACCCGGAGCAGAAGAAGGAGAAGCTCCCCGCCGAGATCGAGGCCGAGGGTGCGGAACAACCACAAGTACACGTCGAGGGAATCGGTAAGCATCGTAACTCATCTGCCTCGTCACGAGATTTATCATTCTAACAGCATTTACTCCAGCTCACAAGTAAGCGTACCAAGGCCAACTCCGATCTAAAACGAGGGCCCCTTTCGCTTGGGGCTTAGGGGAGCAAGGGTTGCTTTGCATGCTATCTACGACGTTTGCGTTTGTACAGTAAGATAGCTATGGTAGATGAATCGCGGTTTAAAATGGGGGCTGGGATGCTCCCTTCCTGAACCTGCACTATCCGATAGCATCGAATTGAGAAGAATTTGATTGAGAGTTCTGCATTTGATGAATACATGGTATCTGCCTATTCTTGTGAACGATGAACGACCTTATTTACACCGTACATGGCTAAGACAAGATAAGTAAGTACTACCGCGGCTTCGTCGTCGACGCGAGTCTCTTCTGTACCATAGCAATCGACGACCGAGGCACCCGTAGCCGATGACCCAACACAAGCACGCCCGTGAGCAGCGCCAGGCTGCCCGCCTGATGCGCCGCGGCTAGCGGCACGGGCACCATGTAGATGAGCGTGCTGATGCCGAGCGCGACCTGCAGCGACACGAGGTGCACAAGCCCCAGCACGCCCTTCCGCGCCGAGGCCGGCAGCGCGGCCGCGACGCGGCCCCGCCGCGAGTACGCCCACAGCGCCAGCACGGCGCAGAACGTGGTCGTGGCCAGGATCCGGTGGTCCAGCTGCACCAGGCTCGGGTTCTCCAGCACGTTGCGCCACCACAGGTCCGCGTGGTCCGCGCGCCGGCTGTAGAACGCGTCCCAGAGCTCGGATTGCGGCGGTGTCAGGCCTAGGCCCATGCGTGGGAACTCGTTGTAGATCAGCCCGGCGTCGAGGCCTGCGACTAGCGCGCCGGAGAGCACGGTGGTGAAGATTAGGGCGGTGAGGGCGTGGACGGAGCGTCGTAGCGGCGCGAGGGCTGGGTTGTGCAGGGCGGCGATTTGGGCTAGGGCTTGGGTTGGGTCGGCGGCTAGGCGGCGCGTGCGCAGGATGCTGAGGCCGGCTAGCAGCATCCAGGAGTAGCAGACAAAGGCGGTGGCGAGGTGGGCGGCGAGGCGGTACTGGGAGACGCGGGGGTGGGAGCCGGGGGCGAACAGGTCGTCGGTCAGGCCGGACTTGACCATCCACCAGCCGATGAAGCCCTGGAAGCCGATGAGGCCGGAGATGCCGACGAGGTGCAGGGCGACGCGGCGGCTGACGCGGCGGCGCGCGACCAGGTACAGGGTCGGCAGCGCGAAGGTCAGCCCAATCAGACGCCCCCACAGACGGTGCGTCCACTCCATGTAGTAGATCTTCTTGAACTCGTCCACGTCCATGTGCGAGTTCAGCAGCTTGAACTCGGGCGACGCGCGGTACTTGTCGAACTCGGCCTCCCAGTCGGCTTGCGTGAGGGGCGGCAGCGAGCCGGTCACGGGCTTCCACTCTGTTATGCTGAGGCTGTTTTTCCGGGGTCGGGGGGTTAGTCTGGGGTGACTGAGTTGGGGAGGTCGAGGTAGAGGTAGGGGGGGAAGGAGATTTACCCAGACTCCGTCAACCGCGTCAGACCGCCGAATACCACGATGCCGAAGACGCTGGCAGCGCTGCCGATGAGCCAGTACGCCACGGCCTTGGAGTCCGTCTCTGGGAACGCGCGCTTGGCTGCCTGCGAAGGTGCCGCGGCGGGACCGGCGGTAGACGTAAAGAAGCGGGCGAAGCGGGCTTGCGAGTCGGTGCTGGCATGCCGCACATTCAGCGACCGCAGGATTCGCGACGGAGCTGTGGACGCCTTATGACGGAGGCATTGGCGGCAGATGAACTGGCTGGAAGCCAGCTTGGGCACTGCCCTGCGTATCCCCGGGATTAAAAGAGACATTCTCCTTGTAGAAATGGAGAGAATCGATCTCCAGCAGAAGACGTGGTGGACGGAAATGGGAAGTTTTTCATTTTCAATCATATGATGATCTATGTAACGGAATACCGACGATAAGATAAGAGATCCACAGCTTTACACTGGAACCCAAACCAGAACACCAAAACACCCACCGTTTCTCCCTTTAGCTGAAAAGAAAGCAATACATATATCGACTGAGGAAAAGACTGAGAAAGCACATGATGGATGTGGTTAGAGCCATCAGATCAGATTCGACGACATTCAATCCATAACCTGCTATGCTCTGCTCTCCATACCTATTTACGAAACGTCATGATCACGTATTTGAAATGAAGGAAACCATTTCGGTCGCTCTATTACGATATATATGTGTAGTATATCTGTTCGCACATCGCTCTAAGTTTTCTACAAGAAAAGAAAGCGCACGTCGCAATCATTATCGTATACTGCTGGCCAACTCTATGAATCGCCTCACACCACGACCTATTGCTTAGTGGTGCTCACGAACCGACAGTTTCTTACGGCTTCTCGCACTGCTGCCGCTCGCTCCCACTGTTCGCCCGGGTGCTTAATTCTCCGTCTCGAGTATCTCTTCGCCTTCTTTCTTCCTGAAGAGCAGTATGTCCTTCAGGGTTCGGCCCGGCTTCTTGTCTTCGTACAGGGGCTTGTGCTCCTGGTGGATGTCGTGGTCATCGTCGTAGTCGACGTGGACAAACGCTCGCTCGACGTCGCCCAGGCCTAGCAAATGTTCAGTAAATTCATCTGATCGAATATTCGTACCCGTATTTACGTACCTTCAAGCTTCCTCTGGAGAGATTGGCTCACGTCGTGGGAGACCTTTAGAGGAAGATCCTGGTCCATGACGATGTCGACCTCGACGTAGTATTTCTGTCCGGCGTGGTACGCCCGGCACTGATTTCCATGATCAGCATTGCTATTATTAGGGTTGGGTCACCTCAGGAACTTACCGTGTCGACTTTTCGGACGAGAGGGTCGTGGGTCATGCTCATGTAGATGAGCTTGGACACGAACTCCTTCGGAGCTGACTTGCCCACGAGCAGCCAGACCTGTTCGAATGCATTGGAGATCCACGAGAAGAGGATCAGGAGCGCGATGCATATAGCGCCGATAGGGTCTAGGTACCACACAAACCGGTCGCCGACCACCGACATGACCAGTCCGAAGATGTTGACAACGATGTCATTGCGATGGTCGACCTGTTCCGAGTCAGTGGTGGGGTCTCAGCCGGTTTCGACAAGCCACTTACAAAGAAGACATGAACTGATGGATATTTGCGATAGGCGAGGCAGTACAGCATGAGACTGCCTTTTGCGAAGACTAGACCCCTGTAAGCCACGATACGCCGACAGCGGCAGTGGGGTTTCCCTTACTGGCAATCCCAACGAAGACGATGGGAATGATTTGGAGTGCCTTGGCTTCGGTCGGACCTCCCCCAAGGGTACGCGCCGATTCTACCTATCACGCCAAGTGTTAGAGCCGTCCATCCCGACAGTCCGAGACGACGCCATGGAGGACAGACTTACAAGCAGTTGGATGGCAACCGTAGTCATCAACGCGCAGAAGAGGATGATACCGATAGTCTCAATCCTGGTGCGACCCTACTTGGCTATGAGCCGATGGACAGACAGCCTTGACGGCTTATGACATATTTCCGAATAACTCACCACCGGGTACTTGTAGACGCTAGCCCTGGCCGCCATACGCGAAGTTATGAGCATTACAAAAGACGAGACGAGGTCCATCTATCTCCGTGGGTTAATATTTTTTTGGCAAGCACTTCATCAGCATTTCAAGACAGGTTTTACGAACAAAGGCATCAGCAGCAGTGGCAAACAGCTATTCGAAATGGTCAACTATGTTCACGAGATAAGGGAAGTATTCGCACGCGGGGTCATTTACCGAAAGCGACCCAGTCGAGACGGCAGCGTAGAGCTGGATTACGAAAAGGCAAAAGTTGACAGTGAAGGAGGCGTTGACCGCAAACTTGATCTTGGGTGCCACCCGGGCGTCCTCCTCGACCTGCAGCCGCTCCTCATCGTCGGCGCCTAGAAATTGGTCGATGAGGTCGTTCTGCCGGGTGTAGAACTTCTTGAGCTGCTTCTTATTCCCTTTCGGGTGGTCAATCTCCATCTGACGCTTGGTGACATTGTCGCGGCGATGCCGACTGAACCCCAGGGGGTCAGCTGGGTTGATCTGGGCACTGGAGGATGTTGCTGTAGATGTCTTGGTGGCCGAAGAGTCCTGCTCGACTGCAGCGGCCGACCAAGGGCGACCTTCTTTCTGCGAAGAGGTTGTCTCCTCAGACGGAGCGGCAGCAGTAGCAGCAGCAAGGTCCGCGGAAATGGCAGGTCCCGCGTCTGTGGCTGCAGCTGCAGCTGCGGGCACAGTCTTGTCTTCACCTTGAGGTTAGTTGATCCAAGCCTCCAAGACTATACATGGCAGCATTCAAGGAAGCATTCAAGGATGGGATGGGATGTGCAATCATGCAAAACACTTCGGCGGTCCGGATGCTGGTTGTTTGCATGGAACCTCATGACAGGATCAGACCAAGAGAGTAGGATAAGAGAAACAACTGACCTGATGGCTGGGTCGTGTTGAGCGATTCTTGATTCGCCATCTTGGGATGCATGCTTCTGGAGGCTTACGATGGCTTGCGATAGTACAACACAAAAATGTTTCCGAATGAAAGTGGAAAAGGTCGATCGCTGCACAGAGGATACATATTATATCCAAGCCTGGCTCAGATGGCAAATGTGAGGGAGCCAAGCGCAGTCTGACGTTGCAATACAACCCAATACACTGCACCTATGCCATGACGGAATGCCACCGTAATCCCAGTTCGATTGTCTGCATCTAGAAGCCAAGCAGGTTATCTCTGTCGAGGGCCGGTGCGTAATTCACGTAATTGATTTTTTGCAAGGGTTGGATTTGAGTCTTTGCTCAATCATCTATCAACCAGGTTGCTTGTCTAGGAGTCCAGGACCCTTAGGTGCCGGCCCGGGGGCGGTCGATGACTCCGCTTAGGCCGCTTTTTTTCTCCGTCTCAAACGACAGCGCTCTTGGCAAGGGGATTTTAGGGGATTTTGCGCCTCGGAAAGCAGCCGATCTTCATCAACCAGACATGAACCAGAACATGCGCAATCGACCTAAAATTGTTTCGATTCAAGCGGAGTTTAGCACTGCCGTGACTATCATTCCAACCTGTCGCAGCTAAACTGGGCCACTCGAGCTTCGTCCGTCGTGGCGATTGGCCAGACGCCGACTTGCATTACCCCAGACTTTGTTTGCCAAGCCACATGCTGTTTTGGGCACCGTCGAGCTGCCAGACTTCTTGACATCGAGATATTCACAATTTTACAGCCGCATTATCCTCGCCCACAATTATTGATACTGCCAAGAAAGCATCTTACTTCCCCCGGACTGTGGATATCATGCCACTCCACCGCCCGAGAAGGCTTTCCTAACCAGGCAAAGGCAACTGGGCAAAGGCCACCATGGTATCGGAGAGAGAGAGAGAGACATACACACACACCTGGGGACTTGTTGTTGTTGTTGTTGCTACTGCTGCTGCTTGCTGCTGCTACAGCCAGCCACAGCCACCGGCAACCCTCTCTCTGCTGCTCGTGTATGTGCTTACTGAGTGAGTCTATTGGTTGGAGGCTGGGCTTACGATTGGAGTAAGGTAGAAGTGGGCAGTGTGGACCTCGTTTCAACCGAGCAACCTCTATCTACGAAATATTGTTTGCACTTTTCCTGGTAGCCGCTCGACCTGCAAGGCTCTTGTCTTGTCAGTTAGAAGTCTACTGGTGGACTTCGATGATGGACTTGGCATGAGGTAGAAGGCGCCCAGCCTGTCTCACCCGTCGTGATTTGTCAAGTATAGACGGGGGGTCGCCGGTCGTGGTGGATACTCTTGGGTGAGCCTCATGTCAGGCTGTCACATGCCTGGGGCATGATCGTCGACTCTTGGTGCACAGTCCGGCTGAAGTTTGCTTCGTTGCGGGTTCGTTCTGCGATACAGGAAGCCTCAGTGAAACATATCTGGAGGTGTCGAGTGGTCGATCTGTGATTCGTGACAGATTATCGACCGACTACGACAAGGTTCTCGTCTGGTAAGCTTCGACTTTGCTTCTTGCCACATGCTGCCACGAAAGGTAAACGTCAAGTATAGTCGAGGTCATGCTATTTCGGACGAGGACTACGGGGATACCTCGAATATCAGCATCCAGTGTCATGGATTTGCGTCTCGAGGCTGGCCAAGGGATCGTCCGGCACCTCTTGTCATAGTAATGCATATTAAAGCAGACTGCGAGCCACATCTTCCAAGACTTTGTTTTTGGCCTTCTCTTCTTTATGTGCCGTGCCATGATAGAGTCCTAGGGGTATCTGCTTTCTCGTGTTTTTTTCCTTCACTCCCTTTCGGTTCTTTCTTTTTTACCTTCCCTTCTCTTGGCGCGAGGATTGACGCCTCTTCGTCTGTTACTTCTATTCTATACATTGAGGAGTCGCCGGACGGCTTCGTTTTTATCCCTTCTCTCTTTGCATATTTATTTATCAGTTATACCAGTCGCTGGATTCCCGACTGTAGTCTGTCATTCTCTTCTTTCTTCTTCTCGTCTGTAAAGGAAACAACTCGAGCATCTTGATACAATGGCTGAAGATATGGGAGATATGAAGCCCGTTTGCGGCGGCGGTCAGGAAGTGGGAGAGTACGACCTTCCCCTACACACTGTTGGGTTGTGTAAGTGACGATGATGACCGGGTTCTTTGATATATATCCAGTCAGCTAACACATCCATAGTTCTCGTTCTAGCCGCATCGGTTTTCGGTACGAGGCCACGACTCCCATCTCTCGTAACCACCAACAAAATACTGATAAGTTGCTTGTAGGGGCTGGCTTTCCCGTGGCCGCAAAGAAGATCAGTTGGCTCAAGGTACCAGCGAAGGTGTTTTTTGCTTGCAAACACTTTGGAACTGGTGTCCTAATAGCAACTGCCTTCGTCCATGTATGTCTATCAGTTGCTTTTCAGTCTCATTATAATCTAATGTACGTCTATCTAGCTCCTCCCTACCGCCTGGTTCAGTCTCTCAGATCCATGTCTTCCGGACATCTTTATCAAAAACTACCCGCCCCTCCCTGGTGTCATTATGATGGCGTCTCTGTTCATCTTGTTCACAATCGAGATGTGGATGAACAACAAGATGGGTGGCCACTCCCATGGAGGTGCTACGGGCTTCGAGCAACACGCACCACCTCCCATGGCGCCTCAGCGTCCCGTTCGTGCAGGAAGCCAGAACAGCTTCGAGACCGAGGACGTCGTCTACGAGAAGAAGATGGCCCAGCAGATGTACGAGCAGACACAGTACCCTGAGACCTCAGAGCTGGACCTCCCACAGTCCGAGATGCCTCCGTGGTTCATCGTCTTCTACGAGCAGTACGTCCGACAGCGCCTCGAGCTCATCAACATGATCCGGGCAACTCCCCGTCTCCAGCCTTCTGTCCAGCCTGCCGAGCCGAAGCAGGAGATCGTGGTCTCGGAAAAGGTCATGATGGACGAGGAAGGCCAGCCGGTCGATCCTATGGTCTACAAGAGGATGTCCATGAACATTACGCTGTTGGAGGGCGGCATCCTCTTCCACTCCGTCTTTGTCGGAATGACGGTCTCGATCACCATCCAAGGCTTCATCGTCCTGCTCATCGCCATCCTCTTCCACCAGATGTTCGAGGGTCTCGGTTTGGGTTCTCGTATCGCCGCCGTGCCATACCCCAAGGGCAGCATCCGGCCCTGGCTGCTGGTGTTCGCCTTTGGAACCACCGCGCCCATCGGCCAAGCCATCGGCTTGATCGCGCGCAACAGCTACGACCCCAACAGCGCCTTTGGCCTCATCATCGTCGGTATCTTCAACTCAATGTAAGATTGCGCGTCCCAAGCAACGCATCCAGAGTATCACCAGCTAACGCACCCCAGCTCATCCGGTCTCCTCATCTACGCGGCTCTGGTAGACCTGCTCGCCGAGGACTTCCTCTCCGAGGAATCCAGCCACACGTTGACGATGAAGGACAAGAAGATTGCCTTCCTCTTCGTCCTTCTCGGAGGTAAGCCCTCTGTCCATCCCGCACTACGTGGTAGACCTTACTCAGCTGACTGAATGATTTAGCTACCGGCATGTCTATCGTGGGCGCCTTTGCTTAAAAGCGGAGCGCTGCTGATTTCTGATGAACCGCGAGCGGATTCAAAGGAACACCAGAACAAGGAACTGATTTCGACTGTGATACCCGAGCAGTGTCACCGTACACTGCTTTGCTTTGCTTTGCTCCGAGCTGAGTTGAGCTGCGCTGCGAACGACATGAAGAGGTCGCAGCGTATAATGAAAACTGGGCGCGGGTTATAATGATGTGGCAGCGGCGGCTTTGGCTACGGCTACGGCTATGGGTATGGGTATGGGCATTGGGGTAATAGGTATGGGGTGAGGACCAGGGCGTCACCACGGGGCTTCTGCTGCTACCATACAGTGCTGCACATGGAAAGACTGCCTAACCTAGACTCGCTCCCCTTGTTCAAGTACGCGGAAGTTGCTTTTCTTTACCTACGTGTGGAAAGTGTAATTTTACCACCACCTCACCTACCTACCTGCAAGCAGCCAACAGTCCTTACCGCGAACACGCACATACCACCATCATCCTTGGCATCTCTCGCGGAATGCGTACGCAGCCTTGACTTCTGTCAGTCTCTTTGCCAGTCTGTCTGAAGACAGGGCAACGCGCGATTCTCTTCTCAATCTAAGAAGAGCGAAGAACCGTGCTGCGGACATCCTTACCAGGACTACGATACTGGGGACGAGAAGATCCGGACGGAAGGCAATAGAGGCCATAGTCAGGGGAAGGAGAAGGGTTTACGATAGGCGTTGCTTTGCAGGCACGATCACGATATAGAGAGCATGATTCTCCTTGGAGCCGCAATTAATTAGCTGTATCTATCTATCTATCTATCACTCAATACAGCAAAATACGAACAATTAGTCTCTGTCTACTACATGCCTAGGTACATACTTACGCTGCCTCGTGGTTTGCCCAGACTGCTGCGCGTACTGTGACGTAGATCACACTTCAGACGGGCAGGTCGTCACGAGATGAATGCACTGGGTGGGAGGGTGAATAATTATGTGGTATCGCAGCAGAGGAAGTGCTACGTTGAAGACGCACATACATACATGCATACATGTACATATGTAAGTCTGTATGTACGTCTGTACGGTTCGTGATACGTAATACCTATGCGCGGTAGATATCTGATCTGATGATCCTGGGGAAACGGCAAAGATACGCGAGTTTCTGCAGGTTTGCAGCGATCTCCGTTCAAGGAGGCTATGCCATGCCATGTACAGAGTCTTGCGGAGAAGGAATTTTTTCTATATACGGCAAACGAGACCTTGAGTTTCGGTGTAACGTGGATGGTCTTGATGCTACCTCGAGGGTCTTGATCGACTTCAGATCCATAGGATGCAGTTCATAGGTTCGGTAGAAGAGAACAGTTGAGAAGCTGACTTGCAACTTCGGTCTAGGAGAAGGAAGGAAAGATTCCAAAGCTTGCTGCATATGCATGCCTTACAAGGACATGAGGTAGGTAGGTAGATATATTGTGTGGTGCATACATAATCTTTCAATGTCTTATCCCTTCATAGCTGTAGATATAGTAAGCTGCGTTGATATGCATACCATAAGACAAGCGCCCTTCTCGCGAGTTATATACACCCTCTCTTTCACCTTCTTATCATCTATCTCCCGTGTCAGTGTCCATATTGCAGACCACTTGCTATTGCAACTCGTATGTAATGAAGTGTTACCTATCCGTGCTGGACCATTCCTTGATCGAGACAATTGTAGGAAGACTACGAGTTAAGCAGCATTGTGTGTATCGGCAGTGAAGCCTACCATCACTATGCCAGGAGTCAGTACATCTGCACGGCCGCCTACCTACCTAAGCAACTGCTTCTTCTAGAGAACGGTAAGTGCCTGAGTAGAGGTAGGTAAGTAAGCAGGTAGGAAGCACGCACCAGAACACCTCAGACAGACAAACACGCACACCATCACCAACAACAAGTGTCGGAAAGAATACGACTTTTATTGTCCATGGCATACACGTACTGTACAAAGCCAAGGAGCAACGCAACCCGTAGAGCAAACGAGGCCTGTACCATGAGCCCAGGCAAGGATGCGACGCTCAAAGGCCGGGCAAAATTGGCTGGATGTATCTCTCTGGATGATGGACACCGCGAAACGCTAGAAACTCAATCGACGCCTAACTTAAATGCGTTAATGATTCTACTACCGAACTGATCGCCTTCCGCTGGGAGCAAGGTCCGGAAAAGAACATGTACCTAAGGCGCGTCCAGTTGGGGTGGTAGAAAAAGAAGTCAACGCCATCCCTTCTTCAGATAGGGTCTTTTCCTCCCCCCCCCTAATAACAGGTACACCGAACGCCGTCAATGTGAATGTATGTGTAGGTGTGTTGTGGTATCGGGAAACAGACGTGTGGCCGCGAGAAATCTTAGGGTATACCGTGATTCTTAATCCGATGCGAAACCAAACCAAACCGAATACGAAAAGAAACCGGACTATTATGTATCTATCGTCGTGATAATCGAGAGGGATCCATGCCCGCGTCGCCCGTACCCATGCAAGCCGTCGTCCTGACCCATCGCTTCGTGTACGCGAAACCGAAACTTTTCATATCTCTTAGCTGCTGGAAAATCTCATGCAGCTCAACCTTTTTTTTCTCTGTCCGGACTGCTCGTATTCTCTTCAAAGGCCGAGGATAACGAGAGATGCCGAGTCATAACGAATGTCAATATTACTGAACCTGTCGATACGGTCCATCACCAAGTCGATTCAACACCACAACCCATCTTAAGGATCATGACCTGCCTCTGACTGGCATTATAAGATGGGTTGAGGGTATTAAAAGATATCTTCGCTAGTTTACCGACTGGTGTCAAGAAAGGTAAATGTGGAATTTGCGATAGGTAGAACCATTGTGAGGTGGGGGCGGCTGTCCCAGGAACTTGACTTGATAGCGGTACTGTAACCAGCCGCGCCACCCTTTGCGAGTCGACGACGTATTTAAAGACCATTGTGACCACCAGGCGTCTCAACGACATTATCAGAGAGGTTGATCAGGAGCTGTGCTAGACAACGCTTAGTAGCGGCATCGTCGCGGAGTACAGAACTGAAAGTGGCGTCGCGGAGCGGTTCCGGAAGGCATTGGCGGAGGGCCTCTCTGGCACGGGCATTGTCGCTGAGACGTAGGAAACAACGGACAACATGCTTGAGGAGTCTGGCCGTCTGCTGCTCGACCAGCTGAGCTACCATGTTACTCAATACCGTTCCAACGGCGTAGAAGCGCTCGTACGTGGCGCAGATGTAGTTGAGACCATTGTCATCCAGCAAAATCTTCTGAACGATGAATATGGCTACCGTCTTGCTCAACTCGGATCCCGTCTCCATGATTCGAAGGCAGAGGGGGATGATCTCCGTGGTGAGTAGGAAGTTGATCACTTCGCTCGAGTCGTTCTTAACCAATGCGCCGATCACACCGAGCGACGTAAGCCGGAGGTATTCGAACGGTCGAGACTTGGAGGTCGTGTTCAAGAAAGGGTAGAGGAAAAGAGGAATGTGAGCTATTGTTACATGTCTTGTTAGCAAGCACTGGCAGGACAGCTAGTCGGCGCGTAGGAGAGTAACGTAGAAGAGAAAGAGAAGACGTACCATTCAAGAACAAGGTTCTCGTATCGTTATGCGACGCCACGCATTGTAGGAGGGCGAGGGCGTTGCAGACTCGGTTGGAAGCAGCAGCGGTGAGTTGGGATGGGTTGAGCAGATTGTAGACCGAGATGATCTCTTGCATGAGAGAAGTCATGACGCCTAGTCATTGTGATGCAAGTTAGCGAGAGTTCATCTACTAAACAGATCTATGTCTATAGATGAGGCGCGCGCCCACTTACCAAACGAGTGCCACAGGATAAGTGCAAGCTCGGGAACTTGTTCTCGCTTCTTGCTGAGCTCAAGGAGAGCAGCTTCGCGGGTGCTTTCGTTGAGCAGATCGGCGACGAAGGTCAAGGTTCGACGGTTGTCCTCCGACACATTTTCCAAGCCATTCTCCTGACCACCGTGGTTTGGCGTGGGGGCGCCGATGCTCGCAGTGAGATTGTTGTGGGCGCTTGCCAGTCGATTGTAGTGCTGCTGCTGGGCGGCAGCGGCGGCGGCAGCCTGCTGAACTTGGTGCTGGTGGCTCGGCTGCTGATGCATCCACGGCTGTTCAGTATGTGGATTATACGGGTGGTGCCCGTAGAGGGACTGATTCGGCATCATGGTCGTGGTATTGGATAGCGACCTTGGTGACTCGAGTGTCTACTCCCGGTCACTTTCTGTTGTGCCTGTTCCTCGCCTCGCCTTCCAGATTGTTCGGCTCCAAGCAAGATCAGCGATCTTCTAAAAAAGATGTTGAACTGCTCCGACGGTGTGAGGAGGCAGATATTTGTAGGACTTCGGCACCGGCTTGGAAATGGTCGGGTTCGAGGAAGCACTCCTCTACGATGTTGTAATGTAGTAGCTGTTCGGCAACGCGATAGCCTCGCTCTCGGCGCGCAATGGTAAACAGCGGCGGGATTATCTCTCTGCGAAGTCGGTTCTGGCAGAGGAGAGTGCACTTGGGATGAGTTAGGTATCTAGTAGGGCTGGGTAGTTGAGGTGGGGGTGTTTATCGAAAGGTAAGATTTGTACGTGTTCGAGTTGGGATGAGGTGGTGGGGAAGAAGGGGATAGATGCGATTGAACGAGGTGCACGATATGCTCGATATGCACAAGATAGTACCTCGGTCAAAGGAGTGGTGAGGAGGAGAAGAAGAAGAAGAAGAAGAAGAGGAATGAAATTTTGAAATTGAGAGAAATTATTATAGTGTCTGTAATGGTTGCAAAGTTCGCGGCTTTTGGTAGAATGCAAACTGTACATGAGGAAGGTTGAAGACTTGAAATGCTGTTGTGCCTATCTTCGCATCGATTGATACCATGGATTACCCAATTTCCACCTTTTCCACCTGCGCAATTTGCCGACCCGACTGGAATGCATCGCGGATGGGGCCAAAAGAAAGGAGCATTGACCAACTTTTGCGTCCCTAACCTTTTCCGTTAATACTACTGTGAAGCTCACCTGGTATGTATGTACCATGTACTCACATACTGTACATAGGTGAGGAGGTACTTATGTCATACCTAACCTGTTTGCCTTATGGACAGTGGGGGCCATTCTATAAGTCATTATCTAATGGCCTCTATCTACGCTGTATGTACGAATAGTACTAGTCTCTTTATTCCCTTTCTTCATGATCTCTGATTCCATCAAGACATTGGCAATATCTTCAAGTTCTGTGTGTCTCCTGGCACGTTAGTGTTATATAGATAACCACTGTGCTAGGACAATATCACTCATCTCCTTCTAGGTTGACAATAGTGATCTGTTATCTTCAAGCTATCGCGCTCGGAAGAACGAGTCTGCTGTTTGGCTGTCCGCCTCTCAGCCGCGCTGCTTTGGGTCGAGATCTGATAGCTTCTCGGAGATAGACTGATAATGTACTTTTCTCTCATCCGCTCTCTCAATAGCTTAAATAGCTTAATTGGTTAGAGCGTCACACTAAAAATATCTCTATCCTTTTTTCTTTCTCACCAATCGAGGAACGAACTTTTCCCCCGTTGAATAAAAGCAAACGGACAGGTCTGCGGGTTTGTTCTGTGCCATTTTGACCCTGATGGGAGTTTGCTAGCGTGTCAGTCTGTCCATGTTTGTCCTCATCTTCGCTCCTCGACTGACTGCTGGAGCTATGTCAGCCGAAGGTTTCTTCTGAGCGCCACGCAGCTCGCCTGACTCGAGTCCCACCACTGTCTCACTGCTGACGAAGGAGTCTGGAGGATCTCCTCGCGCTTAAGGCAGCCCAACGTAGCAGTAGATGGGCGGGCGACATTCCATCGCGCAAGAGACTGGACGGTACCACGTGTCTGTGTTCCGCCGGTATTCGCTCATCGGGCCTCATACGTGGGGGCTTTCCGCCATTGCTGCTTCTCATCAAGGATGAGGTATGCCCCCGAGCGGACTGACGAGGTGACATTTGGCGGCCATACGAAGAGCGTCAGGTCCTCTAAGCGCTAGATACAGGTCCGTATATTTAATTAGATCCAGATGGTCTGACGTCTAGGGTTGAATCGGAAAATGCCACTGGAATCGTCGTCTACAGTGGCTATTAGCTACGTATGAAGGAATACATGTGCGAAATTATACACAGTTCCTCGGTAACACACCCTGCTACTTGGAAGACGAGCTATCAGTCTTGTCGGGGGGTTTCCTTTGCCCATACTATCGGAGAAAGTAGCAATGCGAACCAAGTCTGAGAAGACAAAGACCTAAGATGCGGCTGTATGCAAAATCTTCGATTGGCTTACAGATTTGCACTATCAGGAGCTCTCTTGCTTGAGGATAAAACTGCAGTCTTCATCGCAGCCGCAAACGTTTGAGTAGTCAGGACATAAGGATGGCGAGGTTGTTGATTGCTGTATCCTCTGGACGAGGCTCCGGATTCCGGAGTATCTATAGCTATTGGATAGCAGACACGATGCCGAGTTCTTCAGGTCCTACACTCGTACGTAGCGGGTAAGGAGAATGCTGGGCTATAGATCTGCTACGCCCAGTTTCCTCTGGAAGGACGAGTAGGGACCTATCTCTGTACAACACCACCTTGAAATGGAAGATAGCCGACGCGAGGCTTGTATCGCTGTCTTCCGCATTATGTTGCAAGGAAATAAACGTATCCAGTTATTGATAGAAAAACAAGCAACACTAGAATCGATAACTCAAAAGAAAAAAGACACATATATGGCTGCCGATGTCAACGACGTTAATGAACCAAACAAATCCGAAGCATAAATGAATGATTTGGTAGTACAATGTTAACAAAAAGATGGTCCCAGGCGGGGTCGAACCGCCGACCTTCGCATGTACTATGTATAACCGGTAGTTATATTAGTACGACGCTCTAACCAACTGAGCTATAGGACCATGGTTGCAGAGATATTATGTGACATAATATTACCATCTACTTCGTAGGGGGGATTACTTCCAAGCACCCGCAGGTGGGGCTGCTACAGCCAGCTACAGCGGTAATCTAATCTAACCCCCACGCATCCTCAGAACTTCCTTTCACCTACAACTATTACATATATATCCAAGGAGATATGTCAGTTGGGGTAGGCGGGTAGCTATTGTTTGCACAAGAGCAAAATTCGTATTGTCAACATCGTGAATCCATTAATCTACCTAGGTGAGGTACCTTAACTAGCACCTTTTGCACCTTTCCTTTCCCTTCTTTTCCTATACCCGACCTAAGGACAGCCCAAAGCGTGAACGGGAACATGACTGTATTAGTTTCTTTAAGTGCCTTGTGTCCGTCCACCCGTCCGTCACCCAGAGAGAAGAGAGAGAGGCAGAGATGTTGCTTGTTTAGCTGCCTTGCTTTGCTTGCTTGCTTGCTTGCCTTGCCTTGCCTGCCTGGTTTTCTACATTACAGCCTCCTGCTCTACTTTACTGCCTCTGTATTTGCTATTAAGAAAACATCATGGTCGTGAAGAAGAAGTAATAGTAGTAGTAAGCAGTAAGCAGTCCCGTTCGTTGAATCCGATTGCCCAATTGCTTCCGGATCCATACAACGGAACGCACCGACGAGGAGTTCTAGGCACGGCCTGTTCTCTCCTATCTTCTTAAAATCTTTCTCGCAATCAACCCAGACGCAAGACCAGTATAAGTCCTCCTCCAAGACCGGTGGGCGACGACGAATTCAACGCGTATGCAAACGACGGCGGCCAGCGTTGACACCATCCAGGACCAGACAATACAGTAGACGCCATAGTCATAATGGGAGAAGGGCGTATTTGCTGACATTGTCGGTCAGATCCAACTATCAACTATCCCCTGCTCCTAGCATGCCTCCTTGTTAAACACGGAACCAATTCGTCCACGGGAGGTGATCACAACCGCAGTTCCTTCAGAATCTGATCCGCCATATTCTTGAACTGCCACGTATTCCCTTCCATCCTCTTGAACTGGATTCCGTGCAGCGAGAGTAGGGGAACCTTTACGATGAAGATCTCAAATTCGAGGACCATGTTTCCGCCCAGATCGCTGTGCACGTGCGTGGTTGTCTCACCTGGTACTCTCCTTGAGGACCCGGTAGCGTCTCGATGAATACTCTCCGGGTCAGAGACATCTGACGTCGAGTCACCCCTATCAGTCTGTCCCCTTCCGGGTGTCCGTGGAGTAGGAGGTATCCGGTCACCCTCCCGGAGCTCGTCACGATCCCGCTCGGTCCTGATGCCAAAGCTGAACCTGCGGCGATGGTTAGGATTTGGCGCGGGGCTTCCCGGCGCATCTGTTCCCTTCTTGAGATCGATGCTAGGCGTGTGTCGGCAGGAAAAGCCTCCGCGGATTTCCGTGTAGTCGACGCCAAGCTGTTTCAGTACCCTCTTAACATCTGCACGAATAGCAGGCACTGACTTGGTCGACGTCGTGGAAACGCTGAAGAGTCCCTTCAGAAAAACTGGCTTGGCCAACTCCGAGTCGTCTAAGCGTTCTGCCGAGTTTCCGCTCGCTTCACCAATATCCTGATCCGTCTCCTCAGGCACGTCCGCGGCGCGAGCTCCTTCCCTACGCATCCTCCTCGCTTGGATGCTCTCCCGACGAGCATGGCCCAGCGGTCTTGCTCTCATCGACTTGGCTCGAGGGTTCAAAGTGCTCTTCGGTTCCGGCGGGGCCCTGTCCGTGGCCGCCGACTGGTCGGAGCCGCTGGTCGGTGGCGGGTCTTTGGCGACTCTGTTGGCGGACCCGAAAGGCCGCTGTCTGAACTCCGCCGAGCTCACGCTAGTCGACCGTCCCAAGCCCTTCTTACTGCCAGACAGGTTACCGCCAGCAGATAGTGGCGGGCTGAGCAGATCTCGATGCTGCGGCTGGCTACTCCCAGACCGTAACCTCGTCGGTTGGTGGTCGTCTTGATCTCGTCTCGATCTTCGAATGGAAAAGCTCTTCCGCGGTGGTACTGGCGTTTCGGATGGCGAGTGGACATGGACGACCGGCGGATGAGAACGATCTTTATCGAGCCTCTCTGGTTCCTTCCGGCGTCTGGTGCTAAATCGCCTGAGGATACCAGCAGCAGTACTCTCCTTCTTTTGTGGCACGTCCGCTGGCGGTTCCGGAGGGACAGGTACGTTAGGCGACTGTTGGGCCTTGATGGTCTCCTCTGGAGCATCGTCTTCCCCGTGAGTTCTGGCGCGCGGTCTCGTTCGTCCCCCGGTAGCCTTCTCTCCCGCCATCTCGTAAGCCGCCGTATTTGTGTGCGCCTCAGGCGGAGGTACGATTTCCGGCATGGGGGAGTCCGCGACATTCTTTGGTGGGTGAGACTTGGGTACGGCATCCACCTGGTCCCGCTCCTGTTTCTCTTTCACTAGATAGTAGATCGAGACCAGCGGGCTGAAGGCGTTGAGCGGGTCAACGCCGAGCTGCAAAGCATCTGAACTAGGGGTCGTCAAGTTGTCACGACTACTTCCAGAGTTACGTCGCTTATAGAAATCGAACCCGAATCCTCGCTTCTTCTCAATGTCTTTGGGAACAGGTGGCATTTCCTTCTCTTTCTGTAAGAGTGCTACGGCACGCTTGTAGTCGTCGGACTCAATCACTTTGGTGAGCTGGGCCTTGATCACCTCCGGCGGCCCAAAATTGAAGCCAGTCATGGCGCTGATGACTTCTGGTTCCAAGGGAAGCGACAAGGGCTCGCGAGCTGGCAGGTAGTTCTCGGGTGCACTGCCATAGCCTTTGATCATCCATGGGTGATTCATGACCTCGTGCATATTTGCTCGTTGTCTTGGGTCGGTGACAAGCATACGAGACAATAGATGTCGACATTCTGAAGTCCATATTAGTTTACACGAGACCACAGTAGTCCAGGTTAGATTCCTTACCATTAGATAGCCAGCTAGGATAGTCCACGAGTCCCTTCTTGATCTTTGCGTGCAAAGCGGGCATGCTCTGGTCGTCAAAGGGAACCTTGCCACAGACCAGCACGTACAGAACGATACCGAAACTCCACACATCAACTTCAGGTCCAGTGTAAGCTCGCGCTTGAAGAAGCTCGGGAGCGGCGAAATAGAGACTACCGCAGAATGTCTTGAGATGGCCACGTGGCGCGAACAGATTGCTGAGACCAAAATCGATGATCTTGATATCGCCCGTCTTACTGATAAGGATGTTCTCAATCTTGAGGTCGCGGTGGACTATGCTGTTTCGATGGCAGTAGTCCAGGGCACTGGCGATCTGCCTGCTGAACTTCCTCGCTTGCTTCTCCTTTAGCTTTCCGTGAGAAATAATGTAATCGAGCATCTGGCCGCCGTTCACATATTCGAATAGCATATACCAGTGGTAATTTGTGCGGACCACATCCCGCATTCCACAGATGTGGGGGTGCTGTAGGAGGGTCACGATGGCAGCCTCGCGCGCAGTCCGTATCTCTTTAGACTGGTCGGCCCTCTCCTTATCGGCTCGGCTGTGGTGGCCATCTTCGGTAGAGCCTCGCGGAATAATTTTACAGGCAACCTGAGCAAGAATGTCGTTTAGCGAAGGGGTTCTAAAGTGGCGGACTAGGTAGATAAGAGAGAAAGATACCAACCTGTTCTGTCCCATCCTCCTTGCGAGCAAGCTTGACTTTACCCATACTGCCAGCGCCAATTGTCTTGCCTAAGATCCATTTCCCAGACTGTGTGGGAATAGAAGTTCTCGACGTCTTCTGCTTAGCACCAGTCGCTCGAGCTTCTACGGCGGCTTGCATGACGGGAGGGATGGCAGCTGGGCCGGCGTTATTTGCGACAGCAGTAGGGCCTGCCATGTCGCCTTGACCGTGGGTTGACCTTGTGCTGCTTCGTCGGTGTACGCCTTTGGAGTCGGTACCACGCGAGACCGGGGGAGGACGGTCTTTGCTGGAACTTCGCTTAGGCTGATGATGACCTGCGACTACGTTCGAGGTTTCATAGTCCTGCTTGGGTAGGATGTCTTGCAGAGGACGACCAGAAGCTGAAGGTTGTCGGCTATGATGACGTTGGTGATGGTGGTAGTCGTTATTGTGGGAGGTCGCGGTCAAGGGAGGCTGGTTGGAGTCGTTGTTATGTTGGGGAGGTGAAGATGGGGGTGGAGCGGCGGCGGTGGAACTAGTCGGGCGTGAACGAGTCGAGTGACTTCGCACCGGCACTTGATTAGTATGGTGGGACCTAGGGGAAGAAGTCGACGAGTGACGATGGTGATGATGATGAGAAGAAGGATGTGGCTGATGATGCTGATGCTGATGCGAATGTTGTTGTTCGGTTGCTGGAGTTGACATTGCTATATTGTTTTATCGGCGATCCTGTATTGATATCATGTCAATGCCTATCATGCACTTATTGAATAAAACAAGGGGCAAATGGGGGGGAATGAAGCTAAGGCCCTCGTTCAAGGCAAATTGAAGAGAACATTAACGGATAATGCAGAAATTCTGTTCCATAAAAAGGTTGGAATTAATAAGTGAAAGATTGACGCTGCAGTTGCTGGGCTGGTTCCAAAAGTTTGGGCACCTGAGCGACAGTGAACGGGTAGACCACGACAGAACCTGACCCGACCCGGCCTGGCTGGCTAACAAGTAACAAGTGGCACTGTTACAAGTGTGCGTGTGGCCGTGTGCGTGCAAGCAAGTGCGTGCAAGTTCAAGTTGTATTGAAAAGTTATAGGACCAAGGCACGCACCTCAATGCGCATGGCTCATGGCTTATGGGCTTCCAATGGAACCTTTCACCCCCTCTGCCCCTTTAGAAGGATGTTACATAATTAAGGTGGGGTGAGACAGGAGCAACACGAACTTGGAAGTCCTTGGAAGTCCTATGATAGTGCTGGACTCTGAACTGCTGTTGCATGTAGGTATTCTGTATTCTGTTATTATTGCGGTAGTTTTCATTATTACCTCCGGTCGATAAGAGCCCCCTTTGCGACAAGTGGCGTCGTGGCGGCGAGCTCTGTAATGCAAATTTGGGGACTCTACTTCGTACATAGTACTACATGCTCTACGTGTACGCAAGAATGGCCTAATGAGAGAGACTCCACCCACCCGAGGAATTTAGGTACAGTACGTACCACCAACGACTCAGCAGGGTAAGTACAGTATGTACCTATGTACCTTTTTCGTATCACCAATATGCACGCAGAAACCCGAGTAAAACATGGAACATAGAACGTCCATATCAATCCGATGCAGGAGGCACTGGCAAGAGCAGAAGAGAAGATCGCAATTGAATTCACCCCATGTAAAATGGTATCTGGTGGAAATAAATGCACACCTACGAAGGAAAGGGGTAGATACTGCCGCAAATATCTCCCAACATC
Source organism: Hypoxylon sp. NC1633 (assembly GCA_022984935.1). Lineage (NCBI taxonomy): Eukaryota > Fungi > Ascomycota > Sordariomycetes > Xylariales > Hypoxylaceae > Hypoxylon > Hypoxylon sp. NC1633. The sequence goes on along the minus strand of JAJLYQ010000044.1, from coordinate 186,438 downwards.
AAAACCGTGCCCTTATGTACTCACATTACGAATCCTTCCAGAAATCTAGATCGTATACCGACTCAATGAGTTACCTTGATGCTTACACGGTACCTAACTGCATATCTCCTTACTTAGCCTGGATTGTGCTGAGGTGGCCTTGGGCTCGGACATGAATGACGAAATCTAACAGGATGAGCCCCTCGAATCAACATGCTTGTGGCCTTTCTCTACTTACACCTCAAGATCCTCATAAGTAATACCTCAGCAGTCACCTACTCCCTTCATCCATTATGCCCCATCTCCGTTCACAACTCCTCGCAAGGAAACAACACAAGAAAGACTGCCCAATGTGATGATGGCTGGAGGGGTATGACGACAGTACATACAATATCCCGCCCGCTGGTTATCAAGGTTGTATTGCAGAATCGAAGCTTAGCAGATCAGGAAAATAATGGGCACCCGCTAGATATTTCTGCCTTACTTCTTCTTCGGTCAGTCAGGTACGTCAGGCACCACGATAGGTTTTTCTTAGCCCGCTTCCGTCCACCTATCGAATGGGAGAACGGCGCGGCCGCTTGATTGGACCCTGAAGCGAGACAGGTCCTAAAGGAGCAATCGCGGAGAGCGCCACCTTTGTCACAACTTTGTTGAACGGCGTCGAGATGCTTTACCGTGTTGCTCTCAATGTCGAGGGGGGTGCGGATCCGTAGCCATTCTAGACTTGCTTTGCTTTTCCTGTGTTTTCTAGAGCCAACTCTGCATGACTGGACACGATTCTCATCCCATTTAGGTTTCGAAATACCTCCAGTATGCAGTGGCTAGAAAGGGCTAATGGGCGGTACAGGGTTCAGACTCGACAAGAGAACTTGACTGGTGTCAGTATTTCTCCTAATCTACAATTTAAGCGCGGTTCTGAGTCAAGCGATATAATGATGTTCCAGACTTTTAAGAGTTTAATTAAGCAACACCCGATGTGAGGATCTTCAAGATGCCTCCAGACTCTGCTTCCGATCATGGCCGCATAACTGGTTGCATGAAATGATCTCAAATAGCAACCCTCTCAAATCGAACCTCAAGGCCATTCGGCCGTAAAGTGAAACCGGGGTTCTGGATTGCGAACTCCTTCTTAACCTTCAATATCCTGAAAATCCGAACGGTCTCAGCTAGGGTGATCTTCAACTCCAAATGACAAAAGTCTTCTCTACGCATATCCGCGGCCCATGAGACAAAAGACTTCAAATGTGTTCGACGACAACTGATCACCAGACAAACGATCTCATCGCGTCGGGTCTACGTCTCCAGCATCGTCTCCCCATACTTAAGGGTTGAGCATGGGGACCGATATCATGATATTAAAAGCAGTACCTATTCTTACGAATCTTTACGCCTTCAGCTATTGTATCTACCGCTGTTTTGCGATGCATGCCAATTGCTATTAGCTACTTTCCTATGGCAGAGGAGCTCTGGGGTAGTACTGACATGGCGAGTAGGCATACGCGAAGCGATTCTTGGTCGAAGTTGTCGAGGCAAGGCAGTTTTTCAACATTGCTATAGCGAATTCGCGCTCTCCTCGCAGCTTGGACTGTATACCGGGCTCCTCGGTCATGATATATACTAGTGTCACGAGAGTATGTTTGCAGACATTTCATGGCCTGCTATCGTGAATTGGAGGAGCAGCGAAATTGAGGGCGCAACTTCTGTCAGCACGATGCTCGAGTTTATAAAGATCTGGAACATTCGAGCTTTAGGGCGACTTACATCACCCGCATGATCTTAGCCTCTTTGATGCCCCCGAACGGGCATCCTGGCTGACTTCCTAGGAAGTCGATAGATCGCGCGACCTGCTACCCCATATTTACTAGAATCCATAGCGCCCTCGAACTCCGCGCGTCGTCTCTGTACGAGCTTAGTCACATAGTACTACAACCACGGAGTAGCGAAGAGAAAATCACAGTTTGCTTGGGCGACCACCGCGTTTGCACAAAGCCATTGGCAAACGTGAGGACATTGCCTAGCGTCCCTTGTGAAAATATAATGTCGTATGCCTCGTGGAAGCTGAATTCGGCATCTGCGTCGTTTCCTCCAGGCCCGCTTTTGCCGTCAAACGTAGTCGCCTTCAGGTTAGGTACCTACCCAGGTCGACGCCGAGGATCGTCATATGCCGTCGAACGGCGGCCTTTTGGAAGGCATGGTACTGCATCTGTGGCACGCCCTTGAAGGCCTCGGTGCTAGTAGGTCCCCAAACCTCAACATCCGCAAAGAAGAGGTACCGGCGCAGCGGCGCGCACGGGTGCTCCCGCATCTACTCGATGTACAGACTTGTGGGCGATTTGGCTCGCAAGAGGTTGATGAATGAGCCGAGGAAGACGTGGTCGTTATAAAGACGTAGATATGTGGCTTGATTATATTGGAGGAATAAGGGTTTGATACATCGTGTTGCGAGTAACATTCACTCACTGTTGGGCCTGGGATAGTGCAGGGGCGGGAAGCATCTATGGTATAGGAGGATGTGGTGATCCTTCAGTAGTAGGTGCTGGACTATAAAGAGAATGTATCTGTTCTGGGTATAGGTAACTCGGCCATTAATGCCATGACGATCCACTGCTGTCGTAATTACAGAGGCCCCGGGAGTTGCGAGAATTGAGCACCTGAGCAGATCCATGTTGTCGGTTTCTTGCTTCTGGTCATATCCGAGTGTGGGAAGGCCTAGAGATGAAGTGTGGCAGGTATTGCAACCTCGCAACCATGCTTCGATTCTGACGACTATTTCAGCTACCTACATAGGTGACAGGTAGTATACCTACATAGGTGACAGGTAGTATACCTACATATATAAGAACTAGTATCTTTGGGCTGGCCGCTTCGCGGCCAGCTGGAATTTCCGGGGCCGCTCGATTTCGTTAAGGAAACTGATAAGTAATGTGTACCTTAGCTAATAAAGAATCCAGCCAATCACAGCCCGCACATTAACGAAGAACAATGTAGAACGCCTTCAACATCTACCTGTTATACACCTATTACGCCTACTACACCTTCAACACCTACTACACCTTCAACATCTTCAACACCTACTGCATCTGATCCACCTACTACTCCTACTACACCTACTACACCTACTACATCTACTACATCTACTACACCTACTGCATCTACTCCACCTACTACACCTACTACATCTTCAACTCCTACTACACCTTCAACACCTACTACATCTTCAACACCTACTACACCTACTGCATCTAATCCATCTACTCCACCTACTACACCTTCAACATCTACTACACCTACTACATCTTCAACACCTACTACACCTTCAACACCTACTACACCTACTGCATCTACTCCACCTACTACACCTACTACACCTTCAACACCTACTACATCTACTACACCTACTACTCCTACTACTCCTACTGCATCTACTCGACCTACTACTCCTACTACATCTTCAACACCTACTGCATCTACTACATCTTCAACTCCTACTACATCTACTACACCTACTACATCTACTACACCTACTACATCTACTACACCTACTACATCTACTACATCTACTACATCTTCAACACCTAGGTACTCCATCTTCAACACCTACTGCATCTACTCCACCTACTACTCCTACTACATCTTCAACACCTACTGCATCTACTACATCTTCAACTCCTACTCCACCTACTACACCTTCAACACTTTCAACACCTTCAACACCTACTACACCTACTACATCTTCACCTACTACACCTTCAACATCTACTACACCTACTACACCTACTCCATCTACTACATCTACTACACCTACTACTCCTACTACACCTTCAACACCTTCAACACCTTCAACTGATAAGGTGGGTCCAGCTCCTGAACTACACCAATCATATCGCATTTTAAAAGTAATCTAAACCTAGCAGCTTACGCCACCAAAGCCACAGGTAAACGCACGTCCAAAGAATTTGCGATTGAACTGCAATATCAATTTGAATATCCTGTAAAAACATTAATAATTAGTATCAATCGATAGAGCTCGTTTTGCATGACCTTTTGATATAGTTTGCACGCGTTGATATCCTAAAGCTATTGAACTGCAGCGAAAAAAGTCAAAAAGTGCGGGGCGATTCTAAGCATTTGATTGGCTCGTAAAATTGTGGCAGTACTAATAAAATAAAGAAGAGTTGATGCCACACGGCCATCGAGGAGGTAGTCGGCGACCACTTGATACGCACCATTGGTCTACGCTGCCGAGAGGATATGATGGGCATACACCACATCAGCTGGTTGTACGAGAAGAGAACGACCTTGATTCGAGGAGTGAAACAGCATAGTGCTGTGAAGTTCTGGTAGTATTGCGGAATATCTCAAGCTTACACATTCGAACTGCCACTTAATATTATGGCGACTCTTACGCTTATGGCCGTTTTTGATAGTCCAATTCAGAGTCATGGGTACATATCCCTAGACATTTAGCAGAAAGTCTTCCTACGTAGACTGTTGTGCGCAGCTAATTTATGTTCCTTCTTCGGGATCATCAAGGTAACAAATTCTATTAAGTTGTCGCTACCTAGGTACAACGTTCAGGTAAGCCACCCGGGCGTTTGGTCAAGCTTATCGATAAGAGCATCTGAGCTTTGCGGTACCTATCATCATTTTACCTAGAACAATACCCTTCTTAAACACTCTAACTAATGATAACAAACACAATACCTAATTCACAAGACCGTGAGAGACTCCTACTCCTCTCTCAAAGCTAGGTCACTCCCATGTCATCCAAACGATCCCGCGCGTCCTTCGAAGCAGATCTCCAAGCCCAGCAGTCGCCCTACGTCCTCTTCGGTACCCCCCTGCCACCCCTCGATCCCGAAGTCCGCGACGACGGCTCCTACGTGCCGGTATGGAAACAGGAGGTACGCGATGAGCGGGGACGCAAGCGTCTACATGGTGCCTTCACCGGAGGTTGGAGCGCCGGCTACTTCAACACCGTCGGCTCCAAGGAAGGATGGACACCCTCCACCTTTGTCTCGTCGCGCTCGAATCGTCGCAAAGATGAGCCCTCCGACTCTAAAAAGCAACGCCCTGAGGACTTTATGGACGAGGAGGACTTGGCTGATGCGGCCGAGGCGCAGAAACTGCAGACTGCCGAGGGCTTCGCTGGTCTAGGTTCGAATGACGAAGATGGGTTTTCCCGACCTGGGGGTGGGTTTGCGGATCTATTTCGGGTACAAGGGGAGACCATGGGTGTGAAGTTGCTGAGGAGAATGGGCTGGAAAGACGGCCAGGGAATCGGTCCCAAGATCCGTCGGAAAGCTCGACTTGATGTTACCAGCAATGCCCAGGGCGGAGGAGAGACGTATCTGTTCGCGCCGGATAACGTCTCCATGATCTCCTTCGTTAAGAAGCTGGATCGCAATGGGTTAGGCTACGAAGGTGAATCACGGTTGACACCAATGCAAGCTAGTACGCGAAAGGAAGCAGGTTCGAGCTCCGACGAAGACTCGCGGAGCGGACCTTCGATACGGCCAAACGGGCTGAAGAAGAAGCCGAAAAAAATCGGAAAAGGGGGAATCGGTATTGGGATTCTTAATGACACGGGGTCGGACAACGAAGACCCGTACGAGATCGGACCGCGTATATCGTATAACCGAGTCATAGGGGGTGATAAGAAGAAGAAAAAGAAAGAGGCGGCTACGAACTTGACAACAACAGCCAATCCAGCTCTACGTTCAGCGCCGATTTTCATATCTCGGAAGAATGCCCTCGCGCAAGCAGGCAAGGACCTTCGGAAGTGCCACGACGGCCGACTACCCCTCGACGGTTTTTTCTTCGGCACCGAGACAGACGACTTTGCCTCCGTCATCAGCGCAGAAGTCAACAAGTACCCACCGCCAAAGATTCCGCCGGACTGGAAATCTAGCAAGCAGCCGAAGTCCGAAGCAGCGGCATCAACAACAGCAGCAGACTACATATCCACGGCCGACGCAGCCAAGGCCTCGAAACTGGACCCGAAGTCCCGCGCCGCGCTCCTGGGCGAGACCCAGCTTCCCGGCAAGTCTGTCTTCGACTTCCTCTCGCCCGCCGCGCGCGACCGCCTCGCCGCTGTAACGGGTAAGACCAACCTGCCCCCGGGGCTGGGTGAGGTCCCTGAGGGCTACGCGCGGACGGAGGAGGACAGGCGGCGCGAGCTCCTTCAACAGGTGCCCGAGCTGGACAAGACAACGGCGCTGGCGGCCATCGCGCGCGGCGGCTCAGGCGCAGCGCCATACGCGGATGACGACCGCAAGCGCGCCCGCTACCGCGCGTACCTAGAGTGGGCAGCCGGGCTACCCGGCTCCGCGCCCCCTATCCCACCCCCCGCGAGCAATACTATGATTAAGGGGGCGACGAGCACCGAGGACTGGCTGCGCGAGCTCCACGAATTCCGCGGCTGCGCGCGCATTTTCAAGCCCATGACCGGCGCCATGGCGTCGCGGTTTACCACCTCTACTTCCACCACCACCACTTCCACTACTACCAATTCCTCTTCGACGGCGAACGGGCCCTCGGACCAGGATCTGCTCACCAAGCCGCCTCCCAAGCCTCTCGACCCCGCGGAGGAGGCAGCGAGGATGGGCATGTACGGGGCCATGACGCGCGACACGACCACGTTTTTCCCGACCAGGCTGTTGTGCAAGCGGTTCAATGTCAGACCGCCCGCGCACGTGCAGCCCGACCAGGCGCAGGAGGGACAGCCGCCACCGCCGCCGAGGGGTGCGGCTACTTACACCGGGTTTTCCGAGGGCGCGGTGACGCTTGATGAGCTGCTGAGGCAGGCTCAGGCGCAGTCGGGGACAAGAGATAGCGGAGATGCGGCCGCGGCGGATGCTATAGTGGCGCGACCGCAACTGGCACAGGTACAGACACAAGCACAGCAGAATAAGGAAGCAGTTGTGGTGGATGCGGAAGTGAACGAGGCGCTGGAGGGGAAGAGTGCGCAGGAAGATGTGCTCAGGGCTGTGTTTGGGGATAGCAGTGATGACGAGGACTGAGTAATCCAAACGGGATGAAGCTCGTGTTACGTGGAAAAACGAGGCGGGGCGATGAAGTGGATGAATATTGGTTGATTATACCCCTTATTAGTCGAATACGGACAGATTTGAATGATATGCGTCAATATGAAGAGGATTAGCATACGTCATGTCTTGTGTGAATTAGTCTCTGTTGCGCATCGGACACTGGAGTTACCTAACTTTCTTTGATCTTGTAGGTGTTATAAGTAGGCCGAACGGAACAGAAGCTTTCTTGGGCGTTGACGAAGTGGATGGAGGCTCGACCCCTTTTCCCAGTCCCATGACAGCTTGATTGAACCGGAGTATACTGTACCTACACTGCTTACCATGACTACGCGGGCATCAACGAAATGGATAACTATAAGCAACAGTGCTCATGACACGGTTTCATGAAGAGTCACTGCATAAGTATGTAAACTATTCATTTTAATTTTCAGTAATCCTATGCTATGAGGTACGCGAGCAAGGCCACATCTCCATATATAAAAGCAGCCTAGCCCAACCAACCTCGACCAACGCACTTCCCCCGAAGATGTAGCTACCTAGTGCGAAGGCTTCGCAATAGGCGCGATGATGCCCTGCTTCATCAAGATGCGCGGCTTCGTGGACTCCTGGAACGTCTCCTTGGTCATCCACTCGGGGCCAACGGGCAGACGCAGCGCGCGCTCGTACTGGAGCTTAGACTCATAGGGGTGTGGCAGCTGGGACGCCAAGTACTTGTCGTTCTGCAGTTGCACACGATGTTAGCATTACGATACTGATTACTGATACCAATTCTAATACTATCCGATACCGAGTTGCAGGATCAGTAACAAAACATACCTTCTTAGTCCGCTTCTCGTTAATAATAACGTGCTTCATCTTGGCATCCTTGCGATCTTTCCTCTTGACGCCCTCGACCTTGGTCAGGAAGCGCCCCTGGTGCCTCTTCTTCTCGCGATTGCTGACGCCGTCGCCGACCCAGCTGCCCCACCCGGGCAGCGTGTTATCGACGACTTTGTCGTCGTCCTCCTCCTCGGCCGCTGCCTTCTCCTGCTCGAAGTCGGCCACGACGTCCAGCCCGCCAAAGGCCTTCTCGATGAGCTCCTGCTCGCGGAACCGGACTGGCAGGTGGTCGTCCTCGTCATCTGAAGCGTCATCCGTAGCTACGACAGCCTGCTTCTTGCCAGACTTGGGCTTCTGCTTGTTTGCCGGAGCTGCGGATGGTGCTACGGCTACTGAGTCGGGGCCGAGTTCCAGTACATCTACGCTGGATGACGTCTTCTTGCCTCTCTGTTTCTTAGAAGGACCTGTCGTCGAGGGCTGGCTCCAAGCACCAGCTATCGAGTTTGTCGCAGCGTCTTGCGAGACTGGGGCTGAGAGACCCTTAAAGCGACTGGTGGTCGAGGTTGCGATATTTTCTCTGGCGGCTTTGAGACCTTCCGCCTGGTCATTCTTGCTGATCTTGACTAGCTGCCCGCTCGGCTTGCCTGAGGGTTGGCCGAACTTCCGTCGACCAACTTCTTCAGGTTCGTTGTCAGTATCAAGTTCTTCTTCGTCGGAGGCCAGGTCTCGTCGAATCTGAGCCACAAGCTCATCGTTGGCTTTCCTCTTAGCTGCTTCGGCCTTTTTCATGAACTCCATATTCATCAACTTTGATTTTGGCTGCGAATCTTCGGCATCAGAAACCGTATCAAGTTGTTGAAGAAGCCTCTTCCGCTCATCAACGTCGTCTGAACCCCCTGAATAGTCAGAGTCATCATCCGATTCGTTATTGGCCTTCGATGGCTTTCCCTCGATACGGCGGCGCAGCTCTTCGTCCCGTCGGGCCATATCAGCTACACCCACTCTCACGTCGTCGTCCCAAGCCGCACGGCCGTTTTTGTTCGTCATCTTAGCCCATTTGCTCTCCCGGTGCCGAGCGCCCATTCTTTCCGTAGCTCGCTGGCGATCCTGGGCTTCGCGTTCCTCTTCAGAGTCAATCTCTCCTGATGCGGCCATGATCTCGCGTTCTTTAATCTCGTCTCTTTCTCTTTGCTTTCGATGAACTCGGTGATAAGCCTTGCTCTTGATCTTTTTGATACGCTTCGCCCTCGCATCCTCTCGAGATTTGAGTTCTCTCTCGCGGCGCTTCTCTTGCCATAAGCTCTTCAAGCTATTCCGCGAAATACCCTCGGCATCTCCGCCTTCCATATTCTCGGTGTCCTTCGCCCCTTTTTTGGCACTCGGACCCAAGCCGCTTTCTTCCATGATCGCTAGGATGGTCTGTTCTAATTCGGTTCCGGGCGCCTTATGGTTCAGGGGCTGGATTTCACTGTTATCGTGTCTGGCGAGACCGGTGACCGTCTGCGGCAACGGAAACATCAGATGTTCTGCTCTTCTGTTATGCTTCACGGTCTCTGTCCACCGATCCAGGGATTCGTTCGTCTTTTCGTATGCGACACTTCGGTCTAGCTTTGCTTGCTGCCGTCTTGCGAGTGGCACTTCCAGCTTCTGCGGCTTTCTGGATTTTTCCTCCTTGGTCATAAGCTTGAGGGACTTCTTGAGCTCAGGGTCCTTGATACCTAACAAGCCCAGATCTTTTAGTCCGATCTTAGGTTTTGTGCCTGTCGGTATGGCGTCTTGATCGTCTATCTCTTTTACACCAGAAAATTTGGAAACCCATTCGTTCATGCCAGATTCTGATGCAGCATCGTCGTCGCCTTCCACATCAGAAGATTCGTCACTGGCGATGTCGTCCTGTCCGTCAGATTCTTCATCAGAGTCAGAGTCCTGGCCAGCGCCGGGTTCCTCATCGTCGTCTGACGTAGACATATCCAGAGCCTCAGCAAGGTCAATGGCATCTGATCCAAGAGAAGCCCCGTCAGCGTCACCGACGTCTTCGTCGTCTTCGTCACTGCCGTCATCATCCTATAGTCCCCATTAGTCCTGGTTCACCTGGGTAGATTCTCAGTTATGGCATTACCTCTTTTCGCTCCTTTTTCTTACTTCCGCGGAAAGTATAGTCCTCGAACCTTTCCTCGTCGCTTTCTCCAAAAGCTTCATCGCTGTCGATCTCCGAGTCATCATCCTCATCAACGCCAACCCGCCACTCGTTCCCGCTGCTGTCGCTCCCATACTCGACATTCTCATCGCGAGGAGCAGCACGCCGCATCTTCTTCGGAGGCCCCTCGTCTTCATCTTCCTCGTCCTCGTCCTCATCTTCGTCCCCATCATCTCTGGCGTGCTTCTTGCGGCCGTCGCTGAGCTGGGCATCCAGCTCGCGGTTACGGGGTGTACGCTTCTGGCGGTCGGCGAATTCTTCGGATGCGATGGCAAATGCATTCAGCACCTTTTTGCTAGACTTGGACTTTGATCGCTTCTTCCCTTTGCCGTTGGTGCTTGGGGCGCGGACGAGGGGCCGTCCGTGGGCTTGTCTGCCGGGCATGTTGTATGGCGTCTATTCTGTGATTCACAGAGTTGAATACTATTTTCAGAAATACCTAGTTTCTCCTCGTAAAAAAGACAAGATATCCTTCCAAATCTTTACTGCTCAAGATCAGTTAGATCTTGACATTGGTAGATTTGCACTGTACTATCGATAATGGAAATAAAGGCGGTGTCCACAACTTTTTTCTGCAGTGATAGTGGGGGAGCTCTAGCAGTTAAAATGAACCCCTGCAGACGACAACCGCGTAAAAGAAGTAGGTACTCAAGTAACGGACCCATCCAAATTAGTGATTTTCAATAGGTATCGCTATTTCAAATTCAGGCATTTATCTCATCAGAACCTCAGTACTTGCTCGACACTTACACACACCACCGCTGGTCCTCAATACCAAGCCAACTAGCAAACCACACGATCTAGCAGCAAGATTATCTCAAAAACGCGGCGCATCGTCCAACCCAAGAATACACCCAGAACAAACCGCCGCGATGCAGCCCACACAAGCGCTCCTAAAGCGCTACCGTAAGCTACCACTGACCACCAAGGACATCAACAAGGGCTTCTACAAGGGCACGCGGACAGGCAGCATGGGCAGCCACACCAAGTTCGGCGGCTACATCATCGACTGGAAGAAGGTGCGCACGTACGTGGTGCCAGAGGGATTGGATACGTTCAAGGTACACCTCTCCCCCTTCTCCTCTTCTTTCCTGTGCTCTTCTCGTACGACTGGGAAATTGGAAGAGGAGAGAAATTCGCTGACGACGAAGAATAGTTAACGCCCTTCGTAACGAATAAGGTGCAGCTCATGAGAGGGCGCTACGAGGGCTATGCCTTGGGGCCCAAGAGTCCCGAGTTATACCTGGAGCGGTGGAAGGCGGAGAACGGTCTGGACTGAGGTGTACACATATGATGAGGAATAGAAAGTGCCAGCAGTACATATTAGGAAGACGAGGAAGTAGGGAGCATGGGCAGAGAAGCCTGCCCGGACTGCGGCTCTATTGCTCGACGTTGAAGCAACCTAATGGACGGCCGTTCGGAGAAAACAGGACCGCTCACGCCATCGAGAGATGGCATATGATGGCATATGCGATTGTAGAAGGCAAGGGATGCCGCTATATGAAATCTATACTCCATATACTAAACATACACCTACAATCAAATCGAACATATCACACCATAGAAACCACCCATTTAAATTGCATCTTGCGTCCAACACCATTGCACTATTCCAATATTTCAATTTCTTATCCTATGCTATCTAATTAAATGATTAACGAGGGTATACAGAACTACAAGAACCCAAAAAGGGGGTTTAAGTCAGAAAAGCCTCGACAAAAGAAAATCGAAATGGGTATATTGCCGTCCCCCATCCCCTTTTTGACTCCCATGAACACAAACGGCCAACTTCCAACATCGAGTCTTGACCATCCGCAAAGGACAAAGAAATAGGAAGGAATCACTTGACGGTAGGCAACTCCTCCTGCGCTGTAACGAACGTCTCTATCGGCGGTCTCACCGGAAACCCATCAACCATGACCGTTGGCGTCGGCGTCGGCAAACCAAGACTCGCTCTCTCACCGTCGACATCTCCAGCATTTGGACTTGGAATAGCACCATTCGCACCCCTCTTGACCGCTTCCGGATCCACAACCTCATCCCTCGCCCCCTCAGAAGCAGCCGCAACAACAGCCGCGCTTGTCGGCGCCGCCATTTCCGTGTCCGGACTCAGGGGCCTCGGGCTCGCGACGCGCCCGGGCTGGTCGATGGCCGAGGTAAGCGTGATCATGCTCGCGGTCTCAGCCTCCCTATTGAGGCTGAAGGGCACGGCTATGCCGCCCACAACAGGCCTCTTACCCAAGACGCCTGTCTCCGGGGGTATGTAGTCGGGTGTGAGCAGTTGGCTCCCGCTTCCAGGGGAGGGTAAGGGAAGCGGGTCGGCTTCGGTGGCTTTCTGCTCCCGCCTAGCCACGAGCACGGACACGGGCGTGTTTTCGTCGACATCGTCGTCCGCGACCTGCCTTTCGTCCCTGACGACCTTGGTCCGCGATCGACTACGGCTAGTCATGAGTTCGCGTCTCGCCATCGCATTCCCCTGCTTCTGAAGGTCGGAAGGCGAGCGCGCGCCCTGTCCCTCCCCGTCTTTATCATTGGAAACCTTGATTTCGGGTGCTTTCTCCGCATCATGTTCTCTTTGTACCGTGGCTTCGTCGTGCTTAGAGCCCCAGAGTGACCACATTGCGAGACCGACACTCTTGGTCTTCTTCTTTTCTGCAATCTCCCCGCCGACCCTGCGTCTACTGGCAAGGGCGGCTGGAGGCGGTGTCTCCCCGTCGAAGCCCACATACCCTGCGATCATCTCCTTAAGGCGTCGCTTGTGGATCTTGGCACGGATGCTTCCGTAACGTTTATCCCATTGAGCGCGTGTCTCGAGCCACCTTCGTACTGGAGTTTCTTTGACGACTCCGATACTGTCCCGATCCATACTGCAGCCGGGTAGTTCTGTAGGGGGGGCCAGTTGAGTTATGACACCGTGACGACTGACACGCTGGCGAATCATGTGGTTCTTAAACGGTGGTAGGGGATCTCCAGCTTTTCCTACCTCAGACACAATGATTCCGTCCTGTTGCGGTTTCCCCCTGTCGTTCCTGTCCTTGGCGTCAGACTCGGAACTGGAACTGGAACTCGAGATGATCGAGATGGAATCATCGTCCAGAATCTCGATCTCCGTTTTCTGAGCTCTGGCTAAGGCCCAAGCACCAAACTGGGCTACGGAGCGATACATAAACTTTGCTGGCCTGGTGAAACTTAGAGTTGGGGCAACGTGGCATAGGTCGTCCCATACTTGAAGCTGCACATCAGTTGGCTTAAAGCGTTCCAGCTGCTCCCGCGCCGACTCATGCATCGATGATTCTGGTGGAGGGTATTGAGCCGGGTTTGCACATTTGTGCGCCAGGTATATCTGCTCATCTCGAAGAATCTCACCACCGCCCGTCATGATGAGCAGAGGCGGTAGTCCACCAAGGGTAGGTTGCATGACAGGGCTGACCAGAGGGTGAGATAGGAGTTCGTTGGTCGTATACATCTATGAATCGTTAGCCTCCTCTCTGTGGTCTTCGTCTACCATCGCATACCTGGATTTGATCTTTGAGCTTGACCTCCTTTCCGTCTAGGTTGATGGAGATAAACGCGGTTTCGGCGATGCGGCCAGCAGGAGTATCACCGTCCACCGCCCCAGTCGCATTGAGCTGCCCAAGATCTTGAGGGAGACGCTTCATCTCTACAGATGCAGGCTTCATCAGTTTGGTTTGGCCTAGCTTTGCATTCTTAGCTATCTGTTCCGTCAACAGCGCGTATTCATCCGCGTTCAAAGGTGGCCACGCCCTCGATGGCTTATGATGAAAGCCATACTGAGGAATGTAATCCAGAGGGCAATCACCAGAGACGCTTGGGAAAGAGTGCGTCAAGTCCACCCAAGGACTGATGAGAATAGCGCCAGCAGGAAGGGGGATGCCTCTGTCCCTCATGGTGACTAGCAAACTCACGACCATGCCGCCTCCGGCCGAGTCTCCAGCGAGGATGATGGTAGTCGGGTCTTGGGTCGTGAGCAGATACAGGTAAGCGGCCAGGCAATCTTGAAGTCCACATGGAAAGGGGAACTGAGGAGCTAGCCGATATTCGGGAGCGAAAACCCTAGCCTTGAGCTTTCGAGCATGCCGCTGCATCTGATATCGATGCTCGTCGACGCTGCCGAAGAAATAAGCGCCTCCGTGGACATAGAGCATGACCCTCTTGCCAGGATCGCCAGCTTTCTTGCGCTCATTGTAATCGGTCTTCATCTCAATCCATTCCGCTTTGAGAGGACTATTTGGCCTTCGCCATTGCCACCAATTCCGCCCTCCGACTTTCCTGATTCCATCCGGGCCCAGCTGGTCTTGTAGGACACCAGAAGCTTCGACAAGCTTGGACTCTGGGATCTCAACTTGGTCGACTTTTACCCATTGCGGATGAGGAACCCACTGTGCGGTAAAGGCCTGGAGATCCTCGATGGAGTGGTGAGACGCGAAGGTGAGGAACGATCGTATAAGATGTAGGCCCTCGTCGTACGATAGATGGGCAGTCGGGCGTTCGCGTAGTGGTTTGCGGTTGAGGTACTACAGTATCACGGCACACTAAGTCTTAGCATCAACCTTCTTGTACGGGAATAGACAACAAGGTAGAACAAGCTTTTGGTGAAAGACAAGCGGTGCAGGTATCCCGGATGTTCGACCTCTCAGAAGTCGACGTAGCAGCATCCAGGGCCACATAATGTTCTATAAGCTCAAGGTAGACAGCAAGGTAGTAAAGTACATACGTGAGACAGAAACGTCGAAAGGACGGTTGGCGTGACCGCCATCGACACCGTAGCGGTATTCATGGCTTACAACGTATACCGGGTCTAATATTAAGGGGTGCGAGACACAGATTTGCTAGAGGCCGTGATAAGTATTATAGTTGAATCGAGGCATTGGAAAGCTGAACAAGAGATTCGGGTACAGGTAAGCAAAAAATGAAGATATAGTAACTCTCTACGATGCATGTATGTATCCTATAAGTTGGAAATAGTAGTCAAGTCACCCATCCGAGCTGGACACATGCCCAGCCCATCCAACTCAGCAGCTTTAGCTCTCTCTCATCTCTTGCCAGGTACGTAATTTTACAGAACCGATATTGGTGATGTCATAGCGCTTGCTTCTTTGAGAATGAAGCCACCCATTCCAACCCTAGTGGGGTTTAGCTCTAAACGGCGATCCAGTCGGCAGTCCCTTGAACCAGAAATGATCGGATTTTGTGGGTAGGACGGGGAGTCGGGGTCGGGTGCATGCTATGATGTACATAAGTACCTGACTATGCAAGTGTGATAAACGATAATCGATAAACGGATAGATGAGCATGCGGTCAAAAGCGGCAGAAACAATAAATATTGAAAAATAATGCCCCTCCATCGCAGGCCAACGCGACACTCAGGTTTCAGCAAACCGTCAACATCATAAGAACTAACACAAGATGGCAGAGTCGTCACCAGGTATGTATTGTACTTAGCCCTAAATTACCAGTATCCCAATTCAGCTCATGTGCGTTTCAACTCTTCTGCACCTCGTCCCTAACCAGCCCAACCGCAGAAACCCGCCAATCGCAATTCGAGCAGGGCGTCGCAATATCGCTGCACCTGTGGCTCAGCCTCACAGTCGCCGTGCAGAACAACCTAGGCGGGCCCGACTCAGCCGACAAGCGCGACTGGTTCGCCGGCGCCATCGTCGACATGTTCCCCAGCTTCGCCGACCTAGCCAAGCCCCGGAAGCCGTCGCAGAAGCCCCTCCCACCAGACCCCGTCGCCGAAGACGTCGAGGAGACCCTGCTGCAGGTCATGTGGGACGAGTTCGAGACCAACGTCGACGACGACTCCGAGATCGAGGTCGCCGAGCGCGTCATGAAGGTCCGCGCCCAGTGCGCGGCGGGTGACTTCGCGTTCGTGGAGGATCTGAGGAAGAGGTGGCTCGCTACCAAGGGCAAGACTATCACCGTGCAGGAGGTGGACGGCGGGGACCAGGAGACGGACTGGGAGGGTGATGATGGCGACGACGAGGACGATGAGGATGAAGATGTGGAGATGGGTGAGGCACCTACCTTAGTCGCAGCACCTAAGGAGCGGTCACCTCCGGAGGTGGACGACGATGGCTTTACAAAAGTCACGCGGAAGAAGCGGTAGGCACGGGTATCACCAAGTCTGAAAATGTTCTCTTGAGCTATAAACCCTAGATCAAACCAAGACGGTGTTGGCAGTGGCATTACGCAAGTTTGTAGTAAAATGTTCTCGAAAGGATGTACAAAGTGGTAGCAGGACGGGACAATATCATGCGTCCTTCGAAGCCATCATCCAGTAAAGAACCAACTGACGCCCATGAGAACTCCAACACCGGATCAGTACGTTCTAGACGAAGCCAACAAATCAATACTCTCAAGTCTTTGGAAACATCGACTACTCCCACTCGTCCTCATCGCTATCGTCACTGTCCTCCGCTTTCCGCGACTCCTTGGGGCTGCTGGGCGCCTGGCTCGGGTTTCCTGAGGTCGCACCAACAAGGTCGTAACTGGTGTCGCTATCCGCCTGCGACTTCTCGTCGTTAGATTTACGGGGCTCGGATGGTTTCAGGTGGCTTTTACCAGAAGCGGCGGCAGCGGTGGCACCGGGAGGCGGGTGAATTGTGGTAGAGGACTCGGTAGACCCTGGTCTCGCGGGTCTTTCTGTCGGCTTGACTGGCGCCGTGTCGTCGTCAGATTCCTCCTCTTCTTCCTCTTCCTCTTCCGATGATGATTCCTCATCGGACTCCTCACCCCACCCGATTTCCTCTTCAGCAGATGCGGCTGAATGCTAGTTAGCTAAAATGTAGATACCTAGGGATATAAGTAAAAGCATACCCTTTAGTAGATCTCGCCGACGTGCCTCAGCAGTCTCGATGCTGTGTCGGAGGAAGTAGTATCGTTTCCAGAAGTCGGCATACGGAACATTATCGGGGACCAGCTTCTCCATGTTCGCTCGTAGCTCCGGATACTTGGCTAAGTCAGTGTTGATATTCTCCGTCTTGCTGTCCGCGTCGAAAGTGCTCGCCCACGCAGCGTATTCAGTGGTGGCGGGGTCTTCGGTGAAGCTCTTCTCAGTCGTGTGGATGACATGAAGCTGTGCATCGTATCTAGAAGTATGGATCACCCGCTTCCCGGAATCATCCTTGCTCTCGAAACGGCGAGCATTACCATCCTCGGAGTCGGCACCAGGCTTCACGATAACGGCCTCGCGAAAGAAGTCTCGAATATTTCCGCCAAACTTCAGGAGTGCTTCGTCGGCAGCGTCCTCGGCACGCTGGATATCCTTCAGTCGCTTCGCGGCCTCTGCCTTCAACCGTGATATGACCGTTTCAGATTCCTTGCCAGCTTCATCAGAGCCACCGGCCTTGGCTGTGGTTGGAGTAGTCTCGGCATCCTTCTCCTGATCTCCAGCTTGCTGCGATCTTTGTTCTGCAGGAGGGGGGACCGTAGTTAGGGAGAGAGCTCTTGCGCGGAGACTTGCAAAGCTTCTGGTGGCATCTGCACCAAGCGAGGAGACCTCTTGCTGTGCTTCTCTATATACAGACCCGCCCTTTAAAGAAAGATGAGTTAGTTGATGGTCACATGTAGTAGGTAGCAAAATATGTCGACTCCGCATACCTGCTTGATCACATTGCCGACGGTTCCACCGAGCCATGTGCCCCAGGTGCTGGTGGAGAAGGCACGATATGCCTCCTGGATATCCTCGTTGAGCGTATGCTCGGGCTTCTTGGGAGAGGACTCGGCATTTTGGGTACTATTGGCGCTGCTTTCAGCGTTATCTTTACTGTCCTTTGGGAGAGCATCTTCGGCTATATGATCGTATGCGAGATCCATGATCGGGTCAAGGACATGCGGATTCGTTATCTCTAAACGAATAGCAAGGCCCCTCTTCCGTAGCAGAAAGGGGAGGGGTGGATATGTAAGCCAATAGAGTGGCTCTAGAATGTGTATAGAGAGTGTGTGCTGCTAGTGCTCTACTTTACTGTAGCTAGGTAGCTTGTTATCTGATGATGGCTGAGTCGGGATTGGGTATTTTGGTATTTTGGGGGTAATGGTGACGAGACGACGAGGCTGATCATGCTCCCATCTCCCGATTGACGTATGAAAGGCTACGCGGTCAGGAGAACCTATATTTGGACCTACCTCTATTTGGAATATAGGAATTGATTATAACGTTGCATATAAGTACCTATACACTGTTCGCTAGCAGAGAAGATACTTGACCGCCAAAACTTAGCTACCTTTTATAGCTTAGTCTGTTTTTCATCTGCTTCCTAGCTTTAATGAATGCGGGGAACTTAGCCATTAATGTTTTAAATTAACGTATAAAATACATTAACATTTAAATAAGGTTTTTAAAAACCGTATATATATAATTATTTTTTAATAAGTTATATATATACCGTTTATTTAAATAAACGGCTTAATTTACGAAACGTATTAAATAATTAACAGTTTAAACTTTTAAATAACTTAAATTTTTAAACGTTTAAAATTTATTAAACATTTAATTTAATAAATTATTTTAAATAAATTTAAATGTAATTTAAATGTAAAATATAATTTAAATATAGTTTAAATATAAAATTTAATTTAAATATAATTTAAATATAAAACGTAATTTAATATAAAATATAATATAAAATATAATATAAAATATAATATAAAATATAATATAAAATATAATATAAAATATAATATAAAATATAATATAAAATATAACATAAAATATAATATAAAATATAACATAAAATATAACATAAAATATAATATAAAATATAATATAAAATATAATATAAAATATAATATAAAATATAATATAAAATATAATATAAAATATAATATAAAATATAATATAAAATATAATATAAAATATAATATAAAATATAATATAAAATATAATATAAATATAATATAATATATAATTTAATATAAAATGTAATTTAATATAAAATACGTATTATATACGCTTTTATAAAAAGCCGTGACTTAAAAAAACGGCTTAAAAAAAGGGTCGTTACGTTAAAATAAAGTATCCTTAATCCGGGATTTTAAAGGGCGTTTAAAATTACGAGTATATTTTATAACGTTAATAAAATTAATTAATATTTATTAATGTTTATTAATTTTAATTAATGTTTATAAATATTTATTAATATTTATAAACATTATAATAAATATATTAACTTTAAAAAAAGTATTTTTATATTAAAATTATTAAACTTATTTTAATATTTTTTATATATAAAGTTTAATATAAATAAAATAATATTCCTTTATAAAATATTAATTATAATTTAATAATAATTAATTTAAACATTTATTTATTATTAAATATTTAAAAAATATTATACCCTTTTTATAAACTTATATTAATATATATATTTAAATTAATACTTTATTATTATTATTTTTAAATTAAAACTTTAATATAAATAAACTTTATAATATTTTAACTGCTTTTTAATTAATAACCTTTTATTAATTTAAAACTTAAAAATAATATAAATAATAATACTTTTATATTTACTTTTTTTTTAAAATATTTATTATTATAATAATTTCCTTTAAAATAATTATTTCTTTTTATTAAAAAAATAAAAAGTAAATTAAGAAAATTTAAAATTTAAAAATTTAAATTCCTTAAAAAAAAATAACTTAACTTATAAAAGAGTTTACTTAATTATTATTTAATTTAAAAAATTTATTTTTTATTAATAAAAAAATACTTAATTAACTTATTAAAAAAATATTATTTAACTATATTATATTTAATTAAGTTAATGCTTTTTCTTTTTATATTTAAACTTTTTTAAATAAAATTAAACAATTTAAAAAACAATTTAAAATTATTTAATTTAAAAGGTTTAAGCTTAAAACTTTATAGCTATATAATAACTTTAAAAACTTTAATAGTTTTATTATTTAAATACGGGCTTACTTTAAGTTTTATAAGTCTTTTATTAAAAAAAAAAATAAAAGGTTTTAACGACGGTTATATTTTTTATTAAAAATGTTTTAATTTAATTTAAATTTATTATAAAAAACTATTTAAAAAATATTATAAGTAAAAAAAAACAACTTAAAACTGTTAAAATTTTTAAAAGTTTTAAGTATTTTATTAATAAACTTTAAAAAATATATAATAACTTTAATAAAACTTAAATAGTTAAATAATGTTTAATTAATTTATAATAAATTAAATCGATTATTAAATACGCCGTAAATTTTAAAAAGTAAACTATTTAAATTAATATTTTTAATAAAAAATTATTTATTTACTTTTATTAAAAACTCAAGCAATAAATTAAAAATGAAATTTATAAAAAAAATTATTTTAAGGATTTTAATAAGTACATTAAATTAATTATTAAAATTAATAATCGATAATTTTAATATAAATTAAAAAAAAACATTAAAAACTAACTTATTTTAATAAAAAAAACGGTAAAAAAATAATAAACGTTATTTAAATATTTTTTACAACATATATTTTAAACTTATAAATATAAATTAAATTATAATTAAATAACTTTTTAAGCTTTATAAAAATTTAAACTAAATTAAATGTTATAATTATAGCAAAAAAGGATATTATAAAAGTTAATATAAAAACCTTAAAAAAAAGAAATAATTTTAAGTTTTAAAAATTAAAATTAAAAGTAATAATTAAATAACTTTTATTAAAACCGTTAATATAATAAAAAAAAAGTCCTTTTAACTTAATATTTTTTATAAAGATTTTTATTAAACAGCTTATTTTATAAATAACTACTTAATTTATTAAAAAAAAAAAAATAATTTTTATATTTTATTTAATAACGATTAATAAAATAATAAAAAATATTATTATTATAAACGGTTAAATTAATTAAAATACCCGCAATTATATTATTTATATTTAAATTTAAAGTAAAATAAAAAAACTATTATAAAGGGTTATGTATGTTATTTATTAATTATATATAATTTATACTTATATTTAATATTTAATAAAAATATTAATAATGTAAAATTTAATAACAATTAATATAATATAATAAATAAAGGAGTTAATAAAATTTTATAATAAATGAAAGATTATTTAAAATAAAATTATAATATTAAAAATTTAATTAAAAAATTAAAAGATTTTTTTTATTATTTTTTTATAAATAAAATACTTTAATTATTTATAATATCGGTTTTAATTTTTATTAGTTTTATTATAAAAATAATAATAAAATAAAAAAATAATAACGATTTAAACAAATTATATTAATAAATATAATTTTAAAAATAATTATAAAATTATTTAATTTAAAAACCTTTAATATATAAAAAATATATAAAAGATTAATAAAATATTATTTTAAAGGAATATTTAACCGATTTAACCTTTTTTAATAATAAAAAACTAGTTAAAAAAAAGCAATATTTTAATAATAACTAATAAATTATAATTTTAAAGTGGTTTATAAATAAAATATATAATTATTATAATTTTTTATAATATTTTAAACATTTATAAAAAGGATTCACTTAAGTTTAAAAAATTAATATAATTAAATAACTAGAATATTTTAAATATATATTACTTTTATAGTTATTTTATTACTATAATATTTACCTTTAATATTTAATAAATAAATTTAAAGCTAGGTTTTAACCTAAAAAAATTAATTATTTAAACATTTTATATTAAACTAATAAAATAAAAAAGGTTTTAATTTAATATATAAAAAAATATATAATAGTTAAATTATATTTTAAATAACTTAAAAATTATACTTATAAATACATTATTTAAAAAGATTATTTTTAAATATAATGTAAGGTATATAATAAATAAAAAATTTAAAAAATAACCATTTAATTATTAAGGTATAAAAACGCTTAAATAAAACTTACTTAAAATTTTACGAACCTTTAAAATTAATTTTAAGAATTTAAAAGTAAAAAGAATAATATTTAAATATAATAAAAAAAAGTTTTAAATTAAATTTTAACTTAAACGATATATATTTTTAAAAATAATAAACCTGGTTTTAATATTTAAACTATCTTAAAAATTATAACGTTTAAAAAAGAAAATCTAGTTATTATTATAAAATAATAAAAAAAGAAATTTAAAGCAGTAATTAATTTAAAGTTTTAATTTTATTATATTAATCCTTATTTTATAAATAAACATAATATTTTTTATAAAAATAAAAAAGAAATATATTAAATAAAAGTTATTAATAAAAGATTATTTAAATATAATAATAATTATATATATAAAAAAAATTATAAATTTTAACGTATTAATTTATAAATATCCCGATATAATTTTTTTTAATATTATTAAAGTTAATAATAAAGTATTTTTAAACTTATTATAGTTTATTATTAATAATTTTATAATCGATTAATAAATTTAAATTATTTAATAAAATAAATTTAAAAATTTAATTTTAAGTAAAACTATTATAAATTAATAAAAAACTAATATAAATATAACTTTACATTTATTTAAATTTATTACTTTAATAAATAAAATTATAATATATTTAATAAAATAAAAAATTAAACTTAATCGATTATAAAATATATTTAAAGAATTTAAAAAAAAATTTAACGTAATATTTTAAAAAAAATAATTAACTTTAAATAAACTACCCGAGTATATTATATATAATTATAAGATTTTTTTAAAAAAAAAATAATACTTATATTTTAAGCTTATATATAAGCTAAAATAAAAAAAATAAAAGGTTTTATAAAAATGAATTTATAAGAATTTAATATAAGGATTTATTTAAAACTTAAAATTTTTTATTAAATACTTTATAATTATAGTATTTAAATTAAAATTAAATAACATTTAAAAAAAAATGGAAACTTAATTTATTATATAATTTATAATTATTATTTTTTAAATAATATAATTATTAAGAATAAGTATTTTTTAACTTTATTTAATAATATAAAAGAATATATTAATAAAGCTTAATAATTCATTGTTTTTAATATAATAAATAATTATTATAAAATATAAATAACTGAAAGTAAAAAATAAAAAACTACTTTTAAAACGTTTTATAAACATTTTAAATATTTAATAATACTTTAAAACCTTATTAACGTTTTTACCACTTTTTAATATATAATAATAATAATTTTATAAAAATATTTTAATATTTTTATTTTTATTTATATTAATAACATTTTAATTTATTTTAATATTTATAAAAAACATTTTAAATATAAAAAACTAGTCCTTTAAGTTTTAAAGAATTATAAAATAATTATAAAGCTTAAAAAATGTTAATGGTAAAAATAAAAAATTAATTACTTAAAATTTATTATTATATTAAAAAATATTAAATTTTAAAAAAAAATTTAAATAAATTAAAAAATAAAAAAACCTTACCTTTATTTAAAAAATTTAAAGTTTTTATAAATTCGTTAATTTTATTAAAAATATCGGAAAAAAAAGTGCGTTTATATAAATATAAAACATAAAATATAAGCTATAACTTATAATACTTAAGTTTATTATTAAATTATTAATAAAAATAAAGCTATTTAGAAAATATTATAAAAATAATATAGCTAATAATTCGTTTCTTTTTTACCTTATATATAAAATAAAAAAGCGTTTTATAAAAAAAAAAAATAATAATAATAATATATATATAGTAATATTTTAATATTAGGAATTTTTCTTTTATTTTATAATAATATTATTATAATAAATAAAATCTTTTTTAATTTTGTTAAATTTATCCTTATATATGTAATGTTAATATATTATTATTAATAAAGGTTTTAAGGGCTTTATTACTTTTATTTTTTATTAAACTATTAGTAAGGTTATTTTTTTTATTAATTTAATAAACTTTATAGATCTTTTATTTTTTATAGTTTTATTTAAAAGCTATAATATTAATTATAAGTTACTTTTCTTTAATAGTTCCTAACTTAATTAAATACTTGTATAAAAAAAAGGAGTTTATATATATAATAATTAAGATTTTAGGGATTTTTAATTATGTAAATATTTAAGTAATTATTATTTTAATAACTATTATAATATTTACGTTATATATTATAATATACATTTCATTAACTAACATGTTTTATATAACTCTTTTTAATTTAATTAAACTTTAATATATTAAGTTCCTTTTAATAAAGAAATTTCTATTTTTTTTTATTTTATTAATTAATACCACGATAAATTTAATTTATAATAATAAATTTTAATTATTAATAAAACTTATATTAATAAAAATAAAAACTTTAGCAGTTTTTAAATTAATAAAAATATATATAATATTTTTATTTATATTTATTTTTTACCATTTAAATTGGTTATTAAGTTTTATAATTACTTCTTTATTTAGCTTAAAGTATTATACTATTTATAATAAATTAAACGTTACTTTTAGTTGGTAAATTATAGTAATATAAGTTCCTTTTATTTTTTATTTAATATATTATTATTATTATTTATTAAGGATAACTAAAATATTAATAAATTTAATTTTTATTCTTTATTTTTTTTATATAACTAATAAATTATTGTTTTTAATTATTAATATATTTTTATTAAATAAAAAGGGTTTTTCTACATTAAAAAATATTTTATTTTTAGCCATTAAATTAACCTTTTATAATTTATTTTCCTTTATATTATTAAATGCCTTATTAAATAATTTAATTATATTATTTATTTATAATTTAATAACAATAAACTTATTATTAAATAATAATATAAAAAGGTATAAGTTATATATTAATATAATTATTTTAAGCTTATTTTTATAATGGTTAAAATATATTGCCTATTAATAGGTTTTAATTTTTATAATTTTATATAAAGGTTTTTTAATAATTATAATTATATTTATAAGGTATTAATGGGTTATTTTTAACGGTAATTTAATTAATATAAGTTTATTTAATTTAATAGTTGATTAAATATATATTTAAATAATATTTTTAAGCTATAAATGTATTTTTTTTTTAATAATGTTAAAATAAAGGTAAATATAATTTATTAATTTAATCGTTATATTATTAAAGATTAAATTAAAATAAACTTTTTATTAACATTAATATATTTTTATATAATAAGGCAGGATTTTTCGTAAAGGTAGTTTATATTTTTATTTTTAATTTTATAAATAATTTATAAATTAAAGATTTTAGTTTTATTATATTTTAATTTATTATATTTTTTAAAAGAAAATACATTATATTTAATTAATGTTTTAATTTTTATAATGTTTAACGTTTTAAATAATTTATTATTTATAAAGATTAACCCTTTTTTATATAACTTAATTATTAATTATATATTTAATTTTTTTTTTATAATAAATAAGCTGTATTATTTTTTTTTAATTTATTTTTACTTTTTAAAGGGTAATTATAACTTTTATAAGCTGTTAATAATTTAATTAGTTTAAGGATAAATTTATCGTGGTTATTTTATTTTCGATTTAAATTTAATTAAGGTTTAAATGGTATTAATATAATATTATTATTAAGGTATAATTTAACTATAGTTATTTTAAAATTCGTTGGTTTTTTATTAACTTTTATTATATATGTTTCCCCGTTTTTAGTTAATAATTAATATGGCCCCGTTTAATTTTTATTTTTTTAATAAATATAAACTTAAAATTATAATAATAAATTTAATATCGTTAAAATATTTAATTTATTTTATATTATTAAAGTATTATTAACTTGGCGTTTAACTTTAAGCTTATATATTTTAGTTATTACTTTTTTTATTACAGTTATTTTAATTTATATTAAAAGTATATTAAAAGATATATTAATTATTTATAAGTATATGTTAAATATTAATAATATTAATATTAATTTATTTAAGCTTATAATATTATTTATTATTTTAATAATTATTTATAAAATATAAATTAATTTAATATTAATTTTACGTAAGTTATTTTTAATAACTTTATATATTTAACATAAAGGTTTATAATAATACTTAAATTATTTAATTAAATTATAAGTTTTAATAAAAACTTTTTTAACTTTAATTAATAATAATTTAACATTTATAATAAATTTATTACTTGTAAAGTTTTTACCTACATTAAATATTAAATGGTTTAAAGGACTTAAATATATATTAATTTATATTATCTTTAAAATGTTTTAAATGTATTTAACGGTTATATTATTTAAGAATTTAGCTGCTTAAAATAAGGTTATTTTATTAATAATATATAAAACAGGTTTTTTATTAATATATATAACGTTTATATATACATTATAATTAAAATTAATATCGTTTTTAATTGTAAACTTAAATTAACTTAAAGCTTTATTATATAATTAACATTAATAATAATATTAAATAATTTTTTTAATTATTTTTAAGTTAATATTATTAAACCTTACTTTATTTAAAATTTAATATATTTATATTATTATTAAATAACTTTAATGTTTATATATAAGTTATAATTTACATTTTATAAAGTAATAATAAAATATTATAATATTTATATTATTTAATAAATAAATAAAATATCCTTATTTTTTTATAATAAGGTATTTATTTAATTTATAAATAATTACATTTTAAAGGTTGTTAAAATAAACATTAAAATTATTTATATTTTAAATATAAAGTAGGAAAAAAGTGTTTCTTTTAACAATTTAAAAAGCTGTTATATTAAAAGGAGTTAATATATTTATTATGCTTAAAATAAAGCATTTAGGTATATTTTTAAAATATATTTTTTTATATTTTATTATTAATTTATTAAGGCTTATATTAAAAAAAAAGCATTATAATATATTAAATTATAATTTTTTAACAGTTAAAATATTAATTGCTTTTATATTAAGTATAATACTTTAGAATATATTTTTATATTTATCCTTTAAATAAAATTAAAAGGTAGGTTTTTAAGGCTTTTTAAATAATATAAATATATTTAATTAAATAAATACATAGTATATTGCTTAATTTACAAGAATTTTTATAACATATTAATTATTAATAAATTTATATATTATAAAAAACATAATAAAAGAATTTAATAGATAAATTTAATATATAAATATGGTTAAAATATTTTAAAAAAACGAAAATATTTAAAATAAAAACTTTTTTATAAACTATACATTAAAATTAATGTTTTAATTATTATTATTAATAATGTAATTAATGTTATTTTTTTTATATTTATATAAAAACATTATAAATATTATTTTAAAATTATTATTCCTTATTTCTTATATATATTTCCGTTAATTTTTACGGTTAACTTTTCGTTTCGTTATAAAATATTTAATTAATTAATATTTTGTTTTTTTATAAATAAAACATTTTTTATTATTATAATATAATATTTTTTTAATATTTAAAACATTTAGTTTTTATAATTTAAATAAGCTTTTAAAAATACCTTATTATTTATTACTTTATTTACTTTAGTTTTAGTTTATATTTTTAAAAACTTAATTTATTTAATACATTTCTTTTAATAAAGTAAAGTATATTATAATAAAAGGTATTAATACTTAAATTAAAAAATTACATCGGTTTTTAAATTTAATTATATTTTATAAATTTAAATACATGCTTTTAAAATTATTTAATGGTTTAATAATTATAATTTTAAATATAAAATGTTTTTAAATTACATTAATTAAGCTTTCCTTAAAATTAATATAATGTTTATAATTAATAAAAAGGCTTTTATAAATTTATACTATTTTTAAAATGAAAATTTTTAAATATATCGGTAAATCTTTATTAAAGTTTTTTCGTATAATTATAAAAATTATTATCGAACGAAATTTTTATAAATATAATTAAAAGTTTTTTTTTATATAAAAGAAATGTTTTATATATTTAATAATTTTTTTAAAAATAAATAATATTTTAATAAAATAATTATAATAATATAGTTAAATATAACTTTTAAATATTATAAAAAAAGTATCCTTATATTAATTAAGTTATATATTTACTTTATAATATATATTTTTAAAATATTTAATTTTTTTATTAAATATATTATATAAGTTACCTTTAAACTTATAAGTTTTATTATAATATATTTTAACGAGGTTTATAAGTTATTTTAATTAATTATAAGTTACATTAATTTAATTTAATGAAAGGTTAAATAAACTTAAAGGAAAATAAAAAAGGTTTAATTTAAATAAGTTTAATAAATTAAAAAGTTTTAATAGTAATAGTTTAAATAAAAGATTTAATAGTTTTAACGGTAATAATTTAAATAAAGGATTAAGTGGATTAGGTTTAAATTTAAATGTAAAACATGTTAAATTAAAGGAAAAATTAAATAAATTAAAGATATTATAAGGATTAAGACTTAATTAATTTTATTTTAATTATTATAGAAAATTTAGTTAATTTGAAATTAGTATAATTTTTAGTTTTTAGTTATTTGTTTTTTTTATAAAAAGTTTTTTATAATGCGGATTATTTTATAAAATAAACATTTTAAATAACCTTTTTAATTTAATAATTATAAAATTATATAAAAAATATAAACAATTTTTAATAATTAAAATATTATATAAATGGTTTATATTTTTTTAATTAAATTTATCACTAACATAAAAGCTATATTAATATAGGTGGTAATATACTATTATTTAAAGGTTACAATTAATAACGTTAAAATGCTTTATAATTTATCCTATAAAATTATTATAAAAAAAGTTTTAAAAGGCTTTATTATAATTATAATTTTTATATAATTTAAAACTTTTTATTAAATACATTAAAAGTTTATTATTATTTAATAAATAAGTTTTATTAATTAAGTTAATTTTAATATCGGCTTTATTATAATTAATATAATTTAATTAATTTTTTATTATAATAAATAAAAAGGAATATATATATATATTAAAATAACGATTAAAATAAAAAAAGGTATATAAAAAAAAGTAAATAAAGTAAAATTATAAATTAGTATTAATAAAATAAAAAAAGGAAAAATTTTAAGGTTAAAAAAAAGAAAAAGCTTAATAAAAATTTAAAGCTTTTAAGTTTAAGTTTTAAAAGATTTAAGTTTATATTATTAAGTATATAAACTTAAATAAATTTTAAATTAAATATTTTATTAAGTAAAGTTTTATAATAATAACATGTTTAATGTTTTTATATTTTAATAATATTAATTAAAAAATCCTTTATGTAATAAATATAAATAATTAATATCTATATAATATTAAGTTTATATAATTAATTATAACATTAAAAACCTTTAAATTAACATAATTAAACTTTTTTTTCAGCGTTAAAAATAAAATAAATGAGCTGTTTTATTTTTTTTTATTTAAGTATTAATAATTTTTTATTAATGTCCTTTTAAATGAATTTTTATTATTTATTATTTTTATAATAATTAATTAATATTAAAAAAAAGGGTACATTTATATAAATATAAAACATAAAATATAAGTTATAATTTATAATATTTAAGTTTATTATTAAATTATTAATAAAAATAAAACTATTTAAAAAATATTATAAAAATAATATAATTAATAATTTACTTTCTTTTTACTTTATATATAAAATAAAAAAGTGCTTCGTAAAAAAAGAAAATAATAATAATAATATATATATAGTAATATTTTAATAAAAAAATTAATTAAAAGATTTAAAAAAATTATAATTCTTTTTATAAATATTATATAAAAAAAATTTTAACTTTTTTAATTTATAATTAAAGTTAAAAAGTTATTTAAATATTTAAAAAAATTAATAATTAATAACTTTATTTATTATTTATTAAACTTTAATAAAAAAAAATATATATTAATACTTTAAAAATAATATATAAAGTTATTTTAAAGTAAAATATTAAAACATTAATTATTTACTTTACGTTATATATATATAAAGGTGCCTTTTATATTATATATTTACTTATAAATTTTTATAAATTAATTAATTATAATAATTTATAAACGCGTTATTAATTTACCTTTTATTATATAGTTTTATACCGGTAAACTTTATTTAACCGACATTAATTAATAATTATATAAACTATAAATAATTAAGTTTTATTAAAAGGATTATTAATTTAATTAAAACAGGAAAAAACGAGATTTTTAAAATTTAAAACGTATAATACGTTAATAAAATCGAAGTAAATCGTGTTATTTTAAAAACTTTAAAATAATTATTAAATCGTTAATAAATCCGCGTTTATTACGCGTAAAAAAGCTTATTATCGTATTAATAAAAGTAACATTTAAAACACTTAAATGTTAATAACGAAAGCCTTTATAATAAAAACAGCCTTTTATTTAAATTTAAATCGCGTTATAATTATATTTAAAGTAATTAACGCGTTAATAATATAAAAATAATAAAAAAAGGATTTAATATATAATAAAAGTTCCTTTAAAAATTAATAAACCTTTTTAAAGTTATAAAGTTATATATAAAATAATAATTAAAACCTTTTAAAACTTATATTATATTAATTATTTATTTTTTTACTTACTTTTTTATTTATATATAAAGCTACTTTATTATTTTAACCTTTTTCGTTTTCGTTTTTATTTTACATTATATTAATAAATAAGTTACGAGTTTATAAAATTATAAATTAATTTAATTAACTTATAGCTATATTAAAAAAACGTTATAATTTTATAAAATTATAATTAAAATTTATAATTAAATTAAAACGAACTTATAATTATATTAATAATAACTTTAACATTAAAAACCTTTTTAAAAATAACCTTTTTATTTATATACTTAAAACTTTCGTTAAGTTTATAATTTTTTTAAACGATAAAATATTTATAAAAAAAGGTTATAAAAAAAGTTACGTAAAAGGTTTTTAAAAATAAAAAAAATTATTAATATTAAATAGTTATAATAAAAAAAATAATATAAGTAAATAATATAAGTTATATAAAAAAAAAAAAATTTACTAATGTTAAAATATTAATTATTTACTTTACGTTATATATATATAAAGGTGCTTTTTATATTATATATCCATTTATAAATTCTTATAAATTAATTAATTATAATAATTTATAAATGTATTATTAATTTATTTTTTATTATATAACTTTATATTAATAAACTTTATTTAACCGATATAAAAAAAATAATAAAAAATAACATTTAATTATTTACTTTTTTTAAGTTTTTTATAACTTTAAATTTTAATATTTAATTTATAATAAAAAACTATTTATAATTATTAAAACCTTTAAACATTAAAACTTATATATAAATAAAATTAAAAAACCGTTTATTATATTTTTTAATTATAAAAACTTAAAAACGTTTATAATAATTTAAAAATTATCCCCTTAATAATAATAATAAAAAAAATTCCTAAATAAATTTAATTT
Organism: Hypoxylon sp. NC1633; assembly: GCA_022984935.1. Classification (NCBI taxonomy): domain Eukaryota; kingdom Fungi; phylum Ascomycota; class Sordariomycetes; order Xylariales; family Hypoxylaceae; genus Hypoxylon; species Hypoxylon sp. NC1633. The sequence goes on along the minus strand of JAJLYQ010000044.1, from coordinate 155,004 downwards.
TTAAATTTATTATATTAAAAAAAAAGAAAAATATTTAAATTAATGCCTTTAATAAACTTAATAAATATAATATTAAACTGCTATAAAAAAAAAGGTAAATGTTTAATTTAATAAAAAAAGGAATTTTTTAAGTTTTTTATATAACTTTAAACGATATTTAAAAATAAAAGTTTTAAAATGTTTTTATAAACAAAAAAAAACAGCTTTTTTTAAAAGAAAAAAGGACCTTTTTTTATAATTAAAAGCGATATATATTATAAAGCTTATAAAAGGAATTTATTTTATATTTATATAATTATAAATTATTTAAACATTAAGGAGAATTTAAAATACGGTAATAAATTTAATAAAATTACGATTTTTTTAAATTATAAATAATAATTAAAAAAGTAATTAAAAATTATAACATTTACATTAAAATAAAAGCAATTAAATATAAGTTTTATAAATTACTTTAATTTATATAAATATTAAATATAACTTAAAATATTATTATTTAAGATTTTATTATTAAATTATTAGAATTTAAAGATTTTATTATAAAATTAAAATACAATAATATTTAAGTAATAATTAATTAACTTATTAAATATAATTAATTTTTACTTTTTTAAAATATTTATATAACTAAATAATTTATTTTTTTTTATTAAAAAAATATTAATTTATTATAAACTATTTAAAAAAATTATTTTAAATAAAAATAAGTTATTTATATTTAAATTTTAAATTAATTTAATTAAAATAATTAAAATAAAATAAAAGATATTCATTATAATATATTTTTAAATAAATAAATAAACCGAAAAGTTTAATTAAATTATAAAATAATATTTTTAAAGCTATATTAATTACGAATAAAATAATTAAGTAAAACTTTTATTTATTATATAAATAACATATAATACATTTATTAATAAAAATATAAAAATGTTTTTATATATAATAATATACGGTTAAAATATAATTATTAAAAAAAATAAAATTAACGTTTTAATTACTTTAATAATTATTAAAATAACCTTTAAAGTAAAAATATTAACCTTAAAAATACGATTTTTATAAGTTAAACTTAAGTAAAAACTTACTTTTATTTAATAATATATAGTTACGTATTATAATTAATATAAAATTAAAAAATTAATTTTTTTAAAAAAAAAAAAAGTTTATTTATTACGATAAAAATAAAAATTAACCTTAAAAACATTTTAAATTAAAATAAAACAATTAAATAATAAACTTAATTTTAAAAAAATTAAACCTTTTAAAATTAAAAAAATAATTTCCTTTATTAATTATAAATTAATATTTTTTAAAATAATAAAACTTCATTTAATCTTTTATATATTTATATTAAAACTTACCCTTTAAAATATTAAACTAAATATTAAAAAAAAATAAAAAAAAAGCGATATATATAAAATAAAAAAAATATTAAATTTAAAAAAAGTTAAAAATATAATAAAGTATTTAATATAATAAAAAAGGTACTTATTAAAAAAAACATATAAAAACTTAAAAAACACTTAATAAACTATAAAAAAAATTTAATAAACTTTTATTACCGTTATTTATAATGTTTAAATTTAATAATATTAAAGTAAAATAATTAAAAGTTAAGTTTAAATTAAATAAATTAAAGCTAATTTAATTAAAAAAGTCCGTAAATTTAATAAACTATTTAAATTATTTAGCTTTTAAATGTTAACGTTTAATAAATTTTAAGCGTTTTTTTTCCTTAACTTTTTTATATACTTTTATTTTTTTTAAATCTTTAAAATTTTATTTTATTAATATTAATATTTTTTAATAAAAAACTTTTTATTAAATATTAACTTAAATAACTTTCGTTATTAATAATTTAATTAAACCATTAAAACGTTTTAACTTTTTATAATAAAAAACTAAGTTATTTTTTATTTTTATTTTTTCGTTAATTAAACGATAAGTTATTTTATTTATTTAACGAAAAAAAATACGTAAAACCGTTACTTTATCGTAAAAAACGTTACAAAATACATATTTATTACATTTATTTAAAAAAAAAAAAGTATAAAGTATTTTTTTTTATATTTAAAGCATTTAAAATAAATTATATTTAATTTAAAACCGTTAAACTTAATTTAATTAGTAAGGTTTTTTTAAATAAAAATGGAATTAAAACGTTTACGTTTTTTTTTAGTTTTAAATATAATAATATAATTAATATACGAAAAAAACTTAAAAAAATAAAATAAAAAAAAGAAAACTTATTTATAATTAATTATTTAATAAAATCTTTAAAATAAAAATTTTAGAAAGGAAATATAATGTTATACACGCTTTTATAAAAAGCCGTAATTTAAAAAAGCGGCTTAAAAAAAGGGTTATTACGTTAAAATAAAACATTTTTAATTTAAAATTTTAAAAAACGTTTAAAATTATAAGTGTATTTTATAATATTAATAAAATTAACTAACATTTATTAACGTTTATTAATTTTAATTAATGTTTATAAATATTTATTAATATTTATAAACATTATAATAAATGTATTAACTTTAAAAAAAGTATTTTTATATTAAAGTTATTAAGTTTATTTTAATATTTTTTATATATAAAGTTTAATATAAATAAAATAATATCCCTTTATAAAATATTAATTATAATTTAATAATAATTAATTTAAACATTTATTTATTATTAAATATTTAAAAAACGTTACACCTTTTTTATAAGTTTATATTAATATACGTACTTAAATTAATATTCCGTTATTATTACTTTTAAATTAAAACTTTAATATAAATAAACCTCGTAATAATACGATTTAAATATAAAATACGATTTAAATGTAAAATATAATTTAAAATATAATTTAAATATAAAAAGTGTAAATAAATTTATATAATTAAAAAAAATAAAAACCCTTTTTATTATATAATTATATAATTAATATATATTAATAATTTACGTAATTTTATAATATAATTATATATATATTTTTATTTAATTAATTAAAGTTTTAAATTTAAAAATATATAAATAAAAAAGTAATATATAAATAAAAAAATAATATATAATTAAATAATAATATATAAATAAAATGTAAATATATATATTAAAAAATAAAAAATACATTATATACGTATTTATATATAAATAAATATATATTTTCATTATTTTTATTATATAAAAAGTTATATTTAAACGTTTATTAAATTAACTCGGTAATTATTTTATTACGTAATTTAAACCGTTTAAACTTTAAATTATATATATACCGTTATAATTAAATTTTTAAATACCTTTTTTACGCCGTTAAATATTTATTTATTATTTTATATTTAAAAGTAAATAAAAATGCTTATAAATATATTAATTAAGCATAATATTTACAATTAAGTTTACTATATAATTAAAGTGTTAACTCAAATTACGTGGGTTACAGTTTTTAAATTCATTTCCCTTAGGTATTTCGTACCTATTAAACAACTTCGACGTTTAAGTGATCCTCACCCACCTAGCTGTCAGCTGCCCATTTCCACCCGTCTGCCTCGGTTTCAGCTGCCTACCTTACGCTAGGTAGTAAGTATGTTCCGTACAGTACTGTGTACCTACCGTATGTCTGTGTTTTTGCATCTTTTAATGTTAAAGCAGCACCTGTCATTCCATCACATACACATCATACGCAGATGTGACAGGATAGCGTTGCTTCTACCTGGAAGTACGGTAGCTCTGAACCCATGTGGCGATATTTGGATAGATATGTACCTAGGTGGATTAGCGAAACTGAAGAATACATACTGTTGCGGTGGGCTACGGGCAGTAGCCCGGTGGGAGACGACTGCCCACCACACATGTAGTATTAGCCCACTTCTCTTTCGCATTCTTAGATACTTGGAATACCAAGCATCTTCCACCTTTCAGCCCTCGTCACACATACTTACCCATAGGTATTTTTTCGAGCCGTCTCCTGAGTTCTCACATCTCTGCCCCAAGCCCCCACAGCCTGCTGATACATACTAGTAGTATTGATGTAGGGTAATCCTATTAGATACCTATATATACACTCTCTAGACGGAACGCAGTCTAGGGCTTACCTACGATATAGCACGCTACTACTAAGACGGCGGTACTTGTAAGTCTTAAGTCAGGTAGCCTGTAGCTGACAGGGAACATGAATTGTGGTTGAGAATTCGTAAGATTCGGCCATGCATGCTTCTACCGTGTGTCACAAAGCTGCGATGTTGGTATTGGTGCCAATTGGTAGGTTGTTGCATACGGAAAGGTACAGTACCTACCTTAAGACTACAGGTACCGCATCATTGATCCTTCGAAATCTTGTCTTCACTCAACGCTGGGCCTGGGGCCTGGGCTGGCCTCTGACCATAGACATCTAATTAGTAGTAATAAGGAAACTAATGCGCTGATCACACTCAGACACCAGGCTGACGACTTAAAAGTCGACTCATCGGTACCAACCGTTAATCTTAAGAGCCCGAGTCCGAGATTCGAGTCAGACGGTGAGAGGTTGACGGCGTGGCGCCGTCTTAACGTCTTATTATTCCTGGTCAAGGATCCCCCACCATGCTGCTTTGGTTGTTAAAGGCTAAATAGAATCCCGACAACGTAACTCGGGCCCATCAAACTCGCCGTTAGAAAAGTCCTCTATGTACTGCCCCCCAAACCTATGAAACCTCTCATTGGGCATACCAGATGTATGTACATATGTACAATATCTCCCATCCCATGATGTCCCATCATAGTGATCTTACTAAGTACAACGGCAAGCATTTGAAAAAGCTTGCTTCAAACGCCAGATCAAATGGTTCCTGTTGGATCAAGTGTGTGAGTCCAGCATATTCTCTCAGTCTTACCAGATTCGAAACAAGGACCTCCCCTGACACTCTACCTTCGGTATCTCGATTCTCACGTAGTAGGTACGGCGTACTGTATGTACATACATAGTACGCTTTATAGTACTAGTTCGTAGAAGAAACGCCACTTTAGGCCCTGGAGATTCGAGGCTTCTGTTGGTGGAGATAGCCGAGAAGGCGAAGGCGAACGAGCGAACAGGCAAGGTGACGATTGCACGAAAGAAAAATACATACCGATGTACAGTACCGTATGTGAAAGAAGATGGCGTGAACGTATCATAAGGGGAGTTTAAAGAACGATCAGCCACAGAAAAGATCCGTCCGTTATGTCCGAATAAGTACAGACATCCTGGCCTTCTTCCCCGCCACGTCAAATGCTCTTTTGACTGAATTCTGTACTTATTGCAGAGCTTACAAATCGGAAAATTACCTGTCTTCTGCCCCCCTCTCTCAATTTCCTTCCATCGCGAGAAAGGTCACTCACCTGCACTCGTCACAAATCGCCTACCTAACACTAACTGTACAAGCCTCTCACTTTGACACGCTGTCCCATCCCGTTCAAGTGAGAAGGGGGTGGTGCTAGCAAACAGGTCCCTACGTCAACTCCCTCGGAAAGGAATTTCAGGCGAAAAGCCCGCTGTCCCTTTTACTAGTCCTTCATCATCAGCCTCAGTATCCTTGGGGGGCGAATTTTTCTAGGCTCTTTCCCTTCCTTGTCAAAACCTCTACTCGCAAACATTGTGCCAACCTGATCGCGGATAGTCTTGACCATAAGGAGTATCACTGTTTTGAATCTCAATCTACTCTGAGACTTCGAGGATTGCATCAATTCCAGACGCGGCAACTGCTGCGCTTCGACGCAATCCTACAATTAGATTCCCGTCACCGTCGTCATTGACGTTGATCAATCGGTGACGTTTTCACCCTATCAAGAGGGGTCGTCGACGTATTTCGAACCACATTCACCATTCATATCTGTCTTTGCTCTTCCAAATTGTGATATACCTCCTCTGTCGACCCGTCTCTTTTTCAAAATTAATTACGATGGCCTCGACTCAGACACATCCTCTGAACAACTTTATCCTCACGCCTCAGCAGCAGAACTTGCTCTTCCGTGCTCTCACTTCGAATCAGTCCGGCGGGAACGGTAGCAATGGAACCAATGGGAGCAATGGAAACTCCCTGTCGATGTCACCGGATTCCCTGACCAAGTCTCCCGCGCAGAGCCAGAACGGTGGCAACAACTTCGACACCCCGAATGAGACCAATGGTGTTCAGGAGAGTCCTTTCCTGGATTATGACTACGACCTAGGACCCGACACTAGCTTCGATTTCGACTTTACTCAGGACGGTCAGGCAAAGATGATTGGGGATCTTCCAGGTTCCTCCCCCACGAAAGATGATTCTCCAGAGACCGAGAGTCCCGATAAGAGAGGTCATCCTGATGATGACGAGGATGATGACATAGACGAAGGGGGAGGTAAGAGAAGAGAGAGTGAAGGGAAGGTTCCCAAGAAGCCAGGTCGCAAGCCACTTACGAACGAGCCTAGTTCGGTGAGTCGCCAATATTCGGATAGTCCGCCCAGTAGACCAGTGTCTAACAATTGCGTGCAGAAGAGGAAGGCCCAGAATCGCGCCGCGCAGCGTGCATTCCGAGAGCGGAAAGAGAGGCATCTGAAAGATCTCGAGACGAAGGTGGAGGAACTCGAGAAGGCCTCAACGGTTACAACCAACGAGAACTCTCAACTGCGCACCCAGATTGAGAAGCTGACGATGGAATTGAGCGAGTACAAGAAGAAGCTGACGCTGATGAACACTCCCCGCTCGGTCTCCGGCAATATACCGCGACAGACCACATCATTTGGCAGCGCAGCCATACAGAACCTCAGTGATGTCAGCTTCCAATTCGAGTTCCCCAAGTTCGGCGTTCTCCCGGGTTCGCAGAACAATCAAACAAACGGTGGCAAGTCATCAGCATACTATTCGCCGCCGTCGTCCGGTAACAGCCCCAACCAACAGACCAGCCCGATGGACAAGCCCAAGGATCAAACCAGTCCAAACTCGACCAAGAGTAGAGAGAAGTCAGACGTACAGGCAAAGGATGCCGCTAGCAAGTCGTCGGCATCGCCTTACGAGAGCACCTTTGGCGCCAGCGTGTCGAGAACCAGCTTGGATTCCAGCCATTACAGCATGAATGGTGCAAGCACGGGCTCGCCTTGCTCGTCGACGGGAAATTCCAACATGGGAACCAGCTCCTCGTGCGGAACTTCGCCCGAGCCAATTACCCAATCGCCGGTAGGCTTTAAACCCGTAGATACCTTGACCACGATTGGCGAGGAACAGCCAGCGTTGACGACCGAATCGATGTCTCGTGAGTCTCACTCGTACCATGCTAACTAAGAGCATAATAATTGACCGATGAAATAGAATTTGCCAACCTGAGCAACATGGATTTCTCCAACTTTGACTGGCTATCACAGCAGAACGGTGGACAGTTCGACCCGCAGCTGTTCGGCGACTATCGGGAGCCGCAGGACAACATCCTGTCCAACGCGACGTTCGACGATAGCTTCTTTAACGACGCCTTCGACGTCGACTTTACCACGCCGTATAATGTGGCACCCAGCCCCAACAACCCCAACGGCACGGCCGCGGTCAACGGCCACAAGAAAGGGAACCTAATCGCCGAGATCGACGCCCGCAAGGAATCCGAAGATACTATCGTTACCACCCAGAATGGAAAGCTGCTCACTTGTAACAATATTTGGTACGTTTGATCCACTTGAACTTTCTCTACCAGACGGCATAGCCGTGGGATAGACGGATTCTCAGTATGCTGACACGACGAAACAGGGAGAAATTGCAATCCTGCCCTCGCGTCCAGTCCGGAGACCTCGACTTAGACGGGCTATGCTCGGACCTGCAGAAGAAGGCCAAGTGCGGCGGCTCCGGCGCCGTCGTAGATGAGCAGGACTTCAAGGCTGTCATGACCAAATACTTAGGCTCCTCCGAGAACCAGTGCTCTTAAGCCTGGACTCTCTCGTCCTGCTGCCCCTTCCTCCCCTTATCCCCAAAAACAACGTAGCTTCTCTACACTATCCTGGAAGTTATCGTACTGTGCCACCACTACCAATCACCATTCATTAGGTACCGGCTGAAGGAGTTTTATCATGGCGGCGGCGGAAGGGAAACGGCGCCACGGCGGCCCCGGGGAATAAATAAATGCATGCGGTCAATACCTTACCTGACTTTTTTGCGCTGCGGATCAGGAACGGATTGTGAGAAACGGAGAAATGGAAATGAGTTCAAGGATAACGAGACAAAGCAAAGGCATGAGAAAGAGAGCCAGGAAAAGGGGAGAGAAGGGGAAGGGCCAACATTTGCGACATACCCAGATAAATACCCATCTATCCAACCTTCGCAAGTAAGTGAAGGTTGGTTAGGTAGGTAGCTATCCGCAGGTACACCTCGTACATCTTTCGTAGGAATGTCGTCAGGTTCGTCCATAGGGAATCGGAGTTGCATTTGCGACAGACTTAAGGCGGAAAATTATTCCCACATTGTGTTTTCCTTTCAAAGTGCTCGTTATTCCCCTTTCTGAAGTTGTTTTCCAGGGTTTGGGTTTCTTCTTCGTCAGACTTCTATATTCTTGGACCATTTGAGGTATGGACAAGGCAGCCTGCACACGGCCGGTCAGCAATAGATTTCAAGGATATGTATAGGTACCTGAGCAAGATGGGGAGGAGAAGTACGACGACGACGATGAATGTTGACGATTTGTATGCTCTGGAGATATAGCCGCCTAGGTAGCTGTCGTACGTACCTGGGTACCTTGTTCGATACGATGATGCGCATTATTTGATCGACGAGATGGTGGCAAGATCAATCGTTCTCTTTACATAGGCCTATAGCATACGCAGAGAGAAATAAAAGTCAGAAGCATCTACATCTATTGTTTATCTAATTACGTGAAGCCTGTATCTACGTATGAACTTGCCGCGCTCTTCTCCCCCTATCTGCAGTTGTAGATAGACGCTAGTTTGGCCAGGTTGTTTCTTTACTGCGTCGTCCTTGTTGACTAGCTCTCGGGAGGGTTTGTTGATCGTGGGTAGGCAAGAAAAGGGGTTGGTGCCTAGGTAGGTAACTACGATACTTATCTCCTAGGTAAGATGAGGCAGGTATCCTACTACCTAGATAGCTAGGTGGTAGTCAACTTGTCCTAGCAAGTCAGCTATGAGGCTAGCTCAGCGGGGAAAATCTGCTCTACGACTTGGTATAGACGTTCGCATTTCAAATGTTAGGGGTGGGAGTGTGTCTGGTATAGGGGCTGATGCTTTAAAGCACACTAGGTAGGCAGGCACTTAGATAATGCAGATGAATATATGACCATACTGGGTATATAGTCCGTGATGTTATTGTTTGAGACTGGTGGTGAAGGCACTTGGAGGGAGGTTGCTAAAATTCAGCAGCCAAGAGACTCCTTAGCCAGGAAGGAAACAAAATGGGAAAAAGTAGATTGGCCTTCCGGCAAGGACCGTCAATTCTATGATACCTTTACACGTATAAAGCCACCAGATGATACACTAGGACACCAGTACATACCGCCGCTGAACTAACCAAACAGAAAGCCTAAGATAGTATCATACAAGCGTGATGGTCTTGACAGGAATCCCACGTTCTACCAAGGCCTCCGGGAAGAGTCTCGGGTCCGAGTTGATTACCTCTCCCGTCTCCTTATTCCGAAACATTCTGCAATAATATGGGTCGGCCCGGGTCGTCTTCCACTCCATCGGCTCCCACTCGGGCGGTATTGGTATCTCATCCAAGCGAGGATCATCGCCTGATGAATCTCCTGTGTCCTTGTTGATGTAGTGCAATCGATGATGCGCATAGATGTTGGGTTTTATGATAGCTTTCCACGGAGGCGGCAACGAGCCTAAGACAGCTTCGCCTTCCACTATAACGCGACGAGTCAGCCGGTTTACTTTATGGGAGTCATGGATGTTTTGGTAAGGTTCGGGATATCTGACGCTCTGTTCTACGAGTGTCCGTCCTGTTTCTCTGGTTTGACCAAGGAGCCCCTTGTGCGCCTTATTATGAATAGGATTAGGGTGACAGTTTGAGTCACTTACTGATACCGAGTACTAGAGCGTTCTTAGGTTAGCTATAGCGAGTGAGAAGTGCTCGGCATGGATAGATAGCAAGCGTTCACTGCCGCTCAGTGAGATTGGAGGGCGGCCGAAGAAACTCTCGCGTTCTGAGAATGAGGAGATAGCAGATAGTAGTAAAATGTACTGACCATAGCAGTCGCCCACGACCTCATATTCGCCAGCTGGTGTTCGTCTCAGAATCATAGGGACATAACATCCAAGGATTACAAACACTTCGTCGTCTTGAAGAGTCCGTACATGTTAATGATGTATCCATATCGACTAAATGGGTCAGGGGAAACTCACCTTGCTGTGGCTTTCCCCTTATTATGCCTACGTAGCCATTCTCCAGGCTGAATAAGCAAGAGCGCTTGAGCTCTTCTATAGCATCCACCATATATCTTTGTAGAAGCATGTATTTGCCATATCCCCTGGTCATGGTCATCACCACTTTAGCCACTGTTGCCAGGGTAGGATTGCCGGGGACCTTCTCATCCAATAGATCTTTGACCACCGTCCGAAGCCATGCTTCCTGGTACGTCCCGCCGATGGGATATGGCTGCCCTTCCCATCTACTCAGATCTATATCCGCGTATGCCTTTGGAAAGTCTGAGAAGTCTCCAATCTCTGCCCGACTGGCGACTTGTGAGATGGCCGAGAAGGACAATCCGGACACCTGTAGCTTATTGGGGGAGATATGTCTCGCTCGCGATGCAGAGATACCGCTGGCACAGTAGCCAAAGTTGGGGAACATGGTGATTGGAGGTGACTGGGACCAATCTGGAACCCATGTCGGCGATGTCGTCGAGGTTGACGTTGAACGGCGTCGTCCGCTAAACAGTAGCTGTGAAACGCGGTCCTCTCGTTGAGAGCAAGTCAGGAAGACTTGCTTGAATGTCTCAGCATCCGACTGACTGTAATTGACATGTATGAGGCGACAGATTTCTGGGGGGGCCAAATTCAGAAGGCCGTATACCTTATCCTTGGCGATCTTGCAGGGCCTATTGCTGACATCGTATAATATTTTATCGAAATGATCGTTCTGATGCCCAAAGCATAGGTTCATCAATCGCTTTACTTCCCATGCCAGCTCTGAGGGTACATCCCAGTCTTTACCATACATGCATATGACTGCTCGGCGAAACAGAGACCACAGGACTGTTTCATGCCCACACTGCAAGATCGAGTCGGCGCTTCCAAGATGTATTTCTTGTACAATCCACAACCGCTGGAACCAGGTCCGCAGACAGATATGAAGTACCGTACCCCATGTTACCATGTTGAGAGCCGAACGTGAAAACCGCGAAGCGTTTTCCTGGAAATACACTGAAGGCATTCCCATGCGGTATGGTGTAGGCTCGACCACCCTACCGAAATGATTCAGCTGGGCGAACGCCACTTTGATTATTCGTATATCACCGGTCCCAAGCCAGGCTACAACTCGGCGTGCGAGGCTGTAAATCTGGCCCATACGCTTAACTTGCTCGCTCACCTCTTTTTCGTCTTTCTGGTCGATGCAGATAGCACCGATCCACATGACTCGACTTCGATCCTCGTACCGCAGATACGGTATTGCCTCTGCAAGACTCCCAGTTATGGGTAAGTACTGATTCCGAGATGCGATCTTGAGCTGGCCCAGGTGGATTGGTTTTGACGGCACTCTTGCTTTCTTCTTGCGCTTCAGAGACCCCCATGTGTAAGAGAGAGCCTCATAATCTAGCTGCGGTTGTTCATTTGCTTGATTGATAGGATCATATGCTTCGCGTGGGACATCTGGATCCGGATGACTCCAAGACGAGTACGCACCCTGGTAGTTAAAAAACACACGCCCTTCCAAAGTCTTGTGAGCCTCCCAATCCTCGGGGAGAGTCTTTTGTATTTCCTCCAACGAACAACGCTCCGTCTTGCCATTGTTAACAGGCGGGACGAGAGGGGCGTGAGTGATCTCAATGCGGATCGGATCTTTGAACTTCCCGGGTAGAATAGTGACTAAACGAATGTCGTCTGTCGATGAATCTAGAGGAGTATATTTGTACAGCTTCATTGGCGTTCGATGTCGAAACACAGCTTGGACTAGTCATACAGAACGAATCTCAACGTAGAAGGGATAAAATATGGGCAAGCCTGAGAGGGCTCGATCGGCTACCTATATATGAACCCAATGCATGACCAGCTTCCAATCTATTGGCCTGACCAAGCCTCCGGCGCTTCTCCCCAAGCGCATGAAACATCAAGGCACAGGTGTTGGTAGGCCTCCTAACGGCCGATTGTGAGACAGTTCATTTTAGCCAACCAGGTAGCCCTGCAGTCGTTGATTTGATCCATTTTCAAGTCGGCTGTGCAGTCCCGAGGCATATTGCTTGTACCCTCTGACCAACACCTTTTATCCTACTCTCGAAATCCATTCCGATAGACTGGACACAGCAGGCCGTAGGGGAGTAGTTGAATTAGTCATTTTATTAGCAGATACTCAAAGGCTTTACGAGTACCTTCTACATTGAATTGTTGCCAAACTAATTTGGGCCGACGTCTCCTCGAAGATTGCCGAAAGGTGATATTTCTGTGTACGTATATTCAAGGCCTACATACATAGAGCGGCTGCCTCCATAAGCCTCATTCTTTCATCATTAAAGGTATCTCAATTATGATAGTAATGTCCAGGCGCTCTCGTGCTACTCCACAATGCGCTTGCCGCCTCCTCTCCTTATGAACGGTGTACTTGATTCCGTTCAAGATTGACCACATTGGCCCAAGCCCTGACAGCGCGGTAGTTCGGTCAGGGGACTCGTAAATTGTACCACGCCCATTTTCATTTACATTTGTAGATGGAACCGTCCGAGATCTCGGACCGGCTTTCGAGGATTTGAACAGTGGTAATAATCTTGAGCTGGCTTCGTATTTGGAACTGATGGTGGTAGGTAGTATGGGAACAGCGTTAGGGGACCGAAATGGTTCTAACGCCGCCCTGGCTTCGATGGTGATGGTGATGCCATGATTCATTGCCCGTGGGGCTATGTCACCCAGGGGCTCATTAGAACAGGAAGATATATCGAAGTCTGTCGGATCGATGATCAAGTTTCGTCTCCGACTGACTATAACTTGAGATCTATCTAGGAAAAGTTCCCAGAGTTCGGCTTCGGCATGCGAGAATATATAGAACTTCTCTGCGGCGGAAGGAGGGTAATATAACTGGATAAGCCCATGTGTCTTGCGAGCTTGTTCCTAATGCTCGGAAGACCGCTGGCACACGCAGATATACCCAGTGCTGACATGATATTAGCCGATTACTTGTCGTGCACCTTCTTTACCCAGAACTCCCCTCTCTTTCGGCTTCGGGCTATGTCCCCTGTTCCTTCGACCAAAAAGACTGAAACCGCGGGCACCGGAGCCCGACTTGTCGTCATTCACAGCGTTAGCATCGGCAGGCAACGTAGCATCTCTGCGAGCCAACTCGGACCAGCTGCCTGCATCCCCGAGCGTTACTGATATTCCGCCGCTCGGAGATACGGTGTGTGTCCCGGTAGTATTGTTATTACTATTGGGATTTTGGTGGTATGTTGCTAGTGAACGCGCCGTCCATGGCGTAGCTCTATCACGTTTGGCACTCGAAATGCTCCTGTCCGAGGAGCCACTTTCCTGGGTTGATGAAGGCTGATACGATGGTTGCGCAACTCCATCGCTGATCGGGGCGGGTTTGACCTCATTTGTGCTAATGGCCTGAGGCTCATTGGCTGGGCCAGGGGTCGAGTCGTTGTTGCACTCTTCTCCCTGCATTGTCAACCTAATCCATTGTTAGCAAGTACAGCGACCAAGTATTAGGGACACTCACGAATTGATAGCCAATATAGTGTAGTCGAAAGGTTGGAATTCCCGCTCGATGGTGCGATATAGTTCCTCCTCCCGGATTTCCTTCTCGGTGGCATCGTCCTTCAGCCTCTCTCTGGGTTTCTGTCTCCGCGCCCTAGCTTCCAGCGGTGCTTCTTCCAGCAATAATTCCTCCAGGTCGTAGGTGGCATCGAAGTTGGTCTTGTCTGCCGACGGGATAAAGATGGGTTCTATTTGCTTTCTTTCTAATGCTGAAAAAGTGATGGACTGGAAGAAGGGCTCATGTTCAAAGCTTTCCCAGGTGTGACCGAGTCTCTTGTCGGGGTTTGGGTTCAAAGCGGAACCAATAGCATAGAGGCACGGCAGTGAGACGGGAGGCTGCGTTACAGGGAATTTGGGGTTGGCGGCGAGGATGACATTCGTCAAGGTGGATTCCGAGTTGCCCTCAAAAGGCCGCTGTTACGCTGGTAAGCACATTTGCTGACAGGCGGGTTTCGGGTCCAAGGTGGTTGGTCCGTACCTTGTTGTATATGCACTCGTAGAAGAGCACGCCGAGTGACCACCAATCGGCTCTAACATCGTAGCCTTTGCCCGCGTAAACTTCAGGAGCGAGGTACGCGAGAGTGCCGGATTTGCTCGTGAGGATCTTGCCAGGTATGACATCTGATGCAACATTCTAGATGGTAGGGAGATGGTTTAGCATTAGTGGTACAGTAGTAGTAGTTGAGCAACATACGAAATCGGTCAAATGGACGTGGCCGTCAGCATCTAGTAACACGTTATCCGGCTTCACATCTCGATGTATTATGCCTTGTGCGTGTATGTATTTGAGCGCACAGCCCAGTTCGGCGATCCAGAAACGCACAGCATCTTCGGTGAAGGTCTTTCTTGAGATGTGGAAACGTAAGTCGCCGCCGGTCATCAAGTCGACCACGAGATACCTATTGATATACCAATTTATATTAGGGAGGGGGTTTGGCGGACGAGGACTGCTGATTGGAAGAGGCCATACATATACTCGATATCTTGAAAGCTATACCGCAGATTACATATGAATGGATGATTCACTTGCTCGAGCATGCGTCGTTCTCGTATGATGTTCCGGACGCTTTCGGACCGTACGACTGCAGAAACCAAGTGTGAAGTTAATAAACAGACATTCGTTGTCGTCTTGGAGGTAATTATAGAGGGGGTCGACGCACCCTCATCTTTGCGAATGTATTTAAGGGCAAACGATAGGCCTGTATCTTTCCTTTCGACTATTCGCACTTTACCAAACGCACCGCGACCGACAACACGCAACAATCGGAAATGGTTGAGGTTCACTGTTGAGATGACAGACTCTGTTAGCCATGCGGAGAAAGCCCAGGGTGGTTGGTAGGGCGGATGGGACATCCGAGACAATAGATCGGATGGAATCCAGGCTCCCAATCTACATAGGGAGAAACACACCTTCGCCGTTGAGGTCAACGGGTTTGCCTTGGCTATTGCCCATTGGGACTTTCCTATCAAGGATCTTCCAGCTTTTGCAGATTCGAAGCGTATTCAGCAACGTGAGCTGAAGACGCTGGACGGATGAGAAGACTTCGAACAATGGACAATTGGGATGCAAAAAGGACACAAAATGGACAGTTTTAAAGCGCAAAAAAGATAAAAATAATGATAGGTAGGTAGGGAAGAAGATCAGTCAGAGAGGATGGGATGTCAGGAGGGCAGAAGATCCACTCTAGGATTCTCAGCCTGACCCAAGAAAAGTCAAGCAGTTATTAGGTAGGTTGGAGAAAAACTTAAGCAGCGCTTGAAGCTGACAGGACTATAGCACAAGCAAGACAGCATAAGACAAGAATGAGAAGAAGCTGGGTATATGTATAAGAGACAGAGAGAAGATAGAGGGATGGAAGAGAGGGAGATAGATAGATAGTGTAGAGCTGTACGGAGTAGAGAGGCGAGTAGTTGCGTAAGAAGGTATGTCCAGTACAGAGGTAGGTAAGAATCAATGTATGCAATAGGTAGATAGAAACGAACTAAGCCAGATCGAATCCCAGTCCAATTAACAAGTAACGCTGCAGGTCAGTTTTGTGGTTGTGGTTACGTTTGACTCTTCCCTCTTCCAACTTCCAATGGACCAATAGTCCCCCAATCGGAAACAGCACGTACGGAATAGCGTTGTTGTACAACTACTGCACCGCGCTGCGTCCCAGGTCAAGTCGGATCAATGTCGCAGTGTGCAAATGTAAATAGAAGTGTAGTACCTTAGTAGGCAGGCACATGAAAAGATGATGAAGTTGTGGAGGTATGGGCGCGGCACAGTCAGGCTGGGTCAGGCTAGAAGGTATGTATGTAGTCTCTACGGAATGCCTACAGAATACCTACCTACCTACATTAGGTACCTATCCGTACAGTAGTAGTGCGCCATTCATGGAATAGCAGAAGAAATTCAAGAGATTCTATGGGATCGTATGGGATCGGCGCCGTTCAAGCTGTGGGTTGAGTCCGTTGACCATGTGCTGCCGCTGTCTGGCTTTCCATATTCATTACATGTATATATTGCTCATTTTCCGGCCATCTACGGATTACAATAATAAATGCAGAATATGACTTGGAATATGTAGAGTACATCCATGTATTTGCGACTAGTCTAACTGGGATAGGTAAGGTTATCAGATATAAACCGCACTTCGACTCGTGTTTCAGCCCAGATAAGCACCCCTATCCCTACTTCTAAGATTCACCTCCTTCATTCATCCCACTGTAGCCACTGTAGTATCTGTTAGTATCTACATAGGTAGTCTGTGCCACCCGCTGAATACTACATGGATCAATGATGTAGGTATATCCTCGCTACATGTAGCCATTTCCCCTAATTTCATCTTATGATCTTTCAGCTCTAACCCGTATGTACGTAAAGCTGCATTATGTACGAAGTACGTACGTACTAATAACTTACATATCATCATCAACAACGCACTCACTCATGCCTGACCCTGTGTAGAGTGAGCGATATATGAAGCGATATAATTTCAACCCCTTCAGACCCTTTCAATGAACCAGTCGTCCATCTTCGCAGTGATCTTAATTCAGACCCCAATCATCAATCAAGCCCTTATTTTGGAATCCATCCCCTCTACCTCCTCCAAGGTAACACGAAGCGAATTATATCTAATAAAGCGCCTATAAGCTAAGCTACATACCTACCTACATAAGGCGAGGGAGAATTATCATTATAGCTACACTAATATGATGGTCTCCCTAGGTTAAGTTCTCAAAATGACACCGAACCAACATCTCGAATTGGTGGCTTTCCATTGGCCATCCTGTCCCAACACCCTTTACCTTACATTTCTCCGGGAGATCTTATAACATAGCCACTCATCCACCGTCGATTGAGAGCCTATTGTCTTGACCCATCTCGACGCTCGTGTTATTCAATACGGCTCCACGAACATTAACTGGCTGTTATGGTCCATGGAAGAAGCGGCTGCTCAATCATGTGGTAGTCTAAAATTACGTACGGCATCCTTCCAGTGGAGATATGGACGTAGCGGGGAAGCCGTCAGGGTTCGTTGCCACGTGTAAATCTTTCGGGGATTATAGACTCTTCTCGGCTACTCCGTACCAATGTACATGTAGAAGTAGGATTCATCAGCCCTACCTACATCAGAATCTGTCCTCTAACCCGTCTAACCCCCCTTTATTCTAGAATCAGTCGTCATTCGCAATTTCAAACTTCGCGTGCTAGCAACTTTCAGGTACTAGTAGTATGTTTGCAGCACCGAACATAACACCCGAGTATAGTAGCCCCGAGACACGGATACCGGAATAGTGGGTCGGTAAACATCGCCGGTCACTTGCTCGGTCCCATATCGCAGGACTGTTACTGAAAATAGCCTGCAGCACGACCGAGAACACCGTGTCAGAGTACTAGAAACCTTTAATACATTATGACCAGGCCAACTGCGCGGTCACCACGAGGCAGATGATATATGACTAGGCGCATGCCAGACCCTGACTGGTCGTAACATCGGCAGCAGCCAACGCTACAGGGTAGTATCTGATACGATTTTGGGTAGAGATCACGGCGCCGGGCAGCGAGGGAGACAGAGCCATAGAGGATAGAAATCTTGGTCAACTCATTGGCGCTGGCCCGTCACCCTTATATCCCAAAAACGGCCCTTTCGTGCGTGCTGTGGTCGCACATCGGCGATATAGATAGCATCATGATCTTAGCTGGTATACCACAAGCTGTACGTTTGTCAGCCAGGCAGTTGCTCTAGGCTCCATCTTCTCGCCTGGTGCTCTAAGTCTCTCGGCACTCGTGTTACCGCATCTCGGGACAGAGCACCTCGATAATCTTCTGACAGCAACGGAGCCAGCCTCGGTCAGAAGGTTTGGGCCATTCATCGCGGAAATGAGTATAGGAAGAATATATCCTAAAAATGAAAGCCGTCGGAATGGTCGATCTAGTAACGTCGCTGGTGTAAGAGAGTGGCCTATCTGATCTTTCAGAGGTTTTGTAGTTCTCGGGGTGGTGGTCAAGAGTGCTGCATCTGGCCCTTTCGATGGCCCCAGGTCACTCACTCACTCACTTCTCGTATGTTCAAAGTCAATTCCCGAGCAAAGTTGCCCAGAGGCCGGCCCTTGGTAGTTCCCATCGAGAGATGAGTAGGCGATGGGGGGTGGCTATCTACAGAAGCGGGCTTATCTGTCAGATAGACGCATGTCGTAGTTATTGCGAGGCTGGAAAAGAAGCGGAATTCAGGATGGTGATATAAAGCTTCAGTTAGGTAGACATTGGCAGCCTTATTATATTGCCGGCGGGAGCTCAGATCTTTTTTTGGCAAACTACATGCCTACCTACGCAGGTATTACATAGTAATATCGCCGATGCCCAAGATCTGCTTAGATTTCGTAGAACTTTGCATGCAATGCAACCAGGACCATTTGCCAAAACAGGAAAACGCTACGGGAGGCGGATCACGCAACGAGAGGCGGGTAACGCTGCATGAGGCGGATAGACCCCGTAGGACCACCCCGCACCGGCCCAAATGCATACGAGGTAGCAGACTATCAAGGTACTGCTCGCTGCTGCGATTGGCTTCTGACTGCTTTCTTGGAATGATCGTGCACGGTATCTTACTAAGGACGTAGCATCGATGTCAATGCCGCCCGTTGCTAGATAATCAGACCTGCAGGACGGGGGAACTCTTTGTGCGTGACTTCAGACTCAGTATTTCCAACCCCTCTTCATACTGCATATCAGACGCAAACTCCGAAACCATGACCATATCTATGCGATATAACTTTAATCCCGACTCGATCGACGCTGAATAATAGGATCGGCTGGTAGAGTGCAAACCTAGAGGAGGATGGATGATGATGCGCGAGGTCCGAAAATCGTCTGGCAGCCCGCGAAGCGGCTGTCTATATAAGTCGAAGCCGTAACCTCAGGAGTAAATGCATTCATCTGCCTCGTCACCAAGCTTCGCTTCGCTCTACCGACAGCTTCTAACTCCTGCTTGACTCTCTGAGACTGTTTCTTCGATTATCGTGCGTCGTCGGTCCACGCTCAGACTTCACCGCCAGTGTTCAAGGCTGCCAACTAGAGAAGCTTTGGGTTCTCCAAGACAACACTGCCTCTGACTCAATTCCAGTACGTCACATACTGCATTGCAATCTTGTCGCCGACTAACCAGCGACTATTAAAGTCGAGAAAACAGAGGAACTTACGACATGGCCGCCACCGCCGACAGATCCAAGCCGTACTTCCCCCTAGCCGGCATCGCCAGGGACGGCTGGTCCACGGACACCGAAGCAACGGCCACATGCTTCTGCGGCGCCGTCCAACTCGCATTCGTAAGTAGCCTGCACATACCAACCCATATCAACCTTACCTTGCGCATCCCGTTCATACCGCACCACACCAGACCCAGGTAGACACCTACCAGCCCGCACGCGCTAACCAAGACCGTCCTCCACAGCCGACGCAAGGCCCAGGCCTCATCGAGACCTTCGTGTGCAACTGCGCAGACTGCCGGAAGATCACAGCGTCGATGTTCGCGACGAACTTCGTGGTAGCGGACGCGCACCTGCGCCACGTGCGGGGGGAGGCGAACCTGCGGTCGTGGGGCCAGTCGACGACGATCGCGACCGGCCGCACCATGACCAACCACTTCTGCGGCACCTGCGGCACCCTCATGTACCGCGTCGGCGCCTGCTTCCCCGACGCCCGCATCCTGCGCGTCGGCACCGTCGACGACTTCACCCTCCACGAGACCAAGCTTAGGCCCCGCGTCGAGCTCTTCGTCAAGGACCGCGCCTCCTGGGTTGCTGGCGTCGAGGGCGCTGTGCAGGACGAGGGCGGGGCCGCTCTTAGGAGCGCCTCGCTTTAGGTTAGGGGGTTGGGTTTGGACTTGGAGATTGTGTCCCGTCCCGCTCCACGATTATCGGTTACTGTCATAAGACAGAGACGAAAAGTAAATTGAGAAAATTGCTGTGGTACAATTTCTTTCCGATATAGATCGTAGTTTCACCTAGGACACTGGGTAAGCACAGTCAATACAAATCAGATACTCAAATACCGAATATCGTCCGTGATAAAAGTCAAACAGGAACACAGTGGACATCGAGATGGAGCCCGGAGATACAGATTTCTTAGTGCGATGCAAAGGATAGCGGCATTGAACACGCGAAAGCAAACCGCAAATCAAGATTCGCCGTCTCTTCTCCGCGGCGCCATCGCTTACGGGCTTAACAGCAAATCAAGTCTATCTGATTGGTCAGGGATACCACCTTATCTGACGAACCCCCGTATCGCAGGTGACCCACCAAACGCCAAGTTGAAGACGGGACTTCATAAGTTCGTCGACATGAACAACTTCCAACCAACATCTAACCAGAATTCAAACCAGAAATCCCGCGCAGCTCACTCTCACATACATACAGCCTTAGAAGTTAGCAAACCACCGCACTCAGTTGCAGTAGCTCGTAAAGAAAATACGTCAAGTCATGTCAACTGATTATACCATCTCCCATCAATTCAAGCTGGGTCGCCGCCTAGTTACCTATACTACCTGTCTGTTACCGTGCGGCGTGATCCAACTCACCTTCAGTCATACCCAATGAGAAAGCCGTGGATATATCTTGGCTGTAGTCAGCCCTTTCTATCCTTGAGTCCATTGGCGGCTCTGCTCTGGAGTCTCTCTGGACCGGAGATGCAAGTCTCTGCTATAGACGACCAAGTAGTATGAATCCAAGTCTTTACCCCGTCTCGGGCTTACCAGCCCATTACTTTCCTTTCTCTCCGTAGTCTGCTGTCCTTTCTTTTATCTTATTCTTCCCTTCTTCTCTGCCAATCTCGTGTCCTTCCTTTCGTCTCCAAGATCGCCTCCCCTCGGTAGCGCAGCCGCCTTACACGCGTTTGCTGTAACATAGCGTATGCAGCCAGGGGCAAGCTTGTGACGTAGTGACTGACCACCAATTTGTCTAATTCGCTGCGAGAATGACCACCGGAAAGAGGACCAAGCTGGTCGTTGTCGGCTTAGGAATGGTCGGCATCGCCTTCATGTGAGCTACTGTCGATACACCAAGTTCCAGAGGAGTGACAAACTTCTAATAAGCCCATAGAGAAAAACTCTTGAAGCTCGACGTCAGGGCTCGCGAATACGATGTTGTCGTGATTGGCGAAGAACCCCATCTCGCATATAATCGAGTTGGTCTCACAAGTTTCTTTAGCCACCGGAAAGTCGAGAACTTATACCTCAACCCGAGAGAATGGGTAAGCTCTGGTTAGGAATAAACTCCTCAGCCTGTCGCTTACAAGGAAATTAGTATGCGCTACATTCTCCGGAGAACAAGTTGAGTTACCATTTGAATACCTTAGTGACCGGCATCGACCCTACGAGTAAGACAGTGAGTTGCGCCAATGGCGACGTGGTATTGTACGATATCCTGGTTCTGGCGACCGGTTCCGATGCCATTCTTCCAACACACACTCCTGGCCACGGTGCCAACGGAGTCTTCGTCTACCGAACCATCGAGGATCTGGAGAAGTTGATCGCTTTCGGAGAAGAGCATAAAGGAACAGTCGGTGTTGTCGTTGGCGGTGGATTGCTGGGTCTCGAAGCGGCGAACGCTATGATGGACCTGAAATGTTACGAGAGGGTAAAACTCATCGAAAGGAATCGATGGGTCCTCAGCCGACAGCTGGATGCCGAGGCTGGTGGCTTGGTTGTTGAAAAGGTCACCAGCCTAGGCCTCGAGGTCTTGCTGAGCAGGAGAGTTGGCAAAATCAAGACGGATGAGGACAACAACGTGACGGGTGTCGTTTTCGAAGATGGGGAAGAGATGGACTGTTCCACCATCTGCTTTGCCATCGGTGTCAGGCCCCGTGATAGCCTCGCAAAAAACGCCGGCATCAAGTGCGCCGACCAAGGTGGTGGTATCGTCGTCAACAACGATCTTAGTACGAATATCCCTGATATTTATGCTATTGGCGAATGTGCGAGCTGGAAATCCCAGACGTTTGGTCTCATTGCTCCCGGTATCGAGATGGCTGACGTCCTATCGTTCAACCTCACACAAGCGAAGCTTCATCAACCGAGAGTCTTCAAGCGACCCGACTTGAGTACGAAACTGAAACTACTCGGCGTCGACGTTGCTAGTTTTGGAGACTTCTTCGCTGACAGGGATGGCCCGAGTTCCTTGCCGGCGAAAGCGGCGAGAAAGAAAACGGAGGATCAGAGCATCGTCAAGACGGTTACCAGCGGACCTCCTCCGCCACCAGTCAAGGCCCTCGTTTACAAGGACCCATTTGCGCAAGTGTACAAGAAATACCTATTCACGACTGATGGCAAATACCTGCTTGGCGGCATGATGATTGGCGACACGGGTGACTACATCAAACTAGTGCCTATGGTCAAGAACCAGAAAGAGTTAGATATTCCACCGGCACAACTCATCCTCGGCGCAAAGAAGGAAGGCGGCGATGATGCTGATGATCTCGACGATGATACGCAGATCTGCTCTTGTCACAACGTTTCGAAACGAGCCGTAGTCAATAGCGTCAAGGATGGCACGTGCAAGACGGTCGGCGATGTCAAGGCATGCACCAAGGCCGGCACAGGTTGTGGTGGTTGCATGCCGCTGGTTACCAGCATATTCAACAGGACCATGGCCGACATGGGAGCCGAGATCACCAATTACCTGTGCGCACACTTCAGCTACTCCCGGGCCGACCTGTATAACATCGTTATGGTGAAGAGGCTGAAGACGCTCCATGATGTCATGCGAGAGGCAGGGAACGACAAGAACTCGGAGGGCTGCGAGGCATGCAAGCCAGCCGTGGCCAGCATCTTCGCATCACTATGGAACAAGCACGTCATGGATAAGACCACACACGGACTACAAGACACCAATGATCGCTTTCTGGGCAATATCCAACGGAACGGCACCTTTTCCGTGATCCCTCGGGTTTCTGCCGGAGAGATCACCCCCGATAAACTGATCGTTATCGGTGAAGTCGCGAAGAAGTACAATCTATATACTAAGATCACCGGTGGACAGCGTATCGACATGTTTGGCGCCAAGAAGCAAGACCTGCTTGATATCTGGACTAGACTGATCGAAGGCGGTATGGAAAGCGGGCACGCGTACGCCAAGTCGCTACGTACGGTCAAGAGTTGCGTCGGCACTACTTGGTGTAGATTTGGTGTAGGAGACAGTGTGGGCATGGCTGTTCGTGTCGAGGAGCGGTACAAGAGCATACGCAGTCCGCATAAGATAAAGGGCGGTGTCAGTGGCTGCGTGCGTGAATGTGCCGAAGCCCAGAATAAGGAGTAAGTAACCCCCCTTCCCTTCAGATCAAGACACTCTATACTGATTCCTGGTAGCTTCGGGCTCATCGCAACAGAAAAGGGCTTCAACATTTTCGTTGCAGGCAACGGCGGCGCCAAGCCAAAGCATGCCGATCTCTTAGTCAAGGACGTCCCACCATCGGAAGTTATCCCGATCCTAGACAGGTATTTGATGTTCTATATCCGCACGGCGGACAAGCTGCAGCGCACGGCGCGGTGGATAGAGAACCTACCAGGCGGACTAAAGTACCTGAAAGAAGTGATCTTGGAGGACAAACTCGGCATCTGCGCCTCGCTTGAGGCCCAGATGCAGGAGCTGGTAGACTCCTTCTTCGACGAGTGGGCGGAGGCCATCAAGAACCCGGCCATTGCCGCCAAGTTCAAGCAGTTCGCCAACACCAGCGACACCGTGGACAGCGTCGAGAGCGAGAAGGACCGCGGCCAGACGCGCCCCGTGTTCTGGCCCAAGGACGCCGCGTTCGAGGACTTCAAGGGGCTAAAGGACCGCTGGTCCACGACCACGTGGCAGCCCGTCATCGAGGCCAACTACTTCGCCGGCGCCGACACCACCCCCAACGGCATCAGCGCCACAATCAAGCGCGGCGACACCCAGCTTGCGGTCTGGCGCGTCGCGGGCACGTACTACGCCACGCAGCAGATGTGTCCGCACAAGCGCACGTTCGCGCTGTCCGACGGGCTGATCGGGCGGGACATCTGCTCCTCCTCATCATCATCCCCCTCCCCTACCGCGGCCCAGGACCCAGCACCCGGTACACAGGAAAAGAAAACACCATGGGTCTCGTGCCCGTTTCACAAGCGCAACTTCGACCTGGCGGACGGGACATGTCGCAACGACGCGGCGCTGTCGATCGCCACGTTCGCGGTCGAGGAGCGCGCCGATGACGGCATGGTCTACGTCAAGCTGCCGCCTGTCGAGGAGCTCGACGAGGCCCTCGGCACGGACAGGTGGAGGGTTCGCAAGGAGGATACTGCTGGACAAGGCCAGTTCGAGGAGCTGGATCGGAAGATAGGGTTTAGGGGTCGTAGGGGTAGGAAGGTTGGCGCGCAGGCGGATCGTGGCTCGTCTGTGCGTCGGCCGGGTGAGAGCTTGCTTGTGGTGGTGGGGGGGTGTGGTGGCGCGCCGGAGTGGTAGAGGTTGGGGGTTTAGTGGCTGGTGGTTTAGGGGAGGAAAAGGGAGAGTGGGTGAGGGAGGGTGAATAGGTGGAAAAGGGAGAATGAGTAGGAGGGGAGGTGTAGGTGAGGGATGAGAAGTAGGTATAGGAGGGAGGGAAGGAAGAAGAAAAGGAAGTTAAGGAAAAGGGGAATAGTAGATCCTTCGTTAATGTTTGAACTTGTAGATTTTCCAGTATACGCATATTCTTTAGTTCGTTGAATAATCCTCCACGCAGTGATCAACTCGTTCTCACTCTTTTCTCTTCTCTCCCTCCTTTTCTATTTCTTTCCTCCTTCTCTCTCTCCTTTCTTTTCTTATCCTTTCTTGTTCCTTTTCTCTCCCCCCCCCTATTCTTCCCCGTTTCTATCTTCATATAAACATATTTTGCATACCTTTAAGCTACATGTAGTTCCTTGAACTAGATAGGCGAAACTATAATGCTTAAGGAGCGTCTTGACCAGCCTGTGTGCCAAACATATACTTAAGCCTTGTTTAGAATTCATGCACTCCCCCAGGTATGTAGTTGAGATTCTCAATCTAGTAGGTATTGTATCCATTCATAGTTAGGTATCTGTGCTTCTCAAATAGTAGTGCTCGGAGAATAGTATGATGGAGGATCATTGGTAAACACATCTGAGCAAGATGTAAGAGAGAACACGGAACCCTATACAAGGTAGGTAGATAACAGAGATATACACTGCCTACATTCTTATCTGCTACGTGGACAGATACTTTGAGGTGGCAAGCCGGCCGGTAGAATGTCGACAGAAGCAGACGATATCTGGCTGACTTACACCCGTTGTGACACTTCCCTAGGTACGCAGCTACATACACTCCCTAATCACAATAACTGCGTCACAAAGTCAAGAGACAAGGCTTCAAGGTAATTTGTACAAGACAATCAAATTCTTTGTTCTTGTCACTATTAGCAATGAATGATCTTTTTTTCTTCTCCAGACCAACGACAGACACCGAAGAGGTATATCTAACAAGCCCCCCCGAAGAGACCGTTCAACTGATCGTGCGGCTGATCAATTTTTCTTTTCCATTAGGTACTATATCCATTGAAGGTCTGGGTGGGCAAAAAGCGGGAACGCGAGAATAGTATAGGGGGTCGGGCGGTTTTCGTAGAAACGTGACATGTCTCATCATCCACCCACGTTGTGCCGAAGAGAACTGCACGGTGTGCCGTTTACATGGAAATGGGTATCAGACCGACCACCTTTACTCGTCTCCCTCGACGGGGAGTTCCTCCTCGTACTCCTCCTCTTCCTCGTCCACGCCAGCATCCTGGTACTGCTGGTACTCGCTGACCAAATCGTTCATGTTGGACTCGGCCTCGGTGAACTCCATCTCGTCCATACCCTCGCCCGTGTACCAATGCAAGAAAGCCTTTCGTCGGAACATGGCAGTGAACTGCTCGCCAACGCGCTTGAAGAGCTCCTGGATGGCGGTCGAGTTGCCGACGAAGGTGGAGGACATCTTCAGGCCGCGGGGGGGGATGGAGCAGAGAGCGGTCTGGACGTTGTTGGGGATCCACTCAACAAAGTAGGACGAGTTCTTGTTCTGGACGTTGCGCATCTGGTCCTCAACCTCCTTCATGGAGACCTTGCCACGGCTAGGAAATATGAGTTAGCAAACCAAACCGTATGAGTAGGGACTAGGGGATATAACTGACAAGATGGCAGAGCATGTCAGGTAGCGACCGTTGCGGAAGTCGGAGGCGGCCATCATGTTCTTGGGGTCGAACATCTGCTGAGTCAACTCGGGAACGGTAACGGCGCGGAAGGAATAGGCGCCGCGGCTGGTCAGGGGAGCAAAGCCGACCATAAAGAAGTGTAGACGGGGGAAGGGAACCATGTTGACGGCGAGCTTCCGGAGGTCAGAGTTGAGCTGCCCGGGAAAACGTAAGCAGGTGGTGACACCCGACATGACAGCGGAGACGAGGTGGTTCAGGTCACCGTAGGAAGGGTTGGACAGCTTGAGGGTACGCATGCAGATGTCGTAAAGAGCCTCGTTGTCAATGCAGAAGGTCTCGTCCGAGTTCTCGACCAGCTGATGGACGGAGAGGGTGGCATTATAAGGCTCGACAACGGTATCGGAGACCTTGGGGGAGGGGACGACCGAGAAGGTGGCCATCATGCGGTCGGGGAACTCCTCGCGGATCTTGGAGATCAACAGGGTGCCCATACCGGCACCGGTACCACCACCGAGGGAGTGGGTGATCTGGAAACCCTGGAGGCAGTCGCAGCCCTCGGCCTCACGACGGACGACATCGAGGACCTGGTCGACGAGCTCGGCACCCTCGGTGTAGTGACCCTTGGCCCAGTTGTTGCCGGCACCAGACTGGCCGAAGACAAAGTTGTCAGGTCGGAACATCTGGCCGAAGGGACCAGCGCGGACGGCATCCATGGTACCGGGTTCGAGATCGACCAGAACGGCACGGGGAACGTACTTGTTGCCGGAAGCCTACACGGGACGAGGTGGTCAGTGGTCAAGGTCGCGCATCATTCTTTTGGGCATTGGCAGTTGCATACCTCGTTGAAGTAGACGCTCATGCGCTCGAGCTGGAGCTCGGAAGTTCCGTTGTAGCTATGCGTCGGCCATCAGTCTGTAATCTCGTCTAACGAATTGGCAAGTCAAAGATACGTACACGCCATTGCTGTCGAGGCCGTGCTCGCCAGAGATGGTCTGCCAAAAGGCGGCACCAATTTGGTTACCCTATGTGATTTTTTTGTGAGCCCCGCAATGTTCGTTCCATCACGATAGATTCGTCGGCGGTTGATATAACTTACGCACTGGCCGGTCTGAAGGTGAACCTATCGACATGAGAAAAGAAATGGTTAGCTTTGGTTTCCCTATGACATCGTTATGTAATTTGATGCTAGCTATAGCTCTCAAATATGTGCGTGGTGTATTTTGTGTGCGTGAGGGGCAGAGATCAAGGGGGGCGTTTTGGAGGATTTGGAGCGCGTTCAGGGGGCCAAATTCAGACAAGGAGTAAACATAAGATGGGTATAATGGGATTGTATGACTTACGATCTCACGCATTTTGATGGTGTTTGGTTACGCAACGTATCGAACACAACTGAGAGAAGCTGGCGAGCAAGAGATTAAACAGATGCGTTTCTTGAAGATGGTCGAGAGGATCTGAGGGAGAGAAGAATAAAAAAGGTGAAGAAGAGGAGCGGTGTGTGGTGTTATGGGTTGTGTTGTGTGTGTGGTGTGTTGTATGGATGTTGCAGGTTGCAGGGAAGAGTTGTGTTGTGCCTGAAGAAAAGTGGGAAAAGAAAAGTCGAGAGAGGCCAGTCGCCAGTGGATCTCCTATCACCGTAGTAGCTTAGCTTGCCTCCTCTCTTTTTTTGGGGGCTTTTTCTTTTTTTTTTCTTGCCTGGAGAACTCAATTGTTTAAGAAAGGGGAAGGGCAAGCTCCAATCAATTACAGCCTACAGGGGTCTAGATATCCCCTCTTTTTTTTTCACAATGCAATGCACATGCACTTTTTGCTTAAAAGTTAAGGGGCAGATGCCAAGATGGGGGGCATCACTGCCGCAGCTCAGATAAACTCCAGACAGCCAGAGCAACCGAAATACTCGATACAGAGGTACCTGTTCGGTAGTTTGATTACACTTAATTACAACCTCCACAAGTACCACGCACTACGGCACCCTTGGCAACCACCATTAGATTTCATCTCCTCATCGACATCAACAATTCTCCCAACCTCAATTCATATATGTAGATACATACATATGCACATGTACTCCGTACGGAGTATATGTACAAATCTAGGCATCTTCATAACTCGGCTGCCTACAACTACACGATGGATTGCCACTGGAGCTATCTCACCACTCAAGATCTATCACTATCCTTGAATAGGTAGAGAATTTAAGAAAATACTCATACGGAACGTTGTTGCCTAGCCACCACCCCTTGCATAGGTATCTGAATACCTGCCCGAGTACCGAGATAGGTATTGTTGGTAATCTAACCATGTCGCGAAAGTCTCTACTTGACGGATAAGGATAGGCCGACATTAACTATATTCCCTGGGACTTGGATTCAGAAGTCCATCATATACGCAACCCACATGTATTCCCTAACCACCGAGTGACCTGGGTAAATATCACCACGAGCACAATATACAGTAAACACTTTATGGATATTAATTCAACAAGGCCAACCCGTCAGGATCGCCCTGTCTTCTCTCATTTCATGGTTCTATCTGCTTTTGCCCAACCAGCGTTGCCTTAACCTAAGTCCGCCCGTCTACCTGTACAATGCAGTCCATATGCCGTATGTCAGTGCCTAACCGTGCCATGCCGATGCCATGCTTTGCAAAGGGAAAAAAGGGGTGAACAAAACATGTAAGACGTTTCTTTTTCCGAAGTGAAGAGTAGGTAAACAGAAGAGTCATTCGTCGCAACGACCGAAAAGCTGCTGCTTTCAAGGATATGCTGACTATCGTAAGTTCTAGACGTTGCTGACAATTCTCATGGCGTTGTGTGATAGACAAACGAGAAGGCATATATCATTGGGAATATCCTTAAGCTTCGGCATCCCTTTTTTCCCCCCCTTTTCTCATCCGCCCGGGGAGATACCATGCATCGTGTGAGACGGCAGCGGTTTGCCAACGGCCCAGCGAGATCGATCTACAACGATCTTGGGTCTCTGCCTCGTCTCACATAATCCCCACTAATGCGTAAAATTAAGAGCCCTTCAGATCCATTTCGTATTTCCAGGCTGATGAGGGCCATCGAATCGTACCGCCGCCATGGATCGGGCATGAAAGAAGTCGTCATTCGTGTTCATAAATACTCCGTGATGTCTATACGTATAATGTATCGTGATCCGCAGACGTTTCAGTAGAAGCCAGTTCGGAGTCGTGGTGGAATCATGTCGGGCCAACTTTAGGGAGATCCTCCAAGTAATCCACATTGTCGTGTATCCAGGTCTTGTCAAAGAACAACAAGGATAGAAATATCGGGCCTCCAGTCGTTTGTACTGGGGGTTGACAGATACCACACTGCCAAATGTCCCCATGGTGTTTTGTCGACGTAATTAGATTGAATTGTGTCATGTTCCTTTGTATGCGAGTCTCGCAGTGAGAGAAGAAAAATTGAGTCCCGACCTATTGCTATGCAAATCAAACAGACGCCTTTACATGTACATAGCTCCTCTGAATCCATACTGATGAAGGGATTGAGAGAATGGGGTGACGCGGCGGGTCGCGTCGTAAAAAATGGGTTCAGGGGTAGCAGCCCTCAGCTGACAGTCATCATCTGCATGCGCTGTCCCAGCCCATTAGACGGAGATGCGCCGACAGAACTGTTGCCGAGAATGGAGTTGCTGCTGTGGCTGTTTGGTAGCCGTCTTGTAGGACTTGATGTGGGTTCATCAAAGACCCGTGTAAATGCAGGGCTACCGTCTGGCCTCGTGTGTTTGGGAGTTCGTGCCGGGCTCTGGGTGATGTGATCTGCCCGACGAACGAGATCTGATAGGCCATCTCTCAGATCGCTCGCTCGCTTGACCAACTCTTTCAAACTGTTAGTATCGAAATTGAGTTTACCAGAGGACGGCTCGCTGTCTTCGTGGTTCACGTGTCGCGAATGCATAGCTTCCATGACAGATCTAGCGACGCTGGTCGATCCGAATTCAGGGCCACCGGTTCGGTTCTCTGGTGTCTTCGGCCGATCAGGTACTGAATCTCCGTCTGGCTGATCCCATGTGCCGAAGATATCATCTTCGGGGGAGAAGACAGACCGACGTCGGCCCACTGGACGATCACGGACGACTGCATTTCGTTGGCTTTCAGTCACTCTAGCAGACGCGTAGTCGTCAGGGTAAGCCCCGTCGAATCCCTGATCGACGAATCGCGCATCGAATGGGGCAGCATGCGTGCTGGAAGCACCATCATGCTTGGAATCGGCAGATTCAGAAGGGTCTTCGTCAGGTGAAGCCAAAGCGATAATACCCTCAGCTTCTCGCCAAAGTCTTGCAGATGATCCGTTCAACATTTCCATCTCGCGGCCCAGCCGACACAGTCTCTTCAGGTCGTTAACCAACAAGGACAGCTCCCGTATCTGGCCAGAATGAGCCTTAATAGTAGGCTGAGTGGCCTGGATTGACGCAGGGACCACCATTGAAAATCGGGTCTCGTCCTTGTTTCCTGCAACTAGCCCAAAGTCCCCTTCTTCAAACTCGAAGTCATCATCCCAGTCTTCGCTCGCATTTTTCTGACCCAGGCCCCAGGTTCCGAACTTAGGAGTCGAGGTGGTAGTCTCTGACTGATCTGGGACGACGGGGACACTCTGGCTTCTTACATGAGCGGGCGTGGGACCCTTTCGACTCGCAGAACGTCCGCCCCTAACGTCGATTTCCTGCTTGCCGTGGACCGTCTTGGGTCTCGGATGACCGCTACCACCATCAACTTTCTCGGGAGCGGCAGGCTCTGTCCAGTCGAATACGGTGCTTCTTGGTCGCTCGCTCGCAGAGTCGGAGCCTATGTTAGATCGTCGATTCCCATTGATGGCGACCGACACTATTCGTGAATTTGGACTGCCTCGTCGAGAGTTCATGGAACTAGGCGGAGACAAGTGGTTGTATATTCCATTGTCATCTTCTTTGTCCCAATCCAAATCGTCGTCGTCGTCATCTAGCGATAGACGAGCGCGATCTCTCCGAGAAGGTAAACGAAGAGAAGGAGAGTGTGGCTTGAAGTCGTCCTCATCTTCTGTGTCTGTTACGTGGAACCTTGCCCCAGCACCCTCGTATACAACCCTAACGGGAGTAGCAGCACTTTCATCCTCCTCCATAATCTTGTTCCCGCCATCGAATGAGGGGCCCAAAATCTCCTGGATTGATAACCGCTTCGGCTTGTTGTTGTTGCCCGCAGTGCTTGGTGGAGATTCATCGAACATCGACTCCAAGGGCGAGTCGAGCGTTCTCCTACGACCCGATGCCACCGTTCGGAAAGAATCGAATGGGGTATCCGTCTTGAAGTCAGTATCGTCATCCTCACCAGAAGTAAAACCTCTATGGTACTCAGAGCTGGGAGCGGTGGAGGCACGGTCCAGCGTTCGAGCTTGTGACATATTTGAAGGAATCCTCGGCGTCGTTGTTGGAGAAATAGCTACCGGATCATCGAGCAAAGCATGCGGACTTGCTGCTAACGAACCGAGCTTATTCAAATCGATGTGAAAACTTGAAAGTCTCGAGATGGGCGGGAGAGGCGACGAGGAATTGCGCTTCCTGTTAGGAGGACGGAAAATGACGGCGAATTCGGTCTCGGCTTGGCTGGACTCTCCAGCAACCTTCGGGGTATCTTCGATACCGGTTGTGTCAATGGCATGTACCTGCTTAGTATCCGACGTGACCGGCGCAGACACGTGTCGCTTGGTTCCACCGATATCAGTATCACCACGCTTACGGCGTCGGATGCTTCCGGTTTTGGATATCCAGTTTGAAGGGGAGCTGAAGTGCATCGAGATAGATCGTCGTGGTTGTTTGGACGGTGTGTTCCCAGGAGATACCGAAGATTTGTTAGAAGTTTGAGGGCTGCTGTCGGTATCAGGCTGACTTGCTGGCTCGGGGGTGATGTCGGCCGGTACCTCCAAAGGGGAGGGTTCAGCGATGAGGGAGTTCGGTACAACAAGGAAGACTCGGCTGTGACCTTGCTGTTTGATATAGATTCGCTTTGCACCAGGGACAGTAACGCTATCGTTATTCCTTAGCGGTGAAGACTTGGCTGTGTTCCGGAATAACCGGGAATGCCAAAACGACTTCCAGCCTGACGACCCTTCACTGACAGCATCCAAAACCGGCTCGGCTGGAACTGCCAGCGTCTGTGCCCTCGGGCGACTGTATTGATCGAAAGACATCTTAGGCAACGTGGGTTGCGCCTCGTTATTGCTTTGTTGATTTAACGTGGCAGAACGTTGGTGGCTTGTAGCAGGTCTTCGCAGTGTCATCTGTGTCTTTGATCCTCGTCGTACCAAAGATCCAGTATTTCCTCCATTGATGGCTGATGTGCGTTTGACCAGCTTATTCGGCGGCAGATGAGGTGGCGAATGTCCCGTGGTAGACAATATCGGAGCAGCAGAACCGAGAGAAAAGGTGATGGAAGGTGAGTCGGGTCCTATGCTCGACCTTATGCTCTCATGCTGGGACAATGGTCGTATGGACAGTCTTCGCATCCAGGAACCGTTGGAAGAAAGAGAATCACGCCCATCTTCGGCAATGGGAGAGGCAGGTGCAAAATCACCTTGTCTGATGATAGCCTGGTGTCGGGCTACTGACGACTTCGGAGGATTTATTTGGGTATGAGAGGATCGTCGGGGGATGCGTGATCGGCTTGTCGTCGTATTGAGTGGAGGAAAGTGTTGGCTCGGGTCTTGTATAAAGTCGTTAATTGGGGAAACGGGGGCAGGGGTGGCAGAACTCGTCGTCCCAGGTCGGGAGGAGAATACGTTTAGGAAGTCACTGTCCGTTATGATCGACCTTCTCTTGCTCGACTTCGGGTGAGGAGAAGGCTGTCCATCTGTTAGTTCGCCAAAGGCCAGACCCGTTGCCGCCGCGGCGACCGCAGTGCCGGCCCCAATTAGCTATGATTTAAGTCAGCAATTGATCTCATTATAAGCTACTGAAAAAGGACGGCGAACGGGAACGATCTAGTATGGGAGCGAGGGAAGTCAAGTGCAAAAAGGTAGATTATACACAGCTAGAACCAGCTAGAACAAGGGAAATATTTGCGCTCAACTTACACTTGGGACCGCCTGCATCTTGAAAGACGGGAGAGGTTAGGAGAATAGAGGAGAGCCTTCTTTGGAGAGGCGGAAGGTAGAAAAGTTGACTCTCTGGGACTTTCTCGTGACCATCGTTCGTCTCTTCACGGCATTGATATATCTTGTCTTGGTAATCGAGGGGTTCCAGGAGAAGACCAAATAAAAACCTGCTCTTCTAGAATTCTATACCGAATGTGTGAGATCGCAAGGGTGCGTGTACTGCAGATAGTTGGTCGGCGGTCGTAGGTCGAGTGGCCCGGCGCGACAAAGCCTTGTTATGCGGACCGTTCTCCAATATTTACTCTGCCGACACGACCAGTTCGGAGAGCAATTGGGTTGGTATTGTACCTAATTATTAGACCGTCTCCTTACGTCTATCTCCCCGACAACAGGAAGGACTGGACTTGTATTCCGGGTGAGAGGCAATCAGAAAGTCCTTTGCTTTCGTAGAAGTAATAGTCGATATTGTTATTGTTGCCGTTGTCGTAACTGCCTACTCATAGAAATTTAGTTTCCTGCGATACCATGAGGGCGGGAGTAGGGTAGTATGTATGTAGGTATGTATGTATGTATGTATGTATGTAAGAGAGTAAAGAAGAAAATAAGGGAACTCTCTTAATTCCGAGGTAGGAGTGTAAGCTGCAACAAGAAGAAACATACGACGCACAGCATAACAAGGCAATTATTACGGGTCTAACCCAAACCCTGAATCTTGCTTGGAGGAAAGAGAGGGAAAAAAACCGAGATTGGCGAGAGAGGATGGGGATGTTTTTGGCGATTGTAGAATAAAAAAATAATAGAATAATAAGGCACCCGGGATGTTTACGGAGCTGGATACTACAAGCGGCCCCGGCTGGAGAAGTTTAGGTACAGTATGTACAATGTACATACCTACATACATGCATAATAGGTGACTTTCCCAGGTTAAACGATGGATCATGGGCGATCTAAGATTAAAAGCCACAGATTCCCCAAGGAAATGAGAAGCCTTGTAGCCCTGTACCTTGAACTGTGCAGTGTACACTGCTTTTCCCTGGTCTGGTAGGTATTTTCACTCTTTGCGTCGGTACCTAGGTACATACTTACCTGAGGAGCTCAGCCCAGCTGCCCAGGATGCACATGCTTCAGCCGTAGGTACCTAGGTACTTACACTCACACTGTACCTCCTACCTATCCCGTACAGTACAGCCGGTACAGTCTAACACGGTCCCGACGCATTCCGCATTCCGACACGCTTTTTATTACATGTACTGACTGACAACTAGGCCGTCTTTGCATCGCCAAGGTCAAGGCCTGTAATTGTCCTCCAGTCCTGCAATATGCAATGCAGGCTGCCTACACGCACCTACAAGTTACAACCATGGAACACAATAGGTGCTTTACAATGGCCTGTACAATATAATGTGTATGTAGGTACATACATACCTACCAAGGTCAGGTTAGGTTAGGTACTGCGCCTGTGTAAGTCGTAGTCTAACTTCTAAGGAGGCACAGCACAGTGCATGACAATTATTAAGGGCTCGGGGCCAGGCCGTCATCCGTCTTCAATGCTTACCAGTATTCCCAAACATTCGCTTCATCACGATAAAATAGTTCATGACGAGGCTAGAGCCTAGAGATGCTATGCTACATGCTAAATACTTCTTCGTTGACCTATGTAGGCAAGCTTGATACATTCTATAGGTTGTACCTGACTACCTAACATACTAGTAGGTAGTGTATCTTCCCCTATTCTTTGGAGTCTGGAGTCTGGAGTCTGGACAACTCCTTACATGTAGGACTATGAGTATAGAATATAACAGGGCACATAAGACTGGAGTAGGTAGGCAGTCCGTAATTACATGTATGTATGTATGAAAGTACGTCGGTCAAACTGTTAGGTGGATTGAGCCTTGCTATGTGCTATCCACTTTCCCAAACGCGCATTCTGCATGCTGATGATGTTATTAATGTTATTATTGTTGTTGTTGTTATTGACCTCTAACAATGTACATACTACTATACTACTACATCCATACTAGCCCTTATGTAGATGGACCGATCAATGCAACAGGCTGTTCTCAATTAGCGTCATTTCACCATCCGAGACCTATCATTAGGTAGTCTCTCATTGGTTTTCTGCATATAGTTCCGGACGACGAAACAACGAGAGCTGCAGCACTTGACACCAGCCTACCAAGAGCGAGATATATCGGCGAATATCAGATCATCATCGTCTGAGAGATTTGCAGGGGACTAGATATGGCGAAAGAAAGTTGACGAACAGCCCTAAATGACGATACGATACTTGAGTTATGCGATCCTTGTGTTTTTACAAAGATATCTACATGGCAGATCCAGATCCTCGGTTCGCGTCTAACATACATTACATATAATATCCTAGACGCAGCCAGTTGTGCAGACTACTGCAGACATTCTTGATTTATGCTACCCATCAGGATTATAATCATCCGATGTTTTTCCGGAGCAAGCTCCTAAACATCAGGGACTTGGACTTGGAAAAAAACTTTGGACTTGGAATTTTTTGGTACATGGATGTTCTTAGCATTTCTCATATAAATCTAAGTATCATTCCTTAAAAGAGCATAGCTGCTTTATCTAAATATATGCAAGCTTTTATTCATCTAAGCCTTTTATATACCTTTATACATGCAACATAACTTACTTTTTACACGAATATTAACATTTCCTTAACGAAACCTTTTGTTTTCATTCTTAAACTGTATGCAAGTAATTATCTCCTGCAAAAGTACTATAATTACTATTCTTTTTGGTGTTGCGACGCTGTAAAAACGTAATATAATTGAAGTTGCGAAAAGATACTTAAGATTGGGTGGGCATTACACCTATTTAGTAAGTAGCTAAAAAAATTCCAAGTCCAAGGTCTTTTTCCAAGTCCAAGTCCCTGATGTTTAGGAGCTTGCTCCGGAAAAACATCGGATGATTATAATCCTGATGGGTACTTCGTACATGAGTATTACATAGGTACCTGTTGTCTACAGGTTATGCCGCTCTCCCTCGCGGGATAGGGATAGTAGAGAGATATCAACTAATAATAAAATTCGAAGTACTACTAGTTGCATAAGTGCTTACCTCTCGTTACCACAATATCATAAGAGTCCTGCTGTACTAATTATCTCCTACATTCTTCATACACACTGTACCAGCTTGGCACGCCGGCGAAGTACAGATCCTCGTCCCTTGAAAGCCGAAGAAAAATTACAAGCATAAAAGTCACAAACGATCTCAACCAATTCTGTTGCACCTAATTGACAGCGCTATTTCTTGTCAATGCTGTGTCTACCTACTAATATGCTGATGGCTTTATACCATGCTTGCTGCTTCAGCGTCAATAATGCTTGTGCCCCCCAAATCAGAGAAGCCCCGGATCCAACAATCTATCCTCTCGACCAATAGCTTGCCGTCCACCGCCATCTCTTGTCACGAACCACGGCATGAAGCAAGCTGTGTTCATGTTCATGGGTAACGAGCAGGTCGTGCGACCACCCAACAAGCGCCTCTGATTATCCTATGACAGTATCCTTCCATCATCATCTTCTTCATAATACGGAATCCCTTCCTTCATCAAACTGTCGCCACCCTTTTCGTGTATCATTCGGCCTGGTGAGGCCTGTGTGCTCGCTTGTGGCTAGGCTCGCCTTATCGTTTTATTTTCCGGCCTGCTGTTCTTCCTTTCCTACTGTATTCCTGGGAAAGGTTCACCAGAGTCCGTGCAGATGAGAAACAAACGTGGGAACGTTCTTCTATCCACCTGTCACAAGAATCTTGCTTGGGGCAACACTAGGAGCTTTTTCTAAGAGCTAGCGACGACCTAAAAAGCTGCCGGGCTACGGATACACAGGTAGTAGTTAGTACGACGAGTGTTGCTTAAATTGCGGCGCAACTAAACTCGCAGCATCGTACAATGCGAGACCCATTGTTCACCTGCCGCCAATTGAGAGACCGAAACACCGAGACAAGGCTCTACTTATTGGGTTGATTGTCCATGGATGAGGCATCTTGCCGTGCTGTCACGATCCGACGGCACCTATCACAAATCACAGCCGGTTCCTTATGCTTGAATGTCGCCTCTGCCAGCTTGCCTATTCGTTCACTTAGGTCTTCATAGATCAACTATCAAACAAACGACAAGTCGGTCAAGGTGTATTCTAAGAGGCGATGCGGAAGTGACGGTGAAATCGTTTGATTCTCCTGATTAGCCCCCCGACCGCAACGAGGCGGGTGCAAACATATGATACCCGAGATACATTCACTCAACGATGTAGGTCGCCTGTTTCCTGCCTGAGACCTTCCGAGCCATGAGGGGAGAGACACGTGAGTATATATGTAGATTGAGCAGCCTGTATCCGAAATCCTCTGTTAGCAGGTGAGGACTATTTGACGTACACAGGTAGTACATAACATTAATGTTAGTATTGTATGTACATACATACATACGATGCAAGTAAGTACAGTACCACGAGATATACATGCCTGTCTAGGACTCTACTACGATATAGAGTCTAGAGTCTAGAGTCTAGGCTACATAACAAACGATTTACTGAATACATTAATAACCTCCATTTGAAAAGAAGCCGGAGATGCGGAGACCAATGATTGATGATTCTCCTTAAAATAGCTGCGAGTACCCAATCTTTTTCTCGTTTTATACACCTAGCTAGCTACCCCTCAGGCCGCACCCCTCACTTCCACCGAGAAAAAGCGTATGGTGAAGGGTTTCGATGTGATTGTGGCTTACGAGTGAAACCTGCTCAAGCCATCACCCCAGACTTTCGAATACAGGGCTACCAATCCTCGTATTTATATATTGGTGTGTATATCTGCATTACATAGCATTTCATAACACCCAACAGGACTAACTAAAATCCATCCCTTGGATCTACCGTTGGATCTATCTCTACATACCTAACGGGATGGCCGGTTCACGATTACGTACCTAGGTAGTTCCAGAGAATAGACCTCTACAACGTCCAAGAACCCATCTCTCGACGAGCGGCTTTCCTTAGGTCCAACAAAGTGGTCAATCTAGCAAGGAGCGGTTGGCAAAATCAAGAACATCAGCAGGATCAGAAACATGGATGGACATTGTGATTGAACAATGGCCTGAATTGATCCGGGCGAAAGAGATACCTAATCGAGGAAACTCCTAGCCAATGGTCCGTCTGTGCACCAACATTAGCTAGCAGTACAGCGCCACATCCGGAGTTCGAAGCTCAGAGCAATTGCCAATACCTCCGCATCAACGCCGACCTAAGGCTAAGCACTTGAAACCTTGTGGGGAACCGAGGAATTCAACGGCTTACGATAGCTCGGTGAAGTCTTCTAACCGTCTCCTCTCTCGGCTACTAGGTAGTCTGGTAGTTAGTACGTACACCAAGGCGTAGTCAGGAGTCAGGACTACTCCTTGGGAGAGCCAATCCACAGGCATTGGATGGGAGATCCTTGACTCAAAAGTCAGGGCATCCTCACCAAAGGCTTACACAGTATTAACATGAAGCTCATATTTACGGCGCAGGTGACAGAAACAACTAAGCGGGTCACGTACTCCGTAACAAGTTCGAGCTGAGAGACCAGAGGCCCTCGGAAGTCGGAAGCCACTCGATCATATGTACCATCAAAATTCAAGACTTATCGACATCAACCGAGCCCGGCCACTGATCCAAATTGTTTTCTTGCAGTTCTTGGAACTTATGAGCCCAAAATTCCTTGTAAGCTCCCGAGTCCCAACGGAGTTCCAGCTTCATATGCAGACCATCCAAGGAAGCGGAAGTGAAACTTACTCCTCCCGAATGCGGCGGTGTCATTTCGTGTGGTGTCGAGCCTGTGCCCCCTCCTCGAGATACGAACTATGGATAAGGAATATGTTGTCTGCACAGCCAGTGTCTCGTCAGGTAAAGGAGGCTATAAGTGATAGTTAGTCGACTCAGCGGATGCGTGACTACGGCATGACCTAAGATTTGCAGCCTGCTATTGACTTATATACTGCGTTATCCATGGTTCAAACTTGTAAACCATGAGTCGTCACGGATTCCGCTCCGTCCCTACATGCAGCAAAGGCCCTGAATAACAAGGCCACGGCACAGCTTGCTGAATGCTCGCTCGAGGATTAACTTGCAGTTGCATCCCTCAGAAAGCGAAATGTAACCCCCACACGAGCAGAACCTGTTTGATAATATATTAACAAGCTCACTATTATTGAATTGCGCGACAGTTACAGCGCAAGGATGCCATGCACGTCGTCTGCTTCTGTATACAGTAGGCCCTATCTTTATATACGAGAAAAGGAGAGCCTGCTACCGATGCCCTGGATGTCATGACGGTATTGGATATGATAGATCAAATCATGTGTGACTCGCAGACCATAGAGAGAATGCTGCATACCGGAGAAATACGATGATGGGTCTAGGCAGTGGCCGCATCATCGTCTGCGTCTCTAGGCCGGGCATGCAGCCTAATAGGGATCGAATAATTCTGCTGCAGCTGGATTCAAATCATTTACTCTGTTGACGAATATCTTCCGAGTTCTTCCCAGCTGCCAACAGTGGAAATGATGAGTCGAAGCGAGACATTGGGCTGGCTGGCTGAAGAACCTGATCCCACGAGTCCACGACGGCTTACGATTAGCTGGGAAGATGCAGTGCGTAGCATAGCCAATCACCGTAAGAGGCTTGAGCAAAGACGCGACAGCAATGATGCGCGTTTTTAGACCTTCCAGGTCGGTATGGATTGGCAATTCCAGAACGCGTCCACGAGTGGCCGTCGCGTCATCCCACGCGCGCTTCGCTCCGCATCGTGCCGTCGCAGGACAAATATCCTATTGGCACGCACGATTCGACAAAAAGATGATCGGTCCAGGGTTTGTTTGTAATGTACACCTTAATAGTACTTTGTAGGCATGTATGATTTATTGTGACATACATGTGCAGCAACTCTGTCGATCACTGTGGCGTAGATAAAAAAAAGTACCTCGATCATAAGATGGTACTAGTGTAGGTACATATGTACTTGCAGCAAGTTACGTAAACATCAGATCTCTGTACGATTTACTTTGAAGATTTAGGGCTGGCGCCTTACATTTCAAGTTGTCGGTGACGATGTCGACTTATTGGCCAAGGTGTCTTCGACAACCCATTCAAGCTGAAATACTAGCTAATTCTAGCCAAGCCTAGGTCCTTTGCATCGGTATCCTATCATGTTACAAGATGCTAGAACTATCGTGCAGACTTAAGCACGAGCTATTAAGATGAGGAGAACAAAGATGGGGTTCAACAAATATGACGACAAATGTCTCGAGGGAGCATGATAGGTCAAGCGGTGAAGTTCAACCTTCAACCAGGTCGACATCGCGGCTCGGGGTCTACTAAGCTCGGCCAACTGTCAATGAAAATCACCAATCACTTGTTCATTCCAACGTCTAACAGAAATGAAATGTCACGGATGCCTACATGAATATTGGCCGCTCTCATCAATTAGCGATTGCTGGCAAAGCATGCACGACCCGAGGATAGACCGATGATGTACGGAGTACTTAGTATACATGTAGAATAGAGTGTATTGTACAGTGTCTTACTGTTTCTCATACCGTGTCCCTGTGTACATGTAATCCGTTTTTTGCATACCTACTAATCCATATCTCCACTTTTTTATTCAGACGACATTTGTGATTTTGTGCTCGCCTCATCTCGCCTTATCCTTATGGATCCTTTCATGAGAACGGCATTTCATATCTCAGGTCATCGGGAACAATCCTTTTACCGCTAGAACCAATAGCCTAGGAACGAATGCACTGCACTGCAGTCTGCAGCCTGCAGCTTGAAATTAAAATCTGACATTCGGGGATCCACGTCCCCTTTGCTTCCCGGCGGTGATTCTTTTTCCGACTTCAGGGGCAACGAGATCTTAGGACTTTTTGAGGCCAGAATCCTAGAATACTTTGAGAGTCTAGGATCTTGAGACCTACAGGCCCAACGTAGCTGGTCATCTCAGCTAAGGATTCGCAAATTGAGCCCCATTTTGAGAAGTCCTGAACGAAGTCTGCCCCTCCTAGGTAATCTCCGGTTCCATCCCGGCACCTCTTAAAAAATGGAGGCCGATATCAGAGCCGCTATTCCGGATATCGATCCGGTTGTCTCCGAGTACTCAGTAGGCTATCTTAGACACGCATCCACCGCCTGGGTTGGCGACGACGAATCCTCTGCCCTGTCGCCGCTAGCCGAGGCCGCCGCTGCTATCACCGAGCTCCTGCTCTCCGCCTCGGGAGACGCCGCAGGCTCCAACCAGGACAAGATTCACTCTCTCGTCTCCAAATGGGTCGACAAGTACGAGGAGGTCAACAGCAGCAACGGCGAGAGGCGGGGCCCCTCAGCCGTGAGACGCCTCGACCAAGCCATTCAGGTCGGTTCCCAGCGCAACATGTCCTCCACCTTGGCTGTGGCCACCG
The DNA here is from genome assembly GCA_022984935.1 of Hypoxylon sp. NC1633. NCBI lineage: Eukaryota > Fungi > Ascomycota > Sordariomycetes > Xylariales > Hypoxylaceae > Hypoxylon > Hypoxylon sp. NC1633. The sequence continues at coordinate 112,898 of JAJLYQ010000044.1, read as the reverse complement.
GTAGCATCGACCTCGAGTCTGCCAACGCCCGCAAGGTGGAGTCCAAAGTCGACCGGAAGAAGCTTGAAAAGGCCGAGCGGAAGATTGCCGCCAAGCAGAACAAGAAGGAGTTCAAGAATGTCGAGTACGAAGCCTCTAGGCTACTCAACCAACCCGAGGACGCCCAGAGTTATGAGGAGTTCTACATGGCCGTCAACCCTCTGCAGCTCGGTTCTGGCAGCGGTGCCGGCAAGACCAAGGATATCAAGATCGAGAACGTCGATGTCACCATCAGCAGCACGCGTATCCTGACGGACACGGACCTGACGCTCGCCTATGGACACCGTTATGGTCTGGTCGGTCACAACGGTGTGGGTAAATCTACGTTGCTCAGGGCGCTCTCGAGGCGAGAGTTGCCTGTTCCTACGCATATCTCCATTCTTCACGTCGAGCAAGAAGTAAGTCGCTCGCTAATCCTAAACGATCATGCATCTTTCTATACTAACATGCGCTAGATTACTGGTGATGACACGACTGCTCTGCAAGCCGTCTTGGATGCCGATGTTTGGCGGAAGGTGTTACTCAAGGAGCAAACAGTACGTCCCTATCCCTCTCACACTAACATCGTTCGCTAATGTCGTCCTCAGGAAATCACTGCACGACTTGCCGAGATTGAATCCCAGCGATCGTCCATGGCGGACACCGCTGTGGATGCTGCTAAGCTAGATCATGACCGAGAAGCTCTCGACCAGAAGCTCGGTGAGATCCAAGGCAAGTTGGCCGAGATGGAGTCAGACAAGGCAGAGTCCAGAGCTGCTAGCATCCTCGCTGGTCTCGGCTTCTCTCCGGAGCGGCAACAATTCGCTACCAAGACCTTCTCCGGAGGTTGGCGTATGCGTCTAGCCCTCGCCAGAGCCCTCTTCTGCGAGCCCGACTTGTTGTTGCTCGACGAACCGTCCAACATGTTGGACGTTCCGTCCATTGCCTTCCTTTCCAACTACCTCCTCACGTACCCGAGCACCGTCCTGGTAGTCAGTCACGACAGGGCTTTCCTCAACGAAGTCGCGACGGACATCATACACCAACACTCGGAACGCCTCGACTACTATCGAGGCGCTAACTTCGAGTCCTTCTACGCTACCAGAGAAGAGCGCAAGAAGACGGCGAAGCGCGAATACGAAAATAACGTGGCGCAGCGCGCCCACCTGCAAGCCTTCATCGACAAGTTCCGCTACAACGCCGGCAAGGCTGCGGAAGCGCAATCGCGCATCAAGAAATTGGAACGCATGCCGATTCTTGAACCGCCGGAGACAGAATACAGCGTCAAGTTCAAGTTTCCCGAGGTGGAGAAGCTGTCGCCGCCGATCGTGCAGATGTCAGGCGTCACATTCGGGTACAGCGAAGATAAGACGCTGCTGCGCGACGTGGACCTCGACGTCCAGCTGGACTCGCGCATCGGCATCGTGGGGCCCAACGGCGCGGGCAAGACCACGATCCTCAAGCTGCTCATTGGCAAGCTGGCGGCGACCAAGGGCATCATCTCACAGAACTCGCGGCTGCGCGTGGGCTTTTTCGCGCAGCACCACGTCGACGCGCTGGACCTGACCATGAGCGCGGTGTCGTTCATGTCCAAGACGTACCCGGGGCGCACGGACGAGGAGTACCGGCGGCAGCTGGGCGCGTTCGGGATCACGGGCACGACGGGCCTGCAGAAGATGGAGGTGCTGTCGGGAGGACAGAAGAGCAGGGTGGCGTTCGCGTGCCTGGCGCTGACGCAGCCGCACATCCTGGTGCTGGACGAGCCGTCGAATCACCTGGACATCGAGGCCATGGACGCGCTGTCGGAGGCGCTGCGCGAGTTCCAGGGCGGCGTGCTGATGGTCTCGCACGACGTCACCATGCTCCAGACCGTGTGCAAGAACCTCTGGGTCTGCGAGAATGGCACCGTGTGGAAGTTCCCTGGGGATGTGCAGGCGTACAAGAAGAGGATTGCTGCGCAGGCTGATGCTGCGGGGGTTGTTAAGGCGCATTAGGGGGGGTAGGGGTTTGGGGGTTGGGATAGGATGGAGACGGGGATCGGGATGTGTTTGGGATGTGGAATGCGGTGAAGTGGTAGATAGATGGGTACCCAGTGAATGTGAATGGGAATGGGATATGACTGAGTTTCCATCTACTTAGGTGATCTGCTCACTGCCTGTGATTCTTGTGAGGTCTTTTTCGTATGCCGTTACCTACCGAGGTACTAGATGAAGTGGAATGACTAGCAGTTATCTGCTATGGCTCGTAAGAGCATCTTGCCTCTCATCCTATGATATATCTACGTGGTTGATACTCTGGCCTACTGACATATGACGGTCTCTCAAGTCCTATAGGCTTTTACATCTATTCACAGGGGTACCTTACTTCCTCACTTCAATACATTTTACTTGAGCTCAGTTTTGGTGATGAAGCTAGTCAAATGTCTTCCTACCTGCCTATCTACGTTTTGGGGGGCGGAAGACAGACATAGGATCGTGCTGTACACCGATGCGAGTCGAGGTTTGGAAGAGGTCTATGTAGCCTCTCTACGAGTAGGGAGCCTACTCTGCCGATGAGAGACAGGTCGGTTGCAACCACAGTCTCCTCAGTCTTTCTAAAGGCATTGGGAAATTATACTGTCCTGCTGTTTCGATCAAGCCGATGTATTGGGGCAAGTATCGTCTTCAGGTCCCGTTAACCTAGAAAGTTTTGCGTCTTCTTTCGGTGAAGGAAAGGCGGCACGGTGGTTCCTAAAAAATTGCTGTAGGTCGTTATGCTCAGCATCGGTCAACCTGAGTTTGTGTTAGGCCGTGGTAGCTCAGGGATAGTATGAGCGGCAGGGTTCCTGTTGTCCGAGAAGTGGCTGGCAGTCAGCTCTCTGCGCTAGTCGACCTTATAATAGTCGAGGGGTGGCCCGTCCCATGACCAAGTTGTGTGGCCTAGCAACTCGAGACTGTCTTTTCCTCTATCAAATCGATCCTCGGACCAAAGCACGAACTTAGATAGAAGTGGGTGTATCTGCAGTTGTTGATACGCCGCTGTTCTTGCGCCAACCATATCCGTGCAGTTGGCCCGACGCAGTTCTTTCCATGACATGCTGAAGGATCAGGTCTGCCGAGTTAGGTGACTGTAAGACTATCACATTCTTGGGATATTATAGTTACTGAATGCATCAGAATGAGAAAGGGATGGTTTGCCGGTAGTGTTAACCGGTCGTTGAATCGCTTTAGTTGAGTCTCCCAAGAGGTTCCTATCGCAGTAGTTGCATCTGCTTAGGTACACACATACGACGACTGGTGAGTTATCCGTAGTGTTGTCTGTTGCTGGGACTTTCCGGTTGAATATGAACTTGTTGATTTGCTCTGTGCGTTTGGTAGGTTCTACCAAGCTGTCAGCAAGAGCTGGATCTTCCTGCGTCGTTTATGATGTAAGACGGTTGATACTTTGAAACGACGCCCGCCAAGCACAACACATAAGACACGAGTCGGCCTTGCAGGATTTTTTTAAGGTAATTATTGTCTTGATGCCCCGTCTTTCTGTGTGCGTGAGCTTCGGGGCTTGCCTTCATAAGGCATTAAGCTTTGTACTCGCTCTCAATGCCAGCCCGGACATTCGGTGGCGCATTCAGCCAAAATAGAATAGTAATGATGGTAATGGAGGTGATGAGAGATGATTCTGGTAGTTCGTTTGTTTCATATACCTACTGCCTAGGCATATAGTCGTAGTAGATTAGGTCAAGGCTACAAGCCAATAGAGACAAGTGACCGCCAACCCCTGATATCTGCTATATAGGTAGGTAGGTAGTCGGACTGAGCCAAGAAGAGCCTTTTCATGCATCAAAGAAGCAGGCCTAAATCTACATCGTTGAGATAGTTGCCTGATGAAGTAGCAGTCTGAGGGATCACACCTGTTCCTCTCAGGTATATCTCCCTACCTGCCCTTGATACCTCTGCACTCATCCACAGCGTGATCTGCCCGTCTACAGTGTAGGAACAAAGGAGGTAGCAAGGATTGGCCCTTCTTCGTGGTGAAGTGGTCATGACTCTGATTTTATTTAACCCAGCCGGTGCTTGTTCAATACAGCCCAGAGGAGGTGTCATAAACCCAAACACAGAGTACCCCTTAAAGAGTCATAAGTTCGAACAAAAGGGTGGTCAAGGTCTAATATGTGCTAAGAACAAGACAGTTCGAAACTTGTCTGGAACTTATAATTCAGTCGCTGCCCATCATCAAATTTCCTGCAGGCTGGAGGAGTTCCTTCGCCCCTTTTCTTTCTTCCCCCCCTCCACGCACCTTAGATATTATACCTACCTGGGCAGCCATACAGAAAATGAGATTCAATATTCTACTCAGAAAGACGAAAGGACAAGGACTACACCGAAAGAAAGCCATAAGCTGGAATAACATTCCCTGTCATAAATATCTAAGGGTAAAACTCCCAACCTGGACCCTACCCCTTTATGCTATCCAGTAGGCTGGCCAGCACCCCATATATCTATTGGATTCTTCTCACACTCAGGACAACTGAAACCTCTAGGCGAGGAGACTGCGTAAACTCGAAGGGGTGTCTGGAACACTGTACAAGACCAGCCTCTCTGCCCTCACTATTCCACTCTAGATAATACGTTACACCACAGTTCTTCCTACATCATACCGCTTCCACGCTTTGAAAGAAAGAGAAGCAAGTGGGTGGCAATCTATCCAACAACTCCAAGCACCTCTTAATATCCAGAGCATACACAAATAAGTGAATCTATAACACCTTAAACCCCCTCACAAATCGCTCTCAAACCACTCATAAGGGTCATCCAGCAAACCAGATTACCATATAAACACAACCATATAGGGTAAATATTTGGAGTAGCGCTGGGCAAACCATTTGGCTGGCTCATCATGACGACAAGCACGTTGCCAAACACGGGCGCCGAAGAATATAACGACTCAATTTAGACCAGCGAAACGTTACGCGTTATCTGGTTTGGCAAGATTCGCGCCCTTCGACGATGGCCGGAACAAATCACGAACACATGCATAGCATCACGTTTCGACACGTTGTAGGTGGCTGCGGTTTTCAAACGTTTTATTTAACGATGCCATTCCGAAACCCGATGAAGGGGGGTGGTAATAGGGCGATGAAGGAAATTAAGAAACCTCGGGCACCCCTGAATTTTACTCTCGCTAGTAACGGGACCGCTCGGACAAGTAGAGAGATGTCCTTGCAAAAGAAATGACAAGCAATTGGATCATGATACTAATAATATAAATCCGCGGCAAGTGGCGTCATTGTCTCGACTGCGCCAATAGCACCAGACTGCTACCACTGCCTCCCTGAACATAATGGGTAACCATATTTGGGCTACCCTCCAGTTCCTTTCATGCAAATGCAACATCCCGCGATGTTAAGATGGTTCAACCGGATTGGGAAAGGGAAAGGGCTTTGTTCTTCCAGTAATCACGCTCTTTTTCAAGATTCGCGATCTTGGCCTCCAGCTCCTCAAATCGTATCGCTTTACGCTCCCGAGATTTACGAGCCGCCAGGGTGTTGCGCGCCCGCTTCATGGCAACCGTATCTGAAGGATCGTTCACGACAATCGGTGGAAGAGGCTTGTCACGACGACGCGCGTTGACGCCCGAGACGGAAGAATGTCTACCGCTGGCAGCGCCAGACGGCGAGTCCGCAGATTTCCGACGAGGTAGAGGCTTGATATCGGCATCTTCAAGATCTTCCGACTGCTCTGCCGGAGACTGATCTGCGGCGGAGACATTTTCGGTAGCATTGTCTTGCTCGGGAAAGAGGGAGAACCACGTGTCCTTTGACCCGTTGTCGAAATCAGCGCTTTCGAAATTTGGAGAAGTCTCGTAATTATCGTGAAGATCCGGAGACTCGCCGTACATGGACGGCGAGGTCAGATTCGTGATTGCAGCAGAGTTGGGCGCGGACGTGAAGTGGTCACTAAGGAGAAGATCCTGCGGGGAGACGGTGCCAATATTGCTAGCTGAGCTGGAGCCAGAGCTCACATTGACATCGTACCCAGGCACTCCAGGCGAGGAGAACGCCGCGGTGGCTCCACCACCCTCGAAAGGGGTGAAGTCCTCGAAGTTCAAGGCGTCTGCACCTTGATATGAGCTGGAGATTTTATATGAAACAAACTGCGTTGAATTACCTTGAAAGTCCATCTTGACTGGTGCGTTTTGCTGACCACTGCTGTTCTGCGAAAAAAGAGGAACAGGGGGACGCGCAGGGCGATTCTGCTGGTTTGCCACAGCGGTAGCGGGCGAGGCGGACAAGGGTGCGTAAAACTGCTGTAGGTTCTGATTTTGTGCGGGAAGATGAAACCGGTTGGTAAAAGCCGAAGACGACGAAGATATCGGATGTCCTGTAGACCTTATGATCTGAGCCACTCGTTGATTCTGGAAAGACGGAGACGCAGAATTAGGAGCAGATGGAGACGTGGCTGCTGCTATTGCGGAAGAGTGGTTACGATGTACGTTTCTAGATCCGAAGGTTGGTGCCGCTGACGATGCAGGCGAGGATACGGTACGATTAACGTTCTGTCTGTGAGGCTGTGGCGATGGTTGGTCGAACAAGATGAAATCCTGTTGTAGAGGCGGGATGTTGGGTTGCGCGGATTGTGCCGGCAGGCTTGAGGAACTGGAGGGTAGCCATGATGACTGTTGCGACTCCGTGGTGAAGACTGAGGTGTCTTGAGAGGGAATGGTGGCGGTGTTGATAGAACTTTGGCGAGAGCCGAGTATAGCTTCGTGATAGTTCAGATCTTCCTGGAAAGGATGAACTGAAAGGAAGTTTAGAGTGGGGATGTTGTTATTACTTGTTGACTGAATGTTGGCGGTTGGGGCTACAAGGAGCTCTGATAGTTGGAGGGAGAAACGACACGAGGTCAAGTTTGCTTAGCGCATCTTGAAGGTTGTCTTACTGATGCTGCTTTGGATATGTGATATTGTGAATAGTGGGATGGGTTGTTAAGAAAGAGGAGAGGAGGGGAGGAAGAAAAGATTTGTGCCTGAATTTCGGCGGGAAACGGGTTACTTTAGTATTTTTTTCCAGGCATCAATCATGTACATAGTATCATGTACCTATGGTTACTTGTGCAATGGGCTAATCGTTAGGCGGACGGCGTAAGCAGCATTTTAGGGGGTCAAGATTTTGAAAGTTGGATGTAGAGTTCATGTTACTTGCTAACCACTAACAATTATTTGGCCATACTCTGCACAGCTATTTCGTATGCAAGCCGGATGCTGAAACAGTTAGACGAGAACTAAAACTAAGGTAAACTTGCTCGGGAAAAAAGAGAGCAAAAGAGCAAGAGAGCACAATTGAGAGGAGGTAGCATTGTACTTGCCGTCCCAAGTATGACTCACACTCGAGAGAAATCCATAAATCCGTATTCCGTCCTGCACTAACAATCCCTGCCCGGTGCTAATGTTCGTTCCTCATCCTAGCACACAGCCTTCCTCCCTTCCTTTCCTGCAGCTGTGGCTGCTGAGCGTCGCATTTGATTAGATCTCCATGCAATATTTCAAAGCAAAAGGCATGCAGTGTCTTGCAAAATGTGAATGCAGCATTTTTCAACGATTGCAGAACAGTTGTATAGTTCTCAAATCCCGAATATGCCGTCGTTGAGGTACCTAATCTGACATACGCAGGTAACGCAGGTATCAATCTTTATCACCGTTTTGTCGCGGACTTGATCACGCTAAACACCGTTTCCAAATTTTCTTCCTTGTTTCAGTGAAAATCTTCGCACCTGCGCAGGTGCGCATCGGCGCTCAGTAGGCTGCGCTGCTAGGTCGCTAAGCTCTTTGCGGCCAAGTGCTTGTGACGGTCAGGCTCGAACAAAACATATTGATTGGTTCATCCCGACCAACTAAATGAGGAAAGTCGCTCCAACATACACTCTTTTCTCCGTGATACTACATACTTATGTATTCAAGGCATCGTTGCAAGTTGACATCTCGCACTTTACCGACAGTCAATTGCCCAGTATGAGTTCCAAGTTATTGAGGATGTTGGATGTGCAAATTATGGAATTCTCTACAATTCGCCGTCTTTAGAATTATGTATATCTATCATCAAGTCCCAACCGTTACAGGCTAAGGCGGTTGAGATGTGCCCCTGGTCTCGAACTCGACATTGGATAATTATCCGATATTCGATTATTAATCCTGTACTTAGGCCTATCTGCATGTGCTATGTACATACATCATCCGCAGTTCATGGCACTGCAATCTGCATGTTATTCTATTGGAGGATCGCGGTAGCAGCGGCGGTGCAGATCAGTACTGTATGTTATGTACCGAAATCTCACTGCCTCTACGCTCATTAACTCACGATGCGTGCGTGCATGGTAGCGGGATGCGTTAATCGACCAACAGCAGTCTATCGATGCGGGATGCAGAAATGAAGAGACGAGACATTGGCATGACGTTGCTGGTCTACATAATCACTTTCACAGACAGGCAGAAGCCTAGATCTAGTGGAGTGTCAAGTGTCGTAGATCCACTGCAATGTTTTGCGCGAGCATATTCATCAACTACTACATGTACATTGCGTAAACCGTAAACTCGCAATTGCGTACATGCGCAATGCAGCATGGGGAATATCGATAAATCCCACGCGGCAAGAGAAAAAGATCATTCCCCGCGCTGTCGCGTTCCCTGTTCCGCGGAATCAGAAACTCAATTCAGACATGGCGTTCTCACTAAGGGAGCAAAGATCCAATCAAGTCAATCAATCAATCTCCCTGTCCATCGGATTATGACTCACACTCCGTTCGTGGAGTGCCAAGTGGTGATACCCTTGGCTTGCACTTCGTTTCTCGCCATGTCCTGCCGTCTCTTTCTTAGTATCCATTATCAAAGCGGCTCTGTCCCGTTTCGCGGCACGCGTAGCCGTCCTATCCTGAATCCTGATATCACTTCAATGTTCAGGGGTTTCTTCCCTCTTGAGTCTTGAACTGGACACGGATATGCAGTTCTTCCAGGCAGCCTAGGCTACATCCAGTATTGTATGTAGTATGTACATACATACAAGCATAGCGTCTCGTGTCCGAAGCCGAAGGAATTCACTTGCGAATGCCTGGGTCCTACTGGACCTAATCTCCTCGTGCATGCTTAAAGGTTAAAGCTTGTGCATCGGTGTGTATCAAGCTAAGACCCAGCTACCTACCTTGGATTACAACTTACAAGACGCAGGGCGCAGTCTTTTACGCCGTTAGTTGCCGACTGATATACGGACCGGTTTCTTAAACGTTATTTTCTTACGTATTTAGTAATTGACCATACGGAGACATTTCGCAAGGCTGTGGGAAACAGCACATTTCATACACACCAGGACATCCATACTTACAGAGTTGGACAGAGCACGCCCTACCAGCCCTACAGGACCCTACAAGTTTCCATCACCATCCTTCAAACACCCTGCCATCCGGGATACCTTACCTAATTTCCTCACGAGGCCACGTTACCCCTTTTTGCAATCCAATAGCCTAGGGCTCCGAAGTTGCTTTAACCTGTAGAAGCCCAGCAATTCGTCAGAAGGCTTACGCCCCGGCGCTTGCAACCTTGTTTCGTGGGCGAATGTGGTAGTAAAGGTTGAGGTAGGAAAGGAGCGCTCATGGCTACATGTACTTCATGAGGGACACATACCGAAGCCAGCGAGCTACCTAATTACCAATGCGCCTTATGTGAAGGGAGGGAAAAAAGACCTGGAAGGCTCTCGTCAGCTGCCCCTAAATACCACTATGGGTAAGAATTCTAAGAATATTATATGGCAGGCAGGGTAGTAGATGCGCAAAGCAACCTAACGCATTCGCGAATATCTCTTCTTGCGCTTACCGTAGTATACTTCGCTATGCACGTAGCGTTTGTCAGCACGGAACGCCTTCTGCAGGAGAAATGATTTCTAGGTATTTACTACTCTGCTACCTACGACGTACATACATAGGTACGTATAAATTCCGTACCCAGCACCGTAATACTGCTAGGTACTATGTAAGGTAGTTCAATCTTGGGGGCCGAAGCAAGGCGCAGAGAACAACCTTAACGAGATGCGAAATGCGAGGATAGTCGCGGCACGGTTTACGGTAAGGTAGCCGCAAGGGGTGGCGAATTTTCAAAGGCTTACCGCCGGTCAGGTCCGCAGGCCCCGGATTGGCTGGGCTCTCCTTTCCTGTGCGCGCCTGCGCACGAACGCTCTGCGTGGAGCCGACGTGATACGGCGGGACCCGGGGCCCGGCTCTACGGATGTGATGCAAGGGCGCAAGGCTGCGATATTGGCCCCTGCATCCCGACACCACATGCAGATACTATAGGTTGCCAAGTCCTGTGAAGTTATCATGGTTTAGCATAGCCTTCGTGCGTATTCGGGTAATGGATGTGATCTCGGCTACTTACCTAGGCTAGATACATGTATGTACATATATAGGCAGCGAACACTTGTGTGGACGTCGTCATTGGCGTTGCGTAAGCGTATACTTGTAGGTGCCCAGGTAAGTAATATGCTATGCTAGGTAGTATTAAAGCTGCAAAATAGCCTCAACGCCACTCTTCCCTACCTTCAAACCTTTTCCATATGCACTGCCAAGAATATGATCTATCATATGCCGTCTTTGCTTCGTAGGTGCATACGTTGGGTATTAGGTACGGCTTATTTGAAGACGGCAGTTTTACTTAGTACATGGTATGAGTGATGAAAGGTTACTTAGGGACTTTTGGTAGTATAGCATGGAATCAAACATCCAAGAGAACGTGGAATCGTGTAGCTTGGATTTACGATACAAAGTCACTGGTTAGGCATGTCATCTATTACCAATACACAAGCACACGAGACTCACGAGACGCAGATTTGAGCAAAGGTTTCATGTATTAGGAGGTGACCTTTGCCATCCGCCATGGCGAGCTATGCAGTGATAGGAGCTATAGAACTGCCTTGACTTTGCCAGTTCATTGCAACTAGAATGAAAAGGCTACGGCGAACTGATGCAATGTAATGATGACGAGAAGAAAATCGGTACTCCGGGGAGATAAAACCAGGTTTGATATCGATAACTTCAACGTCGAGGTTTGATAGTGCAGATGCATGGTGGAATCCATGATGACTCAATAGGGTATACGTCCCGAAGAGCCTGACATCCACAAGTCCAAGCAACTAAAGTTCGGTGAGTGGTGGCGACCTGGGCCGTCCTGATTTAGGACTCCGACGACGAGGCATCTTCGACCGTCACAGGCTTTGGGATAACTCTTCGCTTATCGGGAGAAAATGCTGCGGTAGTCTTAGCTGGGTCTTCGGCAATAGGGGATTGAGTGGGCGCAACCAAAGCATTGTCCCTGACGACCAGGTCCTGGGAGGCGATCTTTCTCATCATCTGCAGGAATTCAGAGCCCTTGAACTTTTCGCTCTGGTTGTCGGCGACGGAGTCTATGATCTGCTGGGCAGCCATAGCCAGTTCTTGATCCTCTACCTCTCGCATCTTCTCCTGCGGTATGGCATCTGCAGAAGCCTCTTGGTTGGCTTCAGTAGTTGTAGCCTGATTGGTTCCGACCTGTGAATCTGTGCCCTCGACTAGGGTAGCTAGGAGAGTAAGACTCTCTGCATTGGTGGAGGCTGACGTGGCTTGCTGTACAGTGGCTGCATCCGCCGGGATAGCTCTGTCCTGAGGCGATTTCTCAACTCGGTGCTCTGGCTCACGACTATTGGTAGTCATCCAAGAGTTCAGTTCGGCGTCGAAATCGAACTGATCGACGTGGCCATGCGGGGGACCACCGAACGTAGTCGAGGTGAAGTGGACCTGCTGAGATGATGGATAGTATGACACCGGTGAAATCATGCTGGGCACAGCGAAGCCGGGTGGAGAAGAATACCCGGTGTAGGGCATGAAGCTGGGGTGGTTCGGCTGGGCGAAACCGTGAACCTGAAGCGGCTGATTGAAGCCGTGGTACTGGTGCGGCACATCAGCACCATGCTGCTGGTTCGCTTGACTGAAGCCGTCAGTTTGACTAAGGGGACCAAAGCTGGGATTGGTGTATGTGTGGTTAAAGTCCGTGGCCCAGTCTCTGCTGTAGAGTGTACTGTTGCCTTGAGGTTGGACTCGCGTAGACGGATCGGCATGATAAGGAACGCTGGGGCGTTGGGTCCAGAAACCACTATGGGGCTCGTTGAATATAGGTCCGGTGGCTTGTTGAAAAGTCGAGAAATGCTGATCGCCTGAACTGTCGCCCAAGTGAAGACGTCGGAAACCCTGGGGCCGAGATTAGAATTTACATACAACATAGTCACGGGTAAATACTAACCTGCGTAGCTTGCTCAACTGTTGGGCGAACAGTCGCGCGATCTCGCTGTAGAGAACGGTCTTGCTCGAGATGGCGCGTCAAGCCCTTGGCGGCATTGGACGGGCCGCACATATTGTTGTCCATGACGTCTAGGTAAGTATGAGGCGATTTAGTGCGAAGGAAGTTTCGCCGAGAATGGTTGTGTGGTTGCGCCTATCGGCAGATTTGATATTGTCGAATTCTGTTGATAATCGTCGTTTATTGCCTAGGACTCGGGCAGGAAAGTGCCTGGGCGTGGCGTAAAAATACGCAAATAGATGAGGACGTAAGGCGCGAGTGAAAGCGCGTATGGATAGTATTGAATAGGGACTTGTGAGGGTAGATTTAATACAAACGACGCAATGCGACGAATGTGCGGCGAGATAATGTTCGACGAGTATGAGAGTTCGGCAATGGAGAAATGATGGGATACCTTGAGCCTGGATTAAAGATAGAAGTCGATGGAGAAGAAGGGGTGAAAGAATGAAGCTGATACCATTCACAACTTTGGAAGTTGAATTTGTATCAGCAGCGCATGTTGGAGAGGTAGGAGAATGACAAGTCGTGATTCTTTGTGAAGTCGAATAAATGTTTAGAGGTTGAAGTTTAGCCTCGGCAGTAATCGACGCAGACCGATCCAACCTGCTGATGTACGTATGTACATACATACAGTACGTACTTCGTACAGTACGTAGGTGATGTCAGATGGATGCAGGGACGTACCTACCCTTGCCGACCCTTGCCCCGCCAGCCCGGCTTGACCCCGCCATGTGATTCCGTACAGAACCTAGGTAGTTTGTACCTATGTATCTAATGGTAGCCTTCGGAACGGATATTAATCCGAAAGAGCATTAAGTGGGTCAAAATGCTTTGCCCAGTGCGCGTTATGTATCTAGGTACAAAGTACCGGGGTGGTTTTATGCAATCTGGACTGAATAATGCATAACACATGTAGTTATTGCATGCATCAAACCTTGGTATGTGTACACTTTGAAGCTTTGGACTTGCTAAGCTTCCAACTCTTGGAGGGATAGGTGAACCTGAGCATCGCAACTTCGGGGACCATACTGAAAACCCAGAGGCCACATTATTCTTGTTTTTCCGTGTTTAAAATACCTATAATTTACCTCGTCATAGACTCTTTCCAAGATGGTGGGTTGATGCAGCTGATTCTGTGCCGGCGCTTCGCGACTTGCTAACCTATGTTGACTTACAATAGGCCCAAGTAATATCCAATTCCGGCCACGATGACATGATTGTATGTTGACACCCTAGCGAAACTCCTCATCCTCTGAAAATGGGGCGATACCCTCACTATGAATACACAAGGCCGTAATAATAGCGCCGCTGACAGTTCCTAGCATGATGCTGTTCTTGACTACTACGGCCGGCGGCTCGCGACATGCTCCTCTGACAAGACGATCAAGATTTTCGAGATCGAGGGCGAATCCCAGAGACTGACAGAGACATTAAAAGGGTACGAAACTTACTTTCACTGATGCAATAACGACAACAATCCTGACAATCATGGGTCCAGTCACGAAGGCGCGGTATGGTGTGTTTCGTGGGCGCACCCCAAGTATGGCAACATTCTCGCCTCGGCAGGCTACGACGGAAAGGTCTTCATCTGGCGCGAGCAATCCAACCAATGGCAGAGAATTTTCGACTTCGCCCTCCACAAGGCTTCCGTGAACATGGTCGCCTGGTCGCCTCACGAATCAGGCTGCCTCCTCGCCTGCGCCTCGTCCGACGGAAACGTGTCCGTGCTCGAGTTCAAGGACAATAACTTCTCCCATGTCTCCTTCCCGGCGCATGGTCTCGGCGTCAACTCGGTTTCCTGGGCACCCGCTACGACACCCGGCAGCATCATTTCCTCAGCGCCAGCTGGTCCCGCCGCTCTCGGCCAGCGCCGCTTCGTAACCGGGGGCTGCGATAACGTACTCAAGATATGGGCCTACGACCCTGCCACTCAGGGTTACAAGCAAGAGAGAGAGCCGCTGGCAGGCCACACGGACTGGGTGCGGGATGTAGCATGGAGCCCGACGGTGTTGCAGAAGAGCTACATCGCGTCGGCGTCGCAGGACAAGACGGTGCGGATCTGGACGAGCGACAACGCGAGCCAAGGCCAATGGTCGTTCAAGGTGCTGAACTTCGAGGCGGAGGTCTGGCGGGTTAGTTGGAGTCTGAGTGGGAACGTGTTGGCCGTTAGTGGCGGTGACAACAAGGTCTCATTATGGAAGGAGAACCTGCGAGGCGAATGGGAGTGTGTCAAGACGATGGAGGAGTGAAAGCTGTCTGCCGCGGGGGTGCGTCGATGGCAGAGTCGAGTACGGTTATCATGAAGCCCGGCGTTTAGAAGTAGATGGGGCATTGATTCGGCAAGGATTGTTGGTCAACAAAAGCAGGGTAACCTGCGACTTTCTGCGGCTCTAAAACTTACGAAATAAACGTGATGGATATCCTACAGTGGCTGTAGAAATGGTAATAAGACCTTGCTGAGCAACGGCATGAAGTATCGACTCGATTAGTGTTACTTGCTCTTCTATAAACGCGTGCTGAACTTGAGATCATGCTTATAATCGCGGCTACGATGTGTATACCACCCCCCCTGGTGAGTTATTCACGGATCGAGTTTCATCCTACCAGGGCATCTTAGCTACAGGCTCGCCCGGAGATATAGTTCTACTGTATGCTCGATTACTCTGGACCTGGCCTGACAGCGTACTGTATCTTGGAGGCTCGAGTTTACTCAAGTATACCATGACATAGGTAGACTTCGCATACCTACCAATTTTAACTTGAAGATACCAGTATCATTGTATGACCAAGCAGTCGCTTCAAGAGGAAGGCTCATTGTAAACATTCAACGCCTGCTACGGCCGGTGTTGCCAGAGCTACATACGTCCTTTCATCAAGAAGAAACCAAGTTACCATGCTTCTCAATTGCGATTCAGATCTTGTACGACTCGACTTTGGCTCTAGAAGTTGGTGATGCTTATCGATTGGATGTTACTTCGTACATATGGCTTCCTTCTAAAGACCGATTGGGGAGATTGGCGGTTAGTCAACCAGTTACAGCGCTGTGATCAGCTGGAAAGCGGCTCTGAGAATTTAGTGACAGAAAAGTACCTCCTCGGCGAAATTACGACTAGAGATACATACAATCAGTGTCGTCTCCCAGACTTCAGGGGGTTCACCTTAGAACTAATGAAATGAAGGAAATCAAGGCCAGGGAACCCCAGAATCATCAACTTCATCACAATACCCAATTTCGCTTCAAACAAAGGCATTCGGCCTTTTCGTGAATCGTCATCCTATTAACAATACCTAATACCTACTGCATCTACCTCGGTTTCGTGCAATGGTCACCACCTAGATCTAGATCTTGCTCTCCGTCCTCATGCGACAATCGAAGTACCCCAAGTACCTACCAGACAACGATTGTGCATAAGGCAATCGAATTGGTCGATACACACCACCCTCTGTCACATCGTGATAACATCAGCAGCAGCAGCACAACCACCACCACCACCACCAGGCAGAAGAATTCCCCATTCCCATATAACCCTTAAACCGCCAAGTTGTCTGAATCGCAAGAGGATAGTAACGGACAGTCCGTGTCCGCCGGGCTGCCACCTGCCAACATTGAACCGAAAGGGAACCTGACATTCGAGAACGACGAGGTAGACGGGGTAGACAATCTCAGCCGGGGACGCTCACCTCCTCCGCAGTATCCCTATTCGACTTCCGAAGCCTCTGCCTCGACTTCCTTCTCGTTAACCCCTCCCTCTCGCTACGCCCCGCCTCCGTTCTCCAGTCTTTACACTGTCGACGATCATTTCAGTCTTGCGCCGACTCATTGTGGTCCTACTTCCGAAGCTGGAGCCTCGTCCGCAACTGCTGCACCAGCTTACGCACCCGTAGCTTCAGGATCAGATAGCCCTCTCGAGAACCCTACTTCCTTCGAAGACACCGTCGCCGAGACCAAACGCGCCCTCCCGCAGGACGTCAAGGGCGAATCGTCCAGTCAGAAAGGTGACGATCCGAGCGAGCCACCTCCCGCTTATTCTGAAGGATATAGCCCTCTTCTCTCATTCACATACCTCATGGCGGCCGCCGGTGGAGCGTCGAGTATTATTACTCAGGTTCAGCAAGGAGGACCTCCTATCAATGCTATCGGAGGTAGGCGATGTCAAAGGTGTATCTGGATTATGAATCAACGTTGCTAAAACTAAGACGTAGATGTCGGAGCCGATGAAACAATAACCATGGACCTGCGGTAGGTAATCTTGGCATCTAGTATCTTGATTTTCAGGCTGATCGAATCATCTATTTAGCGGCACGCGCTTCGTTCTTTCTAGAGACGAGCTCCTGACGCTGCCTGAATTTGTCCTTCTCTCCTTGTTCCCCAATGGACTGTTTCCCGAAGGTCACATGGGCGGATTTTCCGAGGGCGATGCCGTGCAAGTCGATGTCAGTACACTCAATGATTACCCTATTACTCAAGTCACCCAGATCGCCTCCAGCATGGCATGCTCAGAGGCCATTCCCTCCTCACATGCCCCAGACACCTGCCTCCCCCGCTCGTCAACCCTCCGCAACCTCGTGTCCAATATTGATATACACATCACTGACCTCACATCCCAGTATGACCCTGCATCTTTACAATACATGCTGGATTTCTTCCGGAACGTAGCCCAATCCATTCCCAACGAGTCATCACCCAGTGCTTCACCAGATGGCGGAGCCGTTGCTATCGACTCGCTTGGGGGCCGGAGTGAAGACGGAAGCAAGCGAGCTGGCATTATTGTGCTGCGAGAAGACCTGGACTTTTATGCTATCCCTCCCCGGCCAGAAATTAACCAAGCCGAGATGATGGAAGTCAAGCGTGCTGCGGCCCGGGCTTTGCTCAAACAGGACGGCATCTTTTCGGGACTGAAACGAAGCGATGAGCCTGGTACTACAGAGGCGCATCTGATCGAGATGCTTACGGCTGGGTAGGTTACGTGTCCACACCCGGCACTGATCCGATTCGGAAAAGTCCTGTGCTGACGATTAATGCAGTGGCTTCAACCATGATGACAGATGGGGCCATCGTGCTGGCGAGCCTAACAAAGCAGTCGTGTGCAGTTTGGCCCTTGCTCGACTAAGGAGCGACATCCGTGGCAATGACATGGGGAACAATGCTGTTGGCATGGCCCAGAAGCTGCTGCTGTTCTGGAGGAAGCCGGCACGACGTTGCTGGTGGGAGGGCGTGGATCTGCAAGAGGTGGAGGGCGTAGATGGGCCCCTGAAAGTTTGGATTCGGAGGGTGTGGACGCTCGAGATGAGTGTGATCGGTTTGCGTTAGTGTAGGCGAGCAAAACGACGTCCGAGCTGCGTTTTCTTTCGGCAGCGTCCGCCCTCCCCGCTAACCCCCCTCCTTACGGCATATAGGAAGACGGGAACACGCATCATAGCCCTACGTTACCTGATACTCTACTTTTCGCCAGGGGCGCATCGCGGTTGGTGATGTTGCTATCGGTCGTGTTCTCCTGTTGTTTATATCTGGTTCACTCCTATATCAGGATACAAGATATCGCTTGACCTATGCTTGATCGATATGGTTCAAGTTGTGGTGGGTGTATTCAGAACGAGGGCATAAGGAAATGAATGGATTTAATTTCATAGCAGGGAATGGAAAACTGCAGATTGCCTACCCACTTACCTATTGAAGATCTATCAGGATATGACTTTGGGGTGGTTTACTTCGTGATATGCATTCTTTTTTGGGCGTGTGTGTGTTATCAGGATACTACTGGTCAGCTTCATATTATACCTATTTACATACTACATACCATATAGTATGAGCTTCTTATTTTATACATACACGAATATTAGGGATACTGATTAGACCAGCTCTTCCCGAGTTCTTCCAACTCCGGTCTTTAACCAGGGCCGTTCGGACTTCCTGGGCATTTTCTAACAGACCCGGAGGCGGGAGCTAGCAGGCCCTACTCCTGAGTGAGGTGAGTTGGCCCAAAGGTGGAGTAATGAACTCGGCCAAGCATCGAGAACATTTGAGAGCGTCATTCTGCGGCTTGAATGTGATGAATGTATATGTAATAATATCACTTGCATGGCCAAGACTTATCGATCATCCCAACTTTGTCGCAAATAGAAAAAAAAAAAGCTATCGTGGTTCCAATCCAATAGCCTGGCTCACTGCTCATGCCATACCATGCTACCTTCACCGACTCTTCAGTTTCTTCTTCAATCTAGTACAGTTATCATCCAAAGTCCAGAGTGCATGAATTGAGTTCTGTGATATCTTTTTTCCATCTAGATACAACGCCTTTGTTCTCAGCATCGTAGCGCTGCTTTCAATCATCTAAAACTAATTATTCTCCTGTTGGTCGAGCCCGTTTTTACTGTAGGTACAAGTACAAGTAAGTATTTAAGACTCGGGGTGGGGCTCTATAGTATTTACATCACGTAAAGTACCTACTACAGACCACATCCGAGACAATCCCTTGCATTGCCAGCTACCAGGGATACGCCTGACATATTGAAAAGATTGAGATCATCGCCGAAACTCTCGTACGTGTAGGCGCGTCCTAAGACAACGATTCAAACGCTCTGGTACCCGAAGCCAACCGAATCATCAGTTCGAGACAGGCACTGGCAACTGGCAACTGGCAATTCCACCGTCATAATGCGTCAAGATGGCCGATGATTCTCTTACAGATTTTGTTTCCCTCTCTGCCCTTCGTCAGCAGCTCCCTCCTGTTCTAACCTCTAATCCATCCTTTTCGTCCTTCCACGAGATGCCGCGAACCAGAAGACTACGTCTGCTCGTGGCCGCAAACGGCCAGAGAGACGTTGCCTACGCCCAGGCTATCGCTATTCGCCTGCTCAAAGATTCCCAGATCGAAACACGAGCCCTCGTCGACGAGATCCCGGTACGACTTACCCATGATATCATCGTAATGGAAAATAGAAGCTTGGCTGCCCTGGCTATAGACGCCGACCAGAGGACAAGAGACGCGATAGAGTCTGCCAGACAGACAGCGTTCGAACTGGTCGACTGGGCAGACTTGCTCGTTCTCGCACCCATCGACGCCGACCACCTCGCCAAGATGATGTCCGGCGTTGCCGACACTACCCTCCTAGAGATACTGAGAGCCTGGGACGTTTCCAAGAAGATTCTACTGGTACCTGGAATGTCGGTGCAGATGTGGGAGAATCCCATGACGAAGAAGCAGCTGAGCAAGATCAAGCGAAAATGGAATTGGGTCAAGGTCATGGCACCTGTGTTGTGGCACTACGAAGGACAGAGAGCCCACAAGCGCATCGTGGCTTGGGACGGCTTCAACGATCTCGTCGGCATAATCAAGAACCAAGCCGAGCTGATGAGCCTAGGGCACGATGTCGAGGTCGCCACACAGCAGGCCACGCATACAACTACTCCGAGCCGATCCACCCAGACCCTGCCGCCCGAGATATGGACGATAATATTCGAATACGTCGGTGACTGGGAAATAGCGACCGCCCTTGACATATACACGAACCTGAAGACACCTCCAGAATGGAGAACAGAACGTGCGAGCCTGACCGACCCCTGCGAGATATATATGCATGATCTCGAATGGTTGATCCTCTCGTCTCCCGGATCCGCAGCCATCTGCCAAAAGCTTTCCGAGGCGCCCAAGGCGCTTCGCTTTGTCTCCTACTTAGCCGTGAAGCTCATTATCAAGTTTTCACTAACCGAAGTCCTCACCTACCTGGAGACGCACCTCAGCAAGGTCTTCTGGGCGTCCTTCAGCTCCAAGCTGCTACCCAACAAGGCCTCCGGCATATACGGCCGCACGGATATTCTCAATTGGTGGAACACGTCCCCGTCGTTCCTGAAAAAGGAGTACGACGCCGAGGCCCTAGACAACGCGTCTCGCATGGGCTACGTGCATGTGCTGGACTGGTGGCTGCGCTCTGGGCTCACGCTCAAGTACACGGAGGCGGCGCTCGAGTCGGCGTCGGCGAAGGGCCACCTCCTGGTGCTGGAGTGGTGGCGGGACGCGGCGCTCAAGCACGACAGCATCCTGCTCAAGCCGGGGCGCAGCCTGCTGACGGCGGCGCAGTACGGGCAGACGGCGGTACTGCGGTGGTGGGAGTCGTCGGGGATCCCAGCGGCGCACGGCGAGGGCGTGTGCAAGATCGCGAGCGCGCACGGGCAGACGGCGGTGCTGGACGCGTGGCGCGAGCTCAAAGGCGACAAGCTCGCCTTCGACTCCCAGGTTCTGGTCGCGCCCACCAAGCAGGGCCATGTCGAGGTGCTGGAGTGGTGGAAGATGTACGCGCGCGGCGAGCTGCACGGCGACGCCCGCTCCCGCCGCGTCGAGTACAAGACCTGCGACATCGAGGAGGCGCTCGAGGACGCCATCGGCGACCCTAGACCCGTCAGGCGCTGGTGGGCTCGTAATGGGCTGAATCTGGGGCTGGGCACTAATGAGTGGATGAAGATTCGGAGGTTGTAGATTGATGGTTGTGTTATAGGTGGAGGGTGGGAAAGGAGTGGAGAGGGAGGGATGGGAAGACAAGGGGGCTGCTGGGAGAGTGCTGGGTGTGTTGGTGTATCATAGCGAGGGAGGTAAGAGGTAGTCTGTACATCTTCAATGCAGCGAATGTTTTAGAGTCTGAGCAGTGTTTACTGATGCCTGGGCCTTGTCGTGATCCGTACTTTGGAGGCATGAGTGTTTTATCTGGTCTGCGTGATGCTTATCTAGGTAGTGTGTAAGATGAGATGATGAGATGAATAGGTGTTTCGAGTTTGCTGAGGTACAAGACGACGTCGTACATACATCACGAATGCGGAAAGATCATGTTAACTGCGCTCAGTAAGGGCTCTGGATTACCTATAGGTTCATAACGAACAAGCATCGTATGAATGATGGGACTAATGTTGTGAAGGTAGTCATGTCGTGTCTATTAGTACTATGCTGACCTCACTGTTGCCATATCCTGTCTTTGACCATACATCGTACCTCTATGCCTCTAACTAGACGAGGGCTGTAAAACTTGGAGGCTGAAACTCGCATTCCCATGGTCATGTCAAAGATGCCTTGTGAAAGGGTTTCACTCATTCATGATACACTAGCCGCCTTTTCCGTCCTTTCTAACTTCCCAATCACCTGAACATAAATGTCTCTATCTATAGGTAGATAGGTAGGTACCTTATAGATAGGTAGATACCCAAGTAGACTACCAAACCAGCAGCCTAAATCTTCTCCCCCTCCAGGATCGGCCTCGCCTCCTCGGACCTCCACCAGCTCACACCCTCCTCGCCCGGAAAGCTGTAGCGGTCCATGCTCTCGGGCCTCATCTCGACACTGTACCCTGGCTCGGTGGGGGTCTGGTAGTAGCCGTCCTTGACGGCGGAGGGGTGCAGGAAGTGCTCGTGCAGGTGGTCGACGTACTCGAGGACGCTGAGCTTGCCGCTGACGAAGACGTAGTCGATGGTGCTCAGGTGCTGGGTGTACTCGGGCAGGCCGACGCCGCCGGAGTGGGGCACGACGGGCACGCCAAACTTGGCGGCCATCAGCAGCACGGCCAGGACCTCGTTGACGCCGCCGAGCCGGCACGCGTCGATCTGGCACACGTCGATGGCGCCCGCCGCCAGCAGCTGCTTGAACACCACCCGGTTCTGGCACATCTCGCCCGTGGCCACGCCGACGCCCAGCGGCGCCAGGGCCTCCCGCACCGCGCGGTGCCCCAGCACGTCGTCTGGCGATGTCGGCTCCTCGATGAACCACGGCTTGTACTCGGCCAGCTGCCGCATGTGCGCGATCGCCTCCGGCACGCTCCACACCTGGTTCGCGTCCACCATCAGCACGTTGCCGCTGTCGTACCCGATCACCGACCGCGCGATCGCCAGACGCCGCCGGTCCTGCTCCACCGACCCGCCCACCTTGAGCTTGAAGTGGCGGTACCCCTTGGCCAGCGTGTCGCGCAGCAGGCCCTCCATCTTGTCCTCGCCGTAGCCGAGCCAGCCCGCGCTGGTGGTGTACGCGGGGACGGCCCGGCTCTCGAGCGC
This sequence comes from Hypoxylon sp. NC1633, assembly GCA_022984935.1. Taxonomy (NCBI): domain Eukaryota; kingdom Fungi; phylum Ascomycota; class Sordariomycetes; order Xylariales; family Hypoxylaceae; genus Hypoxylon; species Hypoxylon sp. NC1633. The sequence goes on along the minus strand of JAJLYQ010000044.1, from coordinate 90,505 downwards.
GTCCTGGTAGCGCTTCTCCTTTCCCTCGGCGGCCTTGCGGAGCAGCGCGACGGCCTCGTCGGGGGTGATGGCGTCGGTGATGTAGCGGAAGTCGATGCAGGCGACGACCTCCTCCGGGGTCATGTCGGCGACGATGCGCCACACGGGCTTGCGCAGCACCTTGGCCCACAGGTCCCACGCCGCGTTGACGACGGCGCCCAGGGCTAGGTGGATCACGCCCTTCTCCGGGCCGATCCACCGCAGCTGCGAGTCGTTGACCAGGTGTCGCCACGTGCGGCCCCAGTTCTCGACTAGGGAGGACAGGGTGCGGCCGCGTAGGCGGTCGGCCACGTGCGCGATTGCGGCGCAGACTATGTCGTTGCCGCGGCCGATTGTGAAGGTCTGGGGTTGTGGGTAAGTCTTTGGTTTGCTTCTTGAGAGGGGAAAGGGGGGTTGAAAAAGGTCTTTACCATGCCGTGGCCCGTGAACTCGGAGTCTGTCTCTAGGATGCAGTATGCCGAGGAGTAGTCTCCGGCCGCGTTCATGGCATCCGACCCGGTCTTGTCCAGGGACGTGGGGAATCGCACGTCGCGGGTCTTGAAGCCGGTGATTGTGATTTCAGGCATTTTTCTTTTTGGTCACTCAGATTCTTGGCTCTTATGTAGCTCTCTCGGTCGATAGGGTTGATTTCTGTAAGTCAAGTTAGGTAGGGAGGACCGTATTGTGTCTTAAATATAGGTACCTATGGTATAGGGAGGGGTAGGTGATGAATGAATCGAAAGGGGTTGGCAGCTGGTATTAACTATAGGTAATAAGTGGAAAATAAGAAGTAAAGAAGCTTATATTGAGAGCATGTAAAGATTTATTATATTGAACAAGGTAGGTAGGTACGGTAGCTATCAAACTCATGGTATCTCGACGTCCGACATCGTAGGATTTGTTAGAGGGGTTAAGCTCCCTGTGGGGAACGAGTATAGGGAGTTCGGGGTAGTGTAGCCTGTTGGTAGCAATTAGGGGGAAGACATGACATCTCCTCGGTAAAGATACAGTCGTTTCCAGAGTCATTGCCGCCAGAAATGGACTGTGGTTTTATGTATTTGGGCGGCTAGGAGAACATAGTGCTTCGTTCTGATTGATGGATAAATTGGAGGAGCCACCGTCTCTGAGCTACACCACCTAGCAATACTTAGCAGTTCAGAATCTCAAAGGGACGCGACTCGCTACAGTGCTCGTGTCTTCACATGACGGAGAAATAAATATCTGCGTATTCAAAATGCTATCTGCTTGAACCCTGTAGCTTGGAGAAGGTCTCGTCGTGGTGATACCTACCTACATATGTACCTAGGACGGGTGGTAGGTGGGTGGCTGACAGATCCCTGGGTAACTAGAGATCTACCGAGATATACGTTCACCTTGAGATACCCTTGATCAGTCAATTAGTATCTGAACATATGTCTACGCCACCTTCAGGGACTTCAGAGCCGCGACAAGGAAACAGGTCCAAGCTGGGATATCCGCTACAGCCATCCTAACATGATGCACATTCAACCAGCTCTGAACCTCGTCGGCACCGGCCCCGTGCGGCTCCTCCTTCGCATCGATCGCCCCCTTGACATGCCACATGATCCTGGGCACGAAAGCGAAATGCGTGAGGGCCAGCGCCGAGCCACCGGCGTACCAGGCCCAGGACGCGGGGCTGGGACGCGAGTATGCGTTCGTGACGCCGAAAGCGATGGACAGGCCGAACGTGACGAAGATGGCGGGAAGCGCCTTCCAGAAGAAGGCCTCGAAGTAGCGCGGCACGATCTCGTTGATCTTGGGCCGCTGCTGTCTAAGCCCGACCAAGCTGCTGAGGAAGATGTGCGAGTCCACCGCGATGATCACTGAAGCCGTTGATGTGATCAGAGGGGCGACGCGGAGGAGCGTTAGGGGGTCGAAGAATTGCCTTGATGCCATGGCTGAAGTGACTTGTAAAATCTATAGTCGCCTCAATCTGGTATTAAGGTCGAGCGTGGAGAAGTTGAAAGGTTACCGGGCGGCGGGATTACCAGATGAATCAGTCAGATGGCGCGTCGCGGCTTTTGTATCTTCAACATATTCTCTGGAAACCTCGGACTGAGACTGGAGAGGGTGTGGTATGACATGACAGCACATGACATGGTGCTAGGGTGAAATCTACTTGGTTGGCTTCTCTTGCTGATGTAATCTTGCGGGCTTGGATGCCGGCGGCTTACAAGTGGATATACTGTGCGTTCTTAGCGTTGGTTCCTGTCACTGGATTCGTGGCACGGTGCACCGTATCCTACTGTGTGTAGGACTACAGGGCCGATTGAATCTGGATGACTTGGAACTTGGTTGTAATTCTAAGTCTAAGAATATTGGGCTAGGGTATGTGGGATTGTACACACATAGCTAAGGTAAGGATGGGAAAACGGAAGGGTTCTATTGATGTTGCAGTTAGAAAATTGACAGTCCCCTGTGGGCTGGGCAGTCCAGCTTCTATGAACCCCGTCTCTCGAGTTTCAACGTCTCAGGGGTAAATGTCTACCTGACCTACGCAAACACGGGTCTGACGCTCTATTGAATGGGTGATATATCCTGGGGGACAGAAAGTAGTCTGATAGAGATTCTCGATAAAATAGCACACAAATCGAATTGAATTGTCTAGATCTCGTAGGTACTCCCCCGTCTGCCTCTCAATGTGAGAGACGAGCCACCACTTCTGCATATTTGTCGCCCAATTTTGCCGCATTAACATCAGCGCCATACTTCTCCACTAGCTCCTGGGTAAGTTTACCAAGGTCGCGCTTGATAGCTTCGTCAAGCGCAGTCCATCCGTCTCCATCTCTCTTGTTGATGTCTTTGGGCTGTGCGATGCTTAGCAGATCGAGCACCTGTCGCTCTTCTAACTCTTCAATAGCATATAGAAGTAGTGGCCTGGGTCTGAAGGCCATGGTTAGTTGAGACCATTGCTCGGATAAATAAGATCCAACAGTTGAGTTTGAACGCTGATCACCGCTAGTCGTAATACTGTGCTGGCTGTCGAACTTGAGCAACGTCTTAGCAGCGTCGAGAGAGCGATATTTAATCGCTACTTCTAAAGGAGATTTCACCAGTCTTTCACGGATAATGAACATGTCTGAAACCGTGATAGGGCCGGATAAGAAGTAAGTTGCCTGAAGAATCATGTTGACTGCAACCTCATTACCCGTTTGGCATGCGATATCAAGGGCTGTTCTACCCCGCAACCTCGTAGCAGCGTCCTTGAAAAGCAATTGCTGACGAATTGTCTCATCATCTACTTGCAACGCTTCCCCTGTAAGATTCCCGAGTCGGAAACAAGAGAAGTCATCCTCATTGATGATATCGAGAAAAGCTAACACATGTGAGTAGAGGAGCGTCTTACTGCCCTTATGACTTTTTATAAACTCGGAAGGTAAGAAGTCGTTTCCCCGATATGGGCACCTTATGGCGTTTGGCCACATCATGACCAAGCGAAATGCCGAATCAGAAGATAGTATTGCAATATTGAGAACTCGAGTCCAGAGTTTATCAAACATGGACCGCTTCTCAGCAGCGTGAGCACAGTGTCGCAACCCATACATCACTAGGTAGACACGGATTGAACTGAACTGATTATGGAAACTTGGTGCAGCCATACTTTCGAGCATCAGGCTGGCGCGGCTGGTGGAAAACATGTCGCAAACGAGTTTCCATGTTTGTGGCCAGTAGGTGTTGACTGCCCAGCAGGGGTGGGCTGAAGACTCCATGACCTCGATGTACAGATTGGAGATACTTAGGTGGTTCTTCTTGTCATCGAATAGCTTCATTTTGCCGTTTTCGGGGTCGGGTATGTTTCTGACGAATTTTCTTGCAGAATCATGGACAAAACGAAGAACAACCTTACTGTCTTTGTAGAGAAAGTTTGAATAGAGCCTCTCGACGATTTCACCAGTCACATCGTTGTTGAGCGAACCATTCTCGATACGTAGCGCTTCTTGGATATCTCCCGATGTTAAAGGTAAGAACGACCCTAAGACGAGATGAAACAGACGAATCCGTATTGCGGTGAACTCAGGAAGACTGCTTAAGTCCCACAAACGTTGATAGCCGGATTCAAGTCGCTTATCTGCTGCTTCGCTCGCATCACTGCGCAGTTCAATCAATCTGTCCCTAGCAAGTTGCTCAGTCCGAATGGCGATACGGTCGTCATTAAGAGGGAGGAGTATCTCCAGCCAGACTTGGACCCATCGAAACCTTCAGAAGTAAGTATGAAGAGCGTTCATCTCAATTTAGAACAACTTACATTCCATCGGCATGCTTGATCAACGTCTTACGAAGTTCTTCTAATAGGTCCTGATGTTTAGGTTCGTCTATGGTAGGCTCCAGTCAGCGGTTGCTTTGAAGGTATGGAACGAATAGTTGTGTAGGTTGCTTACAAAAGATGCTGTGGCAGGAATCTGATTGTCGTCTTGCTAGCTCGCCAGCAATGAATCCCTCCATTTCATACTTTGTTCTCGTCTTGGTAATCTCTACCTCCTGGAGGATTTCGTCGCTGAAGTATTCTCGTACAGGACTCTGGTAGTATGAAGAGCATATGAACAGGATGTTGGGATTTCTCTCCATGATGCCTTTCATCAACTTAAGAAGTAGACGTACTTCCGGCTGCTCGCATTCATCTAAAGCATCGACAAGGAATACAACCTTATATTTGCTCGAACCTTCCTTTACGAGGTCCTCAAGGAATTCTGCCCATCTTTCAGGCGGGATCGTATTGGCTTGGCCTGGAATGTCGGCATATTTGCCATGAAGCTTTAACGCTGGCTCCGCTATTGTGAAGTTGGGCAACAAGGAGAGACGGGAAGCCAGTGAGCGAATGATTGTTTCGTACTCTGGTCGTTTTGATTCCGTATTGCTGGCATCGCAGAAGTAGTGTATAATCCGCAATGCATCGCCTTGAAGATGGAACTCTGGTAGATTTAGGGCAGAGTTGACGTGGTAGCTGTAACAGGTCAGCAGATAGAATCGTACAGAAGAAGCTTCCAACGGACAGCAGAGTAGTTTTACCAGTGCCATATCCTCCTTTTATCCACAATACTCGCTTGGAGCCATGTTGTCCCTCTGGCCTCTGGAAGGGCTTCAGCCAATCCACAAATTCAGGGGTATCTAGAAACCACTGCCCAGAGTCTTTGTATCTCCCATCGGGCATGACTCTTCGCTCAATAGTGTCAAGTTCTGGCTCAGGGTCACCCTCTTTCTTGATCCATCGGAGCACCTTCGTGATGTGTCCATTAGCCAAAAGCGACTCTTGCAGGCGTTTCTTTCTAGACAGCATTTGATCTTTCTCCCTTTTAATGACATTTGCCTCTAAATCCCAAACCAAGATCTTGTTTGTCAGTTTATTCCACATTGCACGACCTAAAGCACCCATGTTAGAAAAAAATCTGCGTCAATTCGTAGTTGAAATATAGAAAGGGCTGACCCGTATGCTTCAACCGCTTATCCAATTCCTCTTTTTCAGAAATGCGAGTACTATGTTGAATGTCAAAAATAAGTCTCAATGCGCGAACATATTGCCTGGGTAACGACTTCTCCAAAATGTCGACGTCTTCTTGAATCGCAGGATTGTGTTTCTCCAGAAAGTTTTTCTCAAACGAGACGCACTCATGAATGGCCTCATAGCAGTCGAAGAGGATTTGGAGGATTTTGTCTCTGTCTTCCGGATTCATCGTGTTCAAGAGAATCTTCCACAAAATCAGTTGAACTCGATTAAAGAGGAGGGAAAGAGGGAGACTCACATCGATACTGAAGAAGACTGATGCACAAATAATCGGAGCAATTCTATACGGATCAGTAGCTGCAACGGCCATCGCAATGCCTCTGATGGCGGCGAGAGCGGGTAGCCATCGCTTCAACCTGGCTGGGGTCTCCTTCGAACATTTATCCAAAGGTTTATATTGAAACAGATGTTCTGCTCTTACGTCGCGAGACTCGTTGCCTCTGGGTATGATCTTCCCTAGCTCTGCATACTCTTGTGGATTTTCTTTCCTCCAGCTCTCGACCGCGGCATTCCACAATGGCGGCCTTGTCGGATGCCATATAGGTTGCGAGGGCGTAGGTTCGACGATTGGGTGTTCGTGACCTGGTTGAGATGCTGAAGTTTCGATGAGACTATCCTTTGCAGCTGAACCCAGTGGCAAATTTCCTTGCACTTTAGTTGTCCCTGCAGGCGCGCCTGCAACTGTCGAAGAAGACTCGAGCTGGCCGTCGTTCGAATTTGGAAGGGGTGCTGGTGTCACTGCCGTCGTGGTGGGAATAGTCGCCACGCCAGGCACCGTTGTCGTTCCATTTTGCGGTGAACTAGGCTGGCCGTCTTTCGAATTTGGAAGGGGTGCTGGTGTCACTGCCGTCGTGGTGGGAATAGTCGCCACGCCAGGCACCGTTGTCGTTCCATTTCGCGGTGAACTAGGCTCTCGGGAAGGTTTGTCTCTCTGGAAGACACCCTTTATCTCGGCCTTGATATGGCGGACAAGATCAAGACAGCCCATTACTACCAGTTGGATCAACCAAATACATATAAAGTTAGAGGTACTGAGACTTGATGGATGGCAAGGCATCAACCGTCCTTACTAGGTAGGTAACCAGAACAACGCCTGCTAAATACCGCAGGTCAGGGCAAGGCTGGATTGTGCGGGGATCATTATGAAGACCTGAAATTCGATGCTGCTGATGTGCGTACCTAGAGGGTTTATCGGAGCTGAGTTTTATCGATTGGCGTTAATTCTTGTAACACCATAACTACAGAAGAGTCTACCTATACTATCTTGAAGCGTGGGCTCCAATGATGCATCTACTGTAAGAAATATCATGTCGACGATCAGGTAGTCTGCATATGAGGCAGTTTCACTTGCCCACCACGATTTACACGGTGCTACTTGCCATGCCCAAGCGGACGGTGGCGCGGCCTACGCAGTACTGAAACAAGAAGCTATGCAATCTCAGAGTCGACATACTCATCTTTCGGATAAACAACGATCTTTTCGATTCAGTGAAGTCGCTGAGCATTAACAGCAAATCAGCATGTGCATGACATTGTCACCACTGAAGAGCCATGGCCACGCAACGTGCCATCACGGCATGCTATTATTTGAGATGGGCTGCAAGCTCCGACGGGAGAGGGGGCACAGCCTCTTGTGTCACCGTCCCAAACCAAACGCTGACGGTCGCGAGAACAAATCTACGAGGCTGAGTCTGTACCGCGGTTGCCACTGAATACCGACCACTGCTGTCATGGAGTTGGCAAAAATCGGAAACAGACATGGGTAATGTCAATCCGTACAACTATGGCATGGAGCCGCAATGTTTCTTTGGGGATGCCTAACATAGCTAAGGTATGCAGGAGTCGGCATAAATAGCACGGAGGCTCATTTAACACCTCCGGTGCTTGACCGAGGCTGGATAAGAACATTGGGCCGAGCACCAATAGTGACGGGCACAGTTCAAGATTGACTAAGAGGCTGACATGTTGGCGACGCTACAGACCTCAGAATCCAGATCCCATTTATAGATCTCTATATGTAAGGAAACTGATCCTGTCGTCGATCATTTACCATAGGTATGACTGTATCATGTGGCCACTTTCTCCAGCTTTCACCGACGATCTGTAGTATGTCCAGGCCTGCGAGATCGCCGCATTGATTGGCAAGGCATTCCTTGATATTGTTCTTTCTAGTGGATCAAAATACGAGATGGTCATAATTTCCTCGTCCAAGTACGAAGTATGGAGTATGCAATCCGACGAGGCGAATCTTTGCCGGGCGGACAGCCGGGGAAGATTTTGGATATTGCCAGATAAGATAGGAGATAAGAGAATAGATACGAGACACGTGATGTAATCTTTGTACCTCAGGTACATAACAATCACGTGACACACGCCGAAGTCTGGGCTTATTTCTCCGTATGAGATATATATGTTGATTCAAGGGTACATACCTAGGTATATTAAAATCACATGCTCTGGGAAATCATACCTACTCTCACAAGCGAGACGACGAGACGCGTTGCTGCTCGAAAAATTGAGAGAGAAAGGTGTTACCTAATGACAAACCTGAGCCTACCATTTATTCATGTTTCGATTAGGTACCTACCGAATCTCGATCAAGTATCGCCAGTCTCAACAATTCTTCCGGATTGAGCGATTATATCAGTAATAGATCCAATCCATCAGAAGCCCTGAGCCTCATCTGAAGATCTAGGACTTGAAAGGGATGCCGAAGAGAGATAGGTACCCAGCACTCATGTCCGGGACGGGTTATGATTGGTACCCTGGGGAACCCATTTGCGAGTCAGAACATCGCCGTCTGAATTGCAGAGCAAGCTCCATCATCATACCAACAACGCATTGCTGTGAACGAATCCAGCGGACTTTGTTCTACTAAGGCAACGTCTCGTCCTCCCGACCCCAGGACCTGAAAGCTTTGTGTCAGACAACATTGAGGCGGTGTGACATGTCGGGATATTCTATAGGTAGGTATGCATTGTCACCTAAGCCTAGTCCTCAAGCTTCGTCTTTGAACTTTGCTATTGTGCCAGGGTCTTTACCCATGGCTCTCGAGTCAAAGCGATGTTTACATGGTCGAAGCTATCACAGGCGTCGTTAGCCTCTTCAGAATCTGGTAGGTAGACCTCACTGGACGTGGTGGGTTGCCCAGCTGGAGACTTCGGTACAACGGAGTGTTCTTCAATGGTAAGTCATCTTCAAAAACGTGGGCTTGTTGAACGAATAAGTGGTTAGCTTACTTTGTAGGCAGGATTATTCAGTTTCAGGATAGATGAAGACATGGAGAGGGTTTATTCACTCACACTATGTATGTCGAGGTAACCTTGAGGCGCGTGTTGCGCTCAATGATTCTCGCCCAAGCAGTTACACGGACAGTTATTCTCCTCATGCTCTTGCCATGGCAGTCCTCCGCTCTCCAATTTCTCTTTCAGTAAAGCTTCCGAACACCTAACGTTAACGATTAACCCTATTGAGCCCGAGACTAGGTCAGCGGCCTTGAAGTCCGACGGCCTTTTTTTCGGTTAGGCTGCTAAGCTCTTCCGAATTTGGGAAACCGTTAACGAGAGCGAGGTAAGCTATCGATCGTATACGACGCTAAGGTGTGGCCAATTACCTGACGACAGCGCTCTAATAGGTTCTATCCGGGTCACGGATGCCACACCCTACTATAGTGGGAATAAGAGTATATCACAGACTGTAGTCGCCTCTGCGCTAGGGTTTAGGTTCCAGAGTCTGAGTGTGCAGACGATGTGATGTTTGTTGTACACATTGATACTACCTATGTATACATATCAACCCATATGCCGCGCTAATTAACGTATACGGTATCACCGAGACGAGCCATGTTGAACTAGCTAGCTCAGCAAGGCCTAGTTGTTGATACCTACCAATCTGCTGGAGTCTGGGTGTCGTACGGTGTACGGGGTAATGCATCTCGGCCAGTCCTTGTGGGATCGTACCATCTGCCATTGCTTCGGTCTCGTGCTCATAGCCACGGCTTGGCTAAAATTCGTAGGGAAAAGAGTTGTTGCGTTGTCGTAGAAATCGTTTTCGAATACATTGTCACCGACTTAGGTAGATCAGCAACATATTAGGTACATCACACGTCGTAACAAGATACCTATGCTCAAAATAATCAAACAATCTTTCGCCTACCTATAGACGATAGAAATGCTTCCGCTATGCCTCGGCCTTAAATGATGTCATGATATCTTTACCTAGGTAGAATCGTAAAGAAAGACAGGTCAAAGTAGCGTCGCGAAAAGAAACTATGTAGGGATAGATGCGGATTGGCTGCGCCGCGTGCAGACATCTGTTGGAACTTAGCTTTTCTGCTTTAAGATCCAATTTCTATTTATTAAGATCGGTACTCACAAATATTATAGTAGCGCAATTGCAACGCCATATTTGTACATAGATCACTTACATATTCATTAACTAATGCGCCGAATCCCCGACGACGGGTGTATCAAAATGGCAAGCATTCAGTTCCTTCGACCCGCTAGGTGGAGGCGATGAGACCTCGTCGGTAATGTAATGCGACATCCAGACGTCTAGTCAGTATCACGTGAACTGTTATAATCGGTTTACACAGTATAGCCTCTCGGTCGAGTATAGGCCAACGACACTTCGGCCGGCGAACGTGCCTTTGATGGGACTTCATATGGATCTATTTGCGACGCGATGCGACGGCACAATAGAGACCAATGGTGATCCTATCCTCATGCCACTACGTAAGAGCAGTTACCACCACACCTCATGCGCCCTACGTTCGCATCACGACACTAGCAAAGCAAATTCCGAATCGTCTCGATAGAGTTGGTGGCGTTAGACGGATGGGCAATATATAAAGTGACTCGACGGACGGGATTGTTTCCACTATCTCCACGACCGACCCTGTCTCAAACTGCAGCAGATCTACCCCAGACTTGATCCTTTGATACATATTCCAAGTAGTTGAAAGATCATCGTATTGCCTATATCCCCAGCGCTTAGTCAACATGCGTTTCTCCAGCATCTACCTTGCCGCCACCTTCCTGGCCGGCGCTATTGCCGCACCTCTGCCCAGCGGTATGTTACATTACACATCTGGCCTCGTCCATCCTTGAAGGGGAGAACGCCTGTCTTCAAAGGGAGCATCTTGCTAACGTAGAACCCAATTCAGAGGAAGCCGTCGGCAGCGTTGAAAAGCGCCAGCATTCCTACGGCAAGGCGGAATCTGTCAACGACAAGCGCCAGCATTCCTACGGGGCGGAACCTATCAACGACAAGCGCCAGCATTCCTACGGGGCGGAACCTATCAACGACAAGCGCCAGCATTCCTATGGCAAGGAGGAATCTGTCAACGAAAAGCGCCAGCATTCCTACGGGGCGGAACCTATCAACGACAAGCGCCAGCATTCCTACGGCAAGGCGGAATCTGTTAACGACAAGCGCCAGCATTCCTACGGCAAGGAGGAATCTGTTAACGAAAAGCGCCAGCATTCCTACGGGGCGGAACCTATCAACGACAAGCGCCAGCATTCCTACGGGGCGGAACCTATCAACGACAAGCGCCAGCATTCCTACGGCAAAGAGGAATCTGTCAACGAAAAGCGCCAGCATTCCTACGGGGCGGAACCTATCAACGACAAACGCCAGCATTCCTACGGGGCGGAACCTATCAACGACAAGCGCGACGAAACCGACGATATCCTCGACGAGGTGGCAGACGTGTTCCACAAAGTTACCAAGCCCTTCGGCGTCTAAGTGGTACCTCTTGGTGATGGTGATGATGATCGGATCGGCCGGTAGACGTCTTGCCGTGCCCGCTGCACCGTTGGTTCCGCCGGCGTTTTGGGACGGGACTGTGGAGGATGACTTATGAGTGGGATGCCTTACATGTTCTAACTTACCATACCTGCCTATGTCCTACATACCTACCTATGTAAGGTATCTATCTTCCTATGTATGTAGTTCAGTTCACTTCTCTAGGACCATGGGCCGGCCTAGGCCACTTACTTTTCTTGACGAGATCAGAAACGGGGAAATAATGGTTTTTTTAAGTGGAGGTGCTCATATTTCTTCGGGATGTTTTGATGGGTAGTACTATCGATCGCTAACACATACATCAATTGAAATGACGAATGAGTATGACTTTGGATCAATAGTGACATGATTCTTGCCTTGATTTTGAGATGAAGAAAAGGGGAAGCTTCAAGCTTGGGTCTGAGCATAGAAGTAAGCAGAATCCGAGAACAAGAGTAGTGGGTAGGTTGGATAAGTGATTGAGGGAAGAAGATAATCCTATCATGTAACACCACGGTGATACTTGAAAGAAGCTTCTGTAGAGTGTCGGAACTCACCTCGAGTCCAACTGTCCCAAACCTGAATCTCCTTCCCCATTGAGTCATTTCCTACCAGCTGCAACATCACCAATATCAAGCGATGCCAACGACACCCACACTCGTAGACCCAATAATCCCCGCTGTGTATACAAATTAAAATTCTATGTAGGCACGTATTCTGTACCATGCCTGCTTGCCAGCAAACTAAGTCCCAAATACTTATCTGCTTACCTACTTGTGATAGGTAAGTAGTAGCTCGTAATAAGTATATGCCATGTACGCTATTGAGCAATCCCTAATATTCCTATTCCCGTTCCCATTTCCGAGCCCAGCTAGCCTGTGAACCTATGTCCTAAGCCCCAAGGCTAAGACCGCAATACTTCTCAAGGGCTGAACCAATACCATAATCAACGTTAGACGCGACTTAATACGGTATACCAGAGTAAGTATGATAAAAAACCTCAAGCCTAAACCTTAGCCTCAACCTCAGCATCGGCCCGACCCTCACGCGTCGTCTCAGCCTCAGACCCAGCCCCAGTCTCAGCACCACCAACCTCCCTCCCCCGAAACCCAAGCCAAGGGACCCGACTCCTCAGCGCAAGACTGCTCAAAACCACACTAATGCTACTAAGCGCCATAGCCAAGCTTGCCCAAACAGGCGGCAGCCGAACATGCTCGCCACCCGCAACAACGGGGAACAAGCACCCGGCAGCGATCGGCACCGCGAGCAAGTTGTACACGAGCGCCCAGGCAAAGTTGAGCTTGATGCGGCGGAAGACGGTGCGGCTGAGGTCGAGCAGCGTGACGACGGACCCGAGGTTGCTGTTGACGAGCACGAAGTCGGCGCTGAAGATGGCCACGTCCGAGCCCGAGCCCATGGCCACGCCGACGTCTGCCGTGCCGAGCGCCGGCGCGTCATTGATGCCGTCGCCCACCATTGCCACCGTCGCGCGGCGGCCCGTCAGCTCCTCTGCGCCCGAGCGCGAGCGCGCCTTTAGCGTCGACTGCAGCCACTTGACCTTTTCGTGCTTCTGCGCCGGCAGCACCTCTGCAATCACGTTGGACTCGGGGATGCCGATGCGCAGCGCTACCGCTCTGGCCGTCGTCACGTTGTCGCCCGACAGCATCCACACGTCCGTGCCTCCCGACTTGAGAGCCTGGATCACCGCTGGGGTCTCGGGGCGCACAGGATCGGAGACGGAAAGGGCGGCGGCGATTGTATATGAAGGCTCGTTGGCGACTTTGAGGGCGACGAGGGCGACTGACTTGGCCTCCGTCTTCCAGGTTTGTAGATTCGTAGCAACAGCGAGTGGGACGGCAACAGCAAAGTCACGCATAAGCGCCTCATTACCGACGATGATGTCGAAGAGCTGAGGCGGTGACCCAGCAGAATAGTTTGCCTTCAGTCCTTTCCCCGGCAATTCTTCAACATCTATGACTTCGGTACGCTCAGTCGTCTGAGTGTCGCAATAGGAGACGATGGCTTTCGCAATAGGGTGACTACTGTTCTCTTCGACGGCCCGCAGCGCAGCTAGGAAAGCGCTGCGCTGCTCTTCGCTCGCCTCGTGCCCCGGAAAGACCATGCTGTCAGTAATTACTGGCTTCCCACCTACGGTCAGGGTGCCTGTCTTGTCAAAAATGACACAATCAATTCGACTGGCCTTCTCGAATGCTTCGCCACCGCCCTTAACTAGTAGGCCGTGCTTAGCAGCCAGCCCGCCTCCGACAAATATTGCCGTAGGAGCAGCAAGGGCGAGGCCGCAAGGACAGGCGACAACGAAAACGGCGATGGAGAACTGGAGAGAAAATACAACCCACCCCCCTGACGATACGTCAAGGTAATCGCCGGGGACCGCACCGGAAACTCCAATTGATAGCCATGTAAGCCACGTGAGGATCGCGATCAAGGTGATGAAGGGGACGAAGTAGGCAGTAAGTAAATCTGCCAACTTCTCCATCGGTGCAGGCTTGGTTTGGCCTTCTCGGATGATATTGACGATTTTGTCGAGCATCGATTGGCCGGCTGCACCGGTGATTTGCACGAGGATAGGATTATTCGTATTGACAGTACCCGCAAATACGTCGTCGTTGGGGGCCTTCTTAACAGGGCGGGATTCTCCTGTTAAGCTAGATTCGTCGAAGGTGGTTTCGCCACGCACAACCTTTCCATCACAAGGGGGCGAACCACCATTAGGAATGCGGACAAGGTCGCCGAATTCTAGTAAATCAGCGCTGACGACTTTATCGGTCTCCCCATTGTCCGTGATATCCTCGACAAGTACAGCGGTGGTCGGGCGAAGCTTTCCGAGGGCTTCGACGGCATCTCCAGTCTTTGACTTACTGTACGCCTCGATGACCCTGCCCCAGAGTAAGAAAAATGTGAGGAAGACGACCGAGTCGAAATAGAAATTTGCATCATTGACCTCCTCGGGACGGTCTACGGCTGCGGCGATCATCTGGCTAATAGACGAGATATACGCGATCGTAGTACCCAGTGACACAAGCATGTTCATACTGCCGAAACGATAAAAACGCTGAAGAATTGGCGTCGGGTTTTCAATCGCCCATAACGATCTAATCTCCCGAACCGCACTTCGATGGAAGACGTCAGCAGCGAAGAAGTACACAGGCGTTGCCATGATGCAGAGAGAAAGCTGTGCTCGACTGATCCCGGACCTCCAGGGCTCCATGAGAAGCATCCTTGCCGCATCATGATCAGACACGAGACTCATATACACAACTCCGATGACGAACGTTGGGATTGCGACAATGGTTGTGAACCAGGCGCGTAGACTCATTCGTCGTAAGTGACGGGCATTCATCCGCTTCGATCGCTCCTCTATTGTGGGTGGATGATAGATCGATGCCTTGAGTGCTGGGTCACTTGCTTCGATGGCAGAGAGGATCCGTCGAATGGTGAAACTCGGCACTACAGGGACGTAGGAGATCTTCAGGATGGGGTTCTGCCGGGTGGGCTTGGTGACAATGTGCAGATCCCGCAGAAAACCCCTAAGACTGTTCGTCGCCCTGTCAGCACAATGGTCACAGTAAAAACCATCGATGCGGACTTCAACAGTCCTCTCCTGTTGTGGCCTTTCCTCGCCACCATCGATGTTGATAACCTCACCAAGTTCGGCATCTTTTCCGGTATCGTTGATGATCTCGATGACTTGTTTTGCGTCATCCTCCGTGCCGATATACTCGACAACTCCACTATGGGAGATGAGGGATATCACAACTTTGGTGATCCAATTCTTCTCCTCCAGCTGCGAAGTGATGCCCTTTACGCAATTACTGCACGTCATTCCCGCGATTGCCATTGAAGCTCTCCACCTGCGTCCGCCACTGCCAGAGGGCTGGGGAGCATCATCGTCGTCAATTAGGAAAGACTTAGTCGACAGGATCATTCCTTGAGCCGACTTCTCATCAACCAGTTCTTGGTCGCCCATACTGCACCCGGCCGATGTTGTAGAGCATAAACCGTTGGACGTAGTAGATTTCGGCCCTTTGGTCCGGCATTGCTCACAGTTGTTGAGGTGCTTCTTTTCCCTCTCCTCTTTAGCGGTTGACGCTTGCGTATTCGAGAGCTTCCCTGACCGACCAAAGATCCGACTTAAAGTGGCGTCCGAACGGCTGTGGTTCTGAGTCGAGTCTCCATGCAACAGATTCGCGTGGGTTTCTTCTCCATTCGTCGAGGCTGTACTGGATACCTCAAAACCGGAAGACTCCAGCTTGGTTGTCATCTCGACCACAGAGACATCTGGATCGTGTTCGACTGCGACCCAGGAGGTGACGATGTTGGGCGATACCCAAGCGACACCTGGAAGGTGTTGCAAGGCATCCTTTATGGAAGACACGCATGTGGGACAATGCAGATTAGCCAGAAGGAAATAAGTGGTGACGGCCTGACGTGACGGAGCCATATCTGGATAGTTGGTGCAGTCTCCCGCTCGAAAGACTATTTAGAAGTGCGGCCTGCGCGTGCGATGCTGATCCCCTCGATCCCGTTGGGAAGCGGACAGCTCTAACGAGGCGGAAACGTACAGGAGCTAGGGTGACTGATGATAGGTACCGCGTGTGGTTGCCGCAGTATATTAAAGTCTGAAAACCTTTCTGGAAAATGCGGACGTCGGCAGGCGAGAACTTGCGTAATTCAGCCTGAAGGAGGTTATGTAGGCGAATCCTAGAGGGGTCGGCTCAACCAGAGAATGGAAAATTGTAAAATCTGGGCAAATAATTGTCTGCCTTATTATTCACACGGTAGACGAAGACGGTGGATACAATTCCACAAACACAATAACAACCTTATATTACATATATGGACAATCGAGAAGCTGAAATGTGAAATCAAAGAGAAGACATAAGATGGTTCTGGAACGAATTAACTTTGCGGCTCACCTACTCAAGTAATAATGAACGGTTGCAACTCATCATCTTGGCTGGCAAATCTTGCACGCACAAACAACGCAACGAGACCCTCCACAATTTCCCTAAGGCTGGCAGGGTTTTGATAGGTCATTTCGATCCAGTATTGCATCGCAACTCCCGGGCGTCGAGGTGCGCGTGCCGTGTCTTTGCCGCCAGCCTGTGATGCATAAGCCGGCGTGCCTTAAGTTGCCATATTATGAGAGGTCACAACGAGATGTAGAATCTGAATATGATGCAACGCGGAGAATCTTCCGCTTCTTCTCAAGGCTCACGAGGTGACAGTAGCGTCAGGGGCCCCATCAGATCTAACCAGGAACTGGTCATGAGTGGAGTTAAGCTAGCCGGCGCCGGATGGGTTCTTACCACACAGCGGTAGACCCGCAAGCCGGCTTCCGCTGGACGGAAGCTGGCGACGAATAGGGCATCATGGACAGACAGTGCATTGGATTACCGTAGCCAGCAATGGATGACCCTGGCAGCTCTGACTCCGTCCGTACAGTTTCACGCACAAAAGGCGCACACTTCCGCTGCAGCTGCAAACATAATCAGGCAAGATCCCGTTGGTCGGATGACGAATAAGTTGGGTATGATATCAGCCCCATTCTTTTGCATTCGATGACTCTTTCCGCTTATAAGAAGTGTCCTTTCTGATAGGGTGGCAAAAGGTGCAATAGGATGCGATAATTGTGCGTAGGACGGTAGAGGCTGGGAGGCGGTTGAAAATGTTACGTTGTTTTGACAAGCTGACAAACCTTCCAGACTCACCTTATCCAAGGTAAGTCAATTTCTTGGCTGCATTACCTAATTCAAACCGAATTCCACACAAACTTATAATTAACCTTCTTACTGGTGAAATGAATAAGTGGATAAACGTGGCTTGCTTATATGTACATAGGTACTACCTGAGAAAACGAAGAGTCGTTGTGGCTTGTTTTAACTGACCTACCCCTGAACATCTCATTCACTCTATAATAAAATAAAAGGCTGGACATGTCGTTTGTCAAATAATTCACTACTTTGGCTACAAAGAATTCTAACAATAGCTCAAAAGATGAAACTAAATAATTCTACTAATTCCACAAAGTAGGAAGATACGAGAAGATCGCTTTAAGCAACCCGATAAAAGAAGCATTGATGTCGAAGAAACAGTGATCATCGGAATAGGGAGGGCGCCACGGTTTGGAGTGTGTACCATATCACATAGACAAGTCAAATATATGAATTAAGCACAGTGGGTATCTTGCTAGAAACAACATTGAACCTGCTGATGAGGGTGATCGCCGTAGAGAAAAAGTGCAAGTCATCATGATAGGTATCTCTCTTCATGTCTTTCCTCCAGTCGTCTCAGGCGGTACGCTCGCTTGCTTCGAATGCGCAGTAGGAGGACGGCTCGCGGCAGTGCCTGGCCGACTCTGAGTGCGTCTTAGTTTCTTGCCATTCTTCGTATCGAACAGGCTCTTAACTCTCCTCAGCCGCACCCATCTTTCTTTGTCCTTCGCGTCTCTAATGCTCATGTCTTCGTCACCATCTATCATGTCTGGCCCCAGCATGGGTGCTTGCACATCTCCATTAATCTGTCCCCTGGATGGTGTTACCGGCACCGACGCCGCGGGGCGATGAAGGACGGTGCGTAAGTTGCTCTTCTCCGAGTGCATGCGAAGATAGGCGTGATTCTTGATCGTCTGCGCCAAGATTTCCCAAGCCGTCTTGTTGTCCGCTGTCTTGGCGCCCGGATTGTGCTGTGAGACGGCACTTCGCCAAGGACAGAAGAATCGGTGTTCGCGTACAGGATCAAGGTAATCCATGGGCGCTGGAACGAGCACTTGACCCGCTGCCTCATCCACCTCCTTGCTCTTGAACATCCATAAGCCTAGACGACGCAAACAGGTGGCACAGGTGGCAGAGTTTGGCACTGCACCGACACGCGGGTTCACAAGACCTTGCCAGCCGGTAAGGGCAAGAGCAAGAGCTACATCATTAGGATTCGTAGGATTTGTGTTTGGCGGTGGTGGTTCGGTAAAGAAACTCGGCGGCAGTTGTGTTTTGATAACTTGCAAGTCCAGGTCTGTTGGTAGACGCAGGTTAAAGAGATAGGGGAGAAAAGACTGTCGCGCGCAAAGTTCATCGTATCGTTGACGCAGGGAGGCCAGAGCACTTGGAGGGCTTGTTAGGGGCAATCTGAGTAAAGTGTCTTCCAATTGTTAGCATATAGACGTTCCTTCATGAAGCGCGTTCGTGAAGGCATACATACCATCGCATCCACGTTTCCTCCATAAGCAGTCTTCTTCATGCGCGTCGATGATCAACTCGACGAACCTCTTCACCAATGCTTCCTCGATATCCGAGCCGACCAAGATCGGAACTTCCTCGCCGTTTACTTCCCGCTTGTTCGTCTTCACCAACAATTCCTTGTGACATAGGGTGCATCCTACGCGCTCCTTTCCCCGGCAAACCCAGCCCCTCTTGGCCCATTCAATCTCGTTAACCTTGTCTGGTTTTGGTGTCCATTTGGTCAACTCCTGAAAGGTTCCAAGTCGTCTTATTAGCTCATCGCGATCACCAGGACAATACTTTGGCGGCTCTGTTTCCGTTCCCTTAGCTGGAGAGACGGCGCTACCACCTGGCGTCCACTTCTTCAGCACGACATTCGAAATTGTTGTTCCGCCTGTTTTCTCGTTTCCCATCGTAGAGTCGAGAACACCGACGCGCCGACGTTTGCTTATAAAATCGTTAGGGGTGGACGGTGTTTTTGAAGTAGCCATGTCTTTGTTAGGAGTCGCGGTTATGCTGCCGGATACTGAGGTTAGGTGGTTGGGAGTCGAGGGTCGATTCAACGATGAATGGTCGAGATTGTTCCTCTGCCCATCCGTTGCTGGCGACTGAACATTTGGCTTCGCGCCGATCCCTTGCAGCAAGGCATGAAATTTGCGCTTGGTAGCATTCATGGTAGGCGGTTGAATGGTTGCAAGGCTGTGCCAGGGTCGTATTAGAGCACCTAAGGATTATAGAGCTATAATCTTGGAAGCTCTGAGAGGGTCAGTTCTGTTGGATATTTTCTGGACGATTGACCGGCACAGATTTGTCGAATATAGTGAGAATTTGGGTGTTGATTATAGCTGTCATGCAAAGTTTTATAAAGAAACTGCATGTAGGTCAATGAGAAGCTCATAAATCAAAGGTTGCCGTTTCAATCAAAACATGAATGGATGTCGTAGATGGTCATGATTACGCTCGGATAAATACATACATGTTATATCTACGGAGGTGCCCGTCAAAAGTCGGTTCCATACAATACTCGGTGCCAGCTGGCAGCATGCTCAGCGCCGTCTGATTACACAGCTGTCAGATCTTGGCAGACAGGGTCCTTACTGTAACAGTGAGATCTGGGGCCGAATAACAGTGCTTTATAGTAGTATCCCCTGTCATTATTCAACAAAACAGCTGGCAGCGTTCCTTTCACAGCTGGTCCCAATTACTCTATGGAACCGACTTTTGAGGGCACCAATATGACACAAGGCAAAACTGCGGCTGTCGGGAGGGCAACGAGCCTATCAGGCTAACAATACCTCCTAAACTGAGCCGCTGAACAATCGGCCATATAGAGACATCCTAGGTACCGAATGCATGTCTCGGTGAGCGACATTAGCGTCGTTGAATGACATTCAAGTACCGACGAGGCTATTCTGTTGCTATTCGGTACCTCTTTAGGGGCAGATAGGTATTGTGCAGCCGTTACGTATGTACATGTCGTTACATACATGTATGCTCATATTGAAACGTGGGGCATCAGTTCAAGAATACACTCCAGACTTCAAACCATCGCACAAGTTTCCTTCATCAAACATATGACCTGTCATCAGGTGGTACCGCATGAGGGCTAAAGAAGATAAACAGGCTATTACCACTTCCTATACCTTCACCAAATTTAAATTCCTACTTGTGTCGTCTCTCCTTGTCGTGATCCTGGCTGCGTTTCTCTCGCGAGCCTTGCCCCGCCTTGCCTCGCTGTCCCTGCACCTCCACCCCTCCACCCGACAGCAAATCTTCACCTCTAACCCTAACATGTCCGCATACGCCAAAGAGCTCGAGGTGGCTCAGCTCGCCGTCCAGCGTGCAGCCATCCTGACAAAGCGTGTCTTCCACGAGAAGGCCAAGGGCACCGTATCCAAAGACGACAAGTCGCCTGTGACCATTGGCGACTTCGGTGCTCAAGCCCTCATCATCAGCGCTCTCAAGGCCAACTTCCCCGACGACCAGATCGTCGCCGAGGAGGAGGCCGCCCAGCTGCGACAGGACCCCAATCTGAAGCAGGCTATCTGGGATCTGGTTCAGGGCACCCAGCTCTCCGACCCCGCGGCTGAAAGCTTGCTGGGTGGCGCTATCAAAGATGAGGAGTCTATGCTGACTATGATTGACTACGGAAACAGCAAAGGTGGTGCCAAGGGCCGCATATGGGCTATTGACCCTATCGATGGCACAAAGGGCTTTCTACGTGGCGGCCAGTACGCTGTGTGTCTCGCCCTGATGGTAGACGGAGACGTCAAAGTCGGAGTTCTGGGGTGCCCCAATCTACCTGTCGACGACGCGACTCCACTAACGGGGAGCATGGCATCCGGACAGACGGATGAAGGCAGTGGTGTTATAGTTTCAGGTGTACTAGGCCAAGGAGCTACGAGCCGACCGTTAACCACGGGGGCTTTGGCGGGCGAGAAGAGCATATCCATGAAGACTATCACGGACATCGCGGGGGCTACATTCTGCGAGAGCGTGGAGGCGGGCCACTCATCGCACGGAGACCAGGCCGAGATCGCGAAGCTGCTCGGCATCACGAATCCCAGTGTGAGAATGGACTCGCAGGCCAAGTATGCTTCCATCGCGCGGGGCGCAGGCGAGATCTACTTGCGGTTGCCTGTCAGTGCGACTTACCAGGAGAAGATCTGGGACCACGCCGCGGGTGACCTTATTGTTCGCGAAGCTGGCGGCGCTGTGACGGACATACACGGTAATAGGCTGAGCTTTGGTGTAGGACGAACGCTAGCGAACAACAAGGGTGTTGTTGCTGCGCCAGCTGCTGGTCACGCACAGGTACTCAAGGCAGTGCAGGATGTTCTCTCGAAGAAATAAGAGTTTATGTACCAGATAGAATAAAAGTACATCTTTTGGAACCGGCCTCTGACATCGTATAGTAATAATGCGTTGGGTACACGTCTGAATGGCAATGATCCCGCATCCAATAAGCCAGATCATCTATTTGATCTTCTTCTGCTTGAGCTTTATTGTCTCGTCGTCGACAAAGATGCCCTTCCCCTTGTACGGCTCCGGCCGTCTCCACTTGCGTATGCGAGCCGCCATCGACATGACCTCCTCCTTGTTGATGCCCTCGAGCAGGATTCTCGTGGGCTGCGGGGTGCTGGCCTTCATGCCCACGGGTACGGGTTCTTCCACGGGGTGCGTGAAGCCGAGCTTCAGACACACGAACTTTTGCCCTGGGTACTGCTCCTTGCGGGGCCGCTCCTCGACCGTCGCCCTGTAGCCTACGCCAACCAGGCGTAGAACAGCCGTATGTCCTTCCGACACGCCGATAATGTGTCGTCTTAGGTATGCCCATGTGGTTCCTGGTTTGGTACATGTCAGTCGGTCTCTAGCAAAGTTGAACCAACACAATCCGAGGGAAAATCCACTGTGACTAGATAGATGCACATACCCCACATTTCCTTCTGCTGCTTGACATTGTAGTCTTCAATGCTGAGAAGGGCTCTCCTCGACGCCTCGTCATGGTTGATGGTGAGATATTGAGGTATTTCGAGGTCGATCTTCCCCAGCGGGCCTGTCACAGTGACGGTGCGCTTCGGTACCCTTAGGTAGGTTGTAGGATCCTTCTTCACTTGAGGTTCGCCAATGAACAATTCGACACCGGGTGGAATCGATATTGGTGTCCGGCCGAGCTTCGAGGGTCTGTTCGATGTGTTGGAGAACTGCCGTCGCGGCGCTGATGTCGGCTGAAAGGCTGGTACTAGAAAAGCTGGGAGAGTGACGGCAGAAGGCGTAGTAGTGGCGGCTCTTTCAAGCACCTTCAATCTTCTCGGCGCCAGCATCGCGGTGTCTGGGAGCTACTGCAATTAGATCAATTGGTTACAGAGCTTGCGAATCCTAGGATTTCGACTGCATAAGTTCGAGTCGCGATGCCTGGCAATACAAGAAAAAAAGATTGGGGCGCTGTCACGTGGGTGATGCTTGGCAATGCATGAAAAAGATTGGGGGCAGTATGTAACTAACAGGTATGAATGATGCTTACATGTGCATATATACATATCTAGGTACATCAATACTTCCCTCCTTTATGGATTTTAGTTATATGAAGTTCAGACTGAATAGTTCTTGCCATCGATCTCGTCTCAAACCACATCTAGATACACTGGAAGGTGCATTCTAGGTACTTGTTCAATGTCATCAGGTACATACAGATGTATTTCTTTGTTCTGTACCCACTTGTAGGTACAAGAACCATGTACAATGTCTGGTCAATTCAATGGGAGACTTGAGAACCAGAAACCTCAATTTCTTCCATCTACACACCTCACTCGACCAAAAACTTGAAGTTGTCTTGCCTCTTCATCATCAATTCGTCGTTAGTCGTGATTCGTGCGTATCGACTGGTGACACTGCAACTATCAAACCAATCGAATGGTAGTAATCCAACCACAAACTAGGTATCCAACACCCCATCACTCCATCACTCATTTTCTAGTTGAAAGCCCGATCCGAAATGTGAGCCGAGTTTCTCGGCTTGGGCATTGGAGACTAGGTCAGGTACCTACCTACCTTCAGTCTCATCCTCGAAAGTCGACTATACCTTCCTAGTCGTTCCTCTCTATACCTTTCCCTTTCTTTCTACTTAACAGCCGTGTGCCGCCCAAATCACCACACCTATTACTCTCCCACTACACATTCTTAGATGCCCTATTCTTAACAACCATCCGCCGCTCAAGTCAGCATACCCATTACCCTCCCACATCACATTCTTAGACACGTCTCCTTCCCACTGCTCCTTGTTGCCTGTCCTCTGCCCTGCTCTTGGGTGGCAACGAAGTGACACGATGATTAACAGGATGGTTATGGGTTCGGCAAGGGTCGCCGTGATTTTCCTGCTGACTCAGGCTTTTCTCGTCAATGGGCTTTCATGGCGTACTGGTCCGAGAGGGAACGTCGGTGAGCTACCCTTTCAGACCTGGCTATTCTCTCAATCGACAGTCTTGCTCACATATATTCAGAGAAGGGAGGCTCTGCCAAGACAACTACTATCGGGGGTGGTCTTTCAAAACAACCCCTGGGGTTTGGATCTGGGCAATCGCTAAGTGCCTACGAGGTCGCTCTGAACGAACTACGAGAACTTGAGTCGGAGCCCTTGTGCCACAGGACAGCCGCGCGCCTCTTAGTCAACAACTGTCAGCTTCTCGAGGATAAGAACGAGGCAACTGCTCTCACAGACAGTGGCCGCAAGATCAGGGATTTCGTAGACTCGTATGCGGCAAGCCTAGCCATCTGTGATCTGGAGAGGGGTAGTTTCCAAATCCCTAGAGAATGTGCCAACTTTCGAGAATCCATCCTCAATCACCTCCCTCCTCAGAACTCGGGCCATCTGCATGTGACCTCCGCAGAGATTGACGGCTGTCTCTCGGGCTTGGGCGAATCTGACTCGGCCTAGAACACCTGGGTCAGTTACCGTCACAAAGCCTTGAGATTCTGCGAAGCTGCTAGGGCAGAGAACGACAAGGGTATGTAACTTTGACTTGATCTTTAATCCATGATATGCTTATGCATTTTTAGATGAACACATCTTCCTCTTCCAACGCTTGACGAAGACCATGGGAAAGTTCACGGATGGCCTCGACAAGGACTTCGAGGGGCGCATGAGCAATCTGGATATGCGGGCCAAGGCGACTGGCAATAAGATTGACCAAATCTCGTTAAAGGTCAACCAGTTGGAAGACGTCTTGAAGTCTGCAGAGGAGTCGTTTCTTGTCCCACTAGCCGACGCATTGAAGGTACCCAGGCAATCGATATCATATAATCTAGTCGGCGTGTCTGTTACTAACCAGGCCTCAGGACACTTTGAATGCAGCCAACCTGGGAACAGAGAACGCCCTCAACCTACAGAAAATTCTCGAGGTGATTCTCAAGACAGCTCTTGATGGTCAAGCCCAAGTGGCATTTGTGCATGAACAGTCACTGCAAGTCGCCAATCAACGTGTCGAGTCGGCAATGGATATAGTCATGCAAACGAATATGGCGCTTGCCGAGTCTGCAGCACAAATACAGAATCACATTGTACCTCATACCATACCCCAAGGATCTCCAGGACAAGGCTAACAAGGCCCTAGGAACTTTCACGCCTTCGAGAAGTCGAACTAGAATTCAGCCAAGGTGTTCTAGAACAGGCGAGTCAGATTGCTTCCGTTAACAATTACAGTACTAACATCAAGCTCTAGAGAATGCAACGTCTCGCCGTCGCTACCGAAACATTAACGGCCAATCACAACGACCACGTCCATTCTCTTTCTCAAGCCCGTAACATGACGTTCGAGATCCTCGATACCCTGGAGAATACGGCGGCGGCGGCGTCTTACGTCAGCAGTTCATTACTCAAACAATCGTCTGGTTCGTCCTGGTGGCCGTACATTTGGTGTCCGGCAGCATCCCTCGTTCTCGGCTCGTATGGGCTTTCTCCTTCCATGTCGAGAAACTTGGTCCTACTCGCATTAGGTATGTGCTGTTCATTGCATAGGGGAGAGCAGAACTTACTGACCTTCTAAAGGCGAAGCTGCCGGCTTTGCCGTCTCGTCTATCCACTCAATCTACCTAGAGTTCCCCATCCTAGAGATGGTGAAGTTCTACGGCGTCCTATCTTCTCGGGAAGATTCATTTCCAACTTCAAGCACCCGCCTTGATGACACCAACCAAACCGAGACAATACAAGATATATAGATACTTGCTAGCCGGATTTTGGTATGCTATGCTATGCTTTTCTATGCCTTGCTGAAGAAATGATCGAGGGGCAAGGCAGACAGGGAACTCACGAACACGAAACATCTTGTTACAAAGGTTCCCGAGAACCTTGAGGACTCCGAGAGTCTCGATGACTGAGGGTCCTGGGGACTCAGAAGGTCTTGAAGACTTGGAGGGCCTTGAGGGTCTTTGCGGTCTTGCCCTCGACAGGCAGTATTATGCTGCTGTTCCCATGAACAGTGGGAAGATCGTTTTGGAGCTGGGAATATGAGAGATTATCTCAAACACATCTCAGACACGTCTCAAGGACACATCTTGAGGTGGCTTCCCATGAACACTGGGAGGATGATTTAAGAGGCGGGAAGATGGGAACTTATCTTGAGACATACCTAGCTCAAGGACACATCCCAAAATAGAGCTTCCCAACAAATACAACATCAAGAATTATTCTTGCTGACTTCAAACATGCTCTTGTGAATTGATGACGATGCCACATTAGTTGAAATTCTTCGCATCTAAGGGAATAGAACGCTACTGTATCCGGCACCTGGTCCGAGTCATTCTAGATAGAAGCTAGGTGCGCCCTTATACCGTCTAGTTCCTCCTTACTGATCACTCCTCCGCACTCCCTGCCACTCCTTGAACTCGGCCAGTTCGGCGTTAAGAAACATGCTTACGAAGCGATGCCAGATTCATTCGAACGGCCCCTGAAGCCGGCCCTTCGATTGGACACTAAATTCATTGGCCAGCTCGGAAACTCTCTACTTTGATTGGCTCCATCCAGCCAGCTCCACCCGCTAGGAACCTGAGGGCATACTCGTTTCTCAGGGGTCGCAATAATCTAATGACAATTTTCTATTCAGCTCTTGCATATTTCACGGGGATAGGAAAGAATAACATGGAGATAGGGACACTCGATACGCCGGTGAGTCAACTGGCAGCAGCTACGCGGCGCATCGCGGATCCTTTGTATGTACCTAGGTACCTACCATGTAGGTATTATCGTAGGTATATAAGTCCGAGTTGCTCTCCTTTCCTATGACGCTGAAGGTTCCAGCAACAAAGGTCGCAAACACTCAAACGTTCTCTTACTTTAGCTTGCCATCTGAAATTCTATTCTCTTTCAAGACTCACTACGCAGTTAGTGACTACCTAGTATTGTGCTAGGATGCCTGCAAAGCTCCGCCAGCTCGGTAAGAATGGCCCCTTGGTCCCGGCCATTGGCTTCGGCCTGATGGGGCTGTCTGCGGGCCACTATGGAGACGTACCCGACGACGAGGAGCGTTTCAAGATCTTGGACCGCGCCTTCGAGCTGGGAGAGACCTTCTGGGATACCTCTGAGTAAGTCGTTTTCCTACTCTCGGGAGTTGTATAGATGACCGTGTAGTGCGCATTTCACTGATCAAAGTGCAGTCTCTACGGTGACAACGAGCAGCTCCTCGCCAAGTGGTTCAAGAGGACTGGGAAGCGCAATCAGATCTTCCTGGCCACCAAGTACGGCTATGTCAAGGGCAGCAAGACCTACGACACCGACAGTTCCTACGAGTACACCAAGAAGGCCTGCGACGAGAACCTCAAGGCTCTCGGCGTTGACTCTATTGACCTCTGTAAGCAATCAATGATGTCCTATTTTTCCATTCGGAATTCGTACCTCTAACGCGATGAACCTGGTAGACTACATCCATAGCGTCAACCCCGAGGTCCCTATCGAGGAGACCATGCGCGCCCTGAAAGAGCTGCAGGAGTAAGTCACTTTCACTTGTCAAATGCATGGTTGCAGACTGATGATTAGAAACAAATACTAACCTCGCATTACCTGTAGGGAGGGCAAGATCAAGTACATTGGTCTCTCAACGGTCAACTCCGCGACCCTCCGCCGTGCCGTCAAGATCGCGCCGGTCGCCGCCGTGCAGGTAAGAACATTTATTCATCCGCAACAGTACCTAAAGACTCCATCAGCCTAATCTTTCGGTGTTTTCTCTTTCTCAAATTAGACCATGTACTCGGTCTTCAGCCGCCAAATTGAAGGCCCCGCCGGCACGGACCTGCTGGCGACATGCCGGGAGCTTGGAGTAGCCGTGGTGATCGCGACGCCTTTGGGCAGGGGACTGATCACGCCGGAGTTCGGGGCAGGGTCGCCGCAGTTCGACGACTCGGACGTCCGACCCAAGGCGTTGCCGCACTTCCAGGACGAGAACCGCGAGCACAACGTCCGCGTCGTGGCTGGCTTCCGCGCGCTCGCCGACAAGAAGGGCTGCTCCGTCTCTCAGCTCGCCCTCGCCTGGCTGCTTAAGCAGGGCGATGACATACTCCCCATCCCCGGCACCAAGCGCATCGCGTACCTCGAGCAGAACTGGGCCGCCCTCGATGTTGTGCTGAGCGACGCCGAGGATAAGGAAATCAGGGACTTTGCTGATGCGAACGAGATGGCCGGTGGGGATCTGCCCAAGGGGCTCGAGAGCCGGCTGTTCCGTGATACGAAGGCGTTGAACTAGATCTGTGACTGTGTAGATAGGTACATAGGAGCAAGCCCCTGGTCGCTGGTACTTAAGTGTATCTAAGGTATTATGCTGTTTCTCAGACTACCTAATACTTAGTTGGGACATTGAATTGGCTAGGTAGGTAGGTAGGTAATTCTGGATATGTCCTTGGCATATCTGGCAACCTACCTTGGCCACCTCTTCAGAGAATCCCTCAACAGCTAGCTACATGCCTTATGCTTGGTATCTGATGGAAATATAGTCCATTCCTCAAATTATAGCATGGAAGTATTACTGATACGACGTGGCTATTACGTGAGGGTTATTACTGCCCCAAAGGTCGACATACGGCTCTAGGCCTCCAAATTCACCTTCCAACCCTCTCTCACTTCTAGTCCTCCTTACTGGTGCCAGCCAGTGCTTCTAAGTTGCAAAACGGAAGTCGAGTCTGAAACATATGAGTTGAAGTTGCACAGTTAATCAGGATGGCCAACTCACCGCTTATTCCCCTCGTCGGTTGTGGTCTTCCTATAGTGATCCTGTTCCTCCGGAGTCATGGCGTCCCATTTCTTCGCCTTCGAGTTATTTCTCCATCGGTAGTAGAAGTACGTGCCCGGGTATTGGACTACCTGTAAGCGGTTTAAGCTTTTGCATATATGAGAGGCATCAGAAAGGGGAAGGGTACTTACACACATCCAGATACAAATGACGAGTAGACCCTTGTTCGCTTTGAAGTATCGCGGTGCATCGTCGGATTGGTAGACTGTGAAGTTAGCACTTCCAATTTGCTTGACTGCGGCTGGAAGAGGACTTACTATTTGCCCCAATCATTCCACTGACTTGAACCCACAGGTTGTAGATGCTGCAGAACTGGTCAGACTGGCCTAGAGCTAGAGGAAAGACGTGTGACGTACGAAGCAGAAACAGTCCTGTTTTGGACAGATCCTGCATTCCTACTCGTCCAGGCGACTTGTATAGGATGAGTGCTGGGATCAGTTAGCCCCTAAAGAGTCATCCGATAACTGCGGCTCAATACTCACTATGGGAACGACAGCAATACCGTCGCAATTGCAAAGTACGCCCAAGAATTGATCGGGTCTCCTAGGGCTATCAAGGCCGCAAAACAAGGTAGCAGCCAAGCATCTTCCGCCATGGATACGAAACTCCTATTATCCACCAGCTCGCTGAATGCGGTGATGAGCAACATTGTGATGCTGGAACCGACGATATTTGGAATCGAAAGCAAATTTGACTGGATGACGTTGAATCCCAAGCCTCGGAAAGAAAGCGTCAAGTATTGACCGACTGGGTATTTTGGTAAGCCGAACAACAGACCCAACGCGTATAATGGCCACATGTCGTAGTCTTTGGTACATTCCCAGATCTGCCTCACGGAGAGACCTTGTCGATTGTACATTCCTCCTTTCTGAGGGTCGTCTCGAATGACTGAAGTAAGAGTCAGCAATGACCTGGGTCTGAAGTCCGCCCGATTACGTGGTGGTTACCTGAGTTGACGATGATCTTCTCTTCCCTTTCGCTGAAATAACCTTTGGGGTTCCACCAACTCTTCGTTCTGGCTGGAGACTGTGGCATGAGGAAGAACGACGCAACCCCAACAAGAACTACAATGAGATCAGTGTAATGTCATGAGAAGACTTTGGAGTAGGCTTACATGTAAAAGCGCCACTTAACATGTCAGTTATGGCTGCTCATGTAGATAGTTCATGGAAGAATGAGACTCACTCGATGAGGAACAACCACCTCCAGCCTGCGTATCCCAAGACACCACGCATTGACAACAGACCAACAGCACTAAAACCGACACCGATATCGACTAAGTAAGACGTGAGTATGGGACGTGAAGCCTCACCGGAGAACTTTACCTAGTTGCGAAGTTATCCAGTACCAAGCTAATCTGATTGGAAGCTGTGAAAACGAGTCAGATAACTCTACAGAAATTGGGATAGACAACTTACCGATTTGCCAGTGTACCAGTAACTCAGGTAGAGGATCGTATCTCTGTTGATGGTTTAACGAATGCCTTAGATGTCCAGCCGGCTATGAGTAGGTACTTACGGGATAAAACCACCTTGAAACGTCGCGCTAACCACCTGTAAGCGAAGGCTTGCTTTTCTCAAGGCATCTCAGCTTAACCTACATCAGATATCTAGTGGCGAGGAAAGAAGCCCGACCCTTGAGGAAGAACTGTAGGGCAGATATAACGCTGAAAATGCAAATTTGAATCGGAATCCACAGGTCCGGGCCGATACTAAAGAAATTAATCAGTCGAATAATTCCCAAATACTTTCATGAGAATCCGACTGACCGTTTGGATATTAGCTGAGATGGGAGTTCGGCAACGAGGAAGCCGACCCGAGAGATAGTTTGGCCGATGTTCTGTCGCTCTCGTCAGCCCTTGATGACCCCCCAGCTAAAATTCAAAAGTTGACTAAGGTCAAAGCTCACATAATCGTTTTTGGTAAGACCCAGGTCGTCAAGCATGCTGTCCGAGACTGCGTTGGAAATGTTGCCTCGGTCGATGTTTAGAGCAGCGAACATGATGCAGACCCAGACCTAAGAAGTCAGACTCGCTCCTGGGCCTGCATTTGTGACTGGACACGTACCATGATCTTCCAATCGACCTTACGACGCACGGCTCTCTCTTCCCTCCACGTCCAGCGAAAACTGGGATCAAAGGCTGACCGGTTCTCCCATCGCGAGTGGACGTAGAGTTCCTTGTACTCCTCCACGTTCTCGGAGTCCCAGATACTAGGTTGCGTGGCGATCTTAACCATGTTAGCCATCAGCCAGTCGATAAGGCAAATTTAAAACCTTCGAGATATCTTTGCGTACCGCGTCGAGATCGTACTCGTCTCCCTTCGGGCCTTTTCGGATCCTAAGGAATCGCAATATAGCATCACCAAGTGCCAACTCCATGCGCTGGGTCTCTCGTGCGGCTAAAGCCGGTGCCGTAGGAGGGGTCAGGTCTTTGGTAAGGATACCTTCGACTCCCCTTTTGGAACCCAAATCGCCATGGTCGGAAGGAGTAGCGGACTTAGTGAGCGGAGATGTGATAGTTGGGTGCTGAGGAGACATCTTGTGTCTCTCAAAGAAATGGTAATTGTATCTCACCTAATCAATTCTCTGCGCAAGGGGGATTGCCTCAACAATTGGACGAAACTGTACAGATTCGAACAGTCTTTCATTTGATACCAATGCCAAGAAATCCAAGAATCAGCTCTTCGGGTTCCAATCTTTGCCCTTCATGTCATTGCAATTTATAACTCCATTACGAGGATGGTGACGTTACGTTCGTTCAGGTACTAGCTCAGGTGAAGCATTTCGACGAGGCCTGCAAAGGTGCGGAAATTGACTTATGCCGAGCGTTTGCACGTTATTTGGATTCCAGCTTGCGTCATTCCTCACCATCGTCCACCTGCATGTCGTGCTTTGGATTGCGCTCGTTCTGTTGGCGACCCAGCCTTAGCTCTAAGCTATATCTCGGGGTAAGTCATTGATTCGGTCAATTCCGTGCAGATATCACACTCCCACGTGGATCAGATTGATAACAACTCGATGCCCTCACCATAGACCCGGTATAACCCTCGATCACAGCAATTTACTTTGGACTGCGTGGTCGCCTGCCAAGGTGGGATACCCACTTCTGGGCATCTGGTATTATTGATAAGAGCGTCATTGGCTCACTGGCGAACGAAACATAATATATGTCGTGATGCTTGAATCGCAAGGCAATGGTGCAATGGTGGGCCAGGACGTAACTTCATGTGTAGCGTGGTATTGAGAGCGACTTGGCTGTGTGAGATCCAGCAGATTGGGTGGTTTTGGTTTTCTGCAGCTCGTGGCTACATTCTTAAAACAACAAAGAACCGCTCGGTCGTTATCCAGTCCTTGATAGCTTCATGAAGCTTGTAGCGAAAGTCGACTGAATAAAATCTTGAGGATCAGCTAAGACAGTCAGAATAGAAACAGCGTTTTCAAGTCGTCGTGCAGAGGCCTTCAGTAGGTAGCTAGACTGCAAGACCAACCTTCCTCCTAGCTGTCCTCCCATAAGAACCCGCCCCTTTTTTCATGAGGCTTCTAAGTCAGAATCAGAGTTGGTCGCTTGAAAATCCATTCCAACCCATTTCCTCCACAGCTGTTTTCTTTTTAAGGACACTAATTTTGACTTTTGATGGATCATTTGGGTCGGACGTAACACTTGATGAGATGTATGCCCCGTCGTCACACGCCGTCATGGCCAGGAAATCAAGCGTGCCGGGAGGCATGAATTTTAATGTCTGTCTCTCGGAGCGCGACCTGTTGTGTAGGTAGGTACCTAGTTAGATCCAGATTGTCAACCACCAAACCAGGGACTCCGAATACTCACATCCTACTTTTCAAAATCATTTTATCCTTCTCGTACTTATCAATCCACATTTCCCCCGCCGACATTTTAGAATCTTCGCCTAAAATATCTCGCGACCAGTGTTCCGCAAGTATGATACGAACCGAGTTGGATTGTAGCATTTCAACTGGGACATCTTCCACTGTCGTTGCAAATGTTTCTTGATCTTCATGATATCTAACAAGAAACACGTCGCCATGCCAAAATTCCCGCTCAAAGTCGACGACATCGAGGCTTAGCATTCGCTTAATGTTTTGGTTGTCGTCGAGTGCATCATTTGTGCAACAATATAGGAGGTATGAACCTTCCACTGACTTGATCGGCTGATTCTCTACGTCGAATGGGAAATATCTACGTTCGAGATTGCATTCTCCCCAGGAATCACTGAAGTCAGGAAAGGTCGATCCGGCTAGTCCAGCTCTGGAATATCCTTTAGGCTGCTCGAAGAAATCGATCATAACGAAGCTTGGCTCAGATCCATCTGCCGGGAAGCATAGACACCGCCGCGTGAACAGCAGCTTTTTCAGTATCGCTTTGCCTTTATCTTTCCTAGGGCTCTCTACCTCGGACTCCTTAAGCCGCCGCCGGGCAAGCTCCTGTTGTGCAACACGACCCTGGAAGATCGTGACATCAGCACTGGATTGGGCGATGGGATCTCGATGAACGAAAGCGGATTGCGAGAGTTTCGACTTCATGCTTCTGAAAACATCCATAATCGTGGATGACAGGTAGAATGATATGACCGGGTCTGATAAATTACCCAATGTCCATCGAGGGTAGATATGGCCGTGAGAACCTCGAGTCCCATAAAACCCAGGCCCAGTATCTCGTGAACCCTTGCTGGTATATCGTTCAATGATCTGGCCACAAAGCCAACAGGACTTTTTGCTGCAACCCAAGTATGGATATGGATTCAAACGTGACTCGATCGAGGCTTCCAGGTACATCAAGACCTGCATTTCTGCATGGTAATAGGATTTGATGATGCTTTTCGACTTCCCCAGTGCTTCGTTGAGCTGGCCTTGTCTCGGTGGAGATAATCTGCACTGAAATGCCAAAACGTCGATACGCTTGCGAATCTCAAGCATGCTCTGTTCCTTCGGTTTTGGAGCTGAGATGAGAATTATCTTAATCGAACCGCAGATATCGCGACTGTCGGATAAGCCCATGGCCATGGCTTTAAAGCTTTCATATGCTGATCGGAGACGTCCCAGGAAGCTCACTAGGTTCCGGGCGCGTTGGGCCTTTCCTTCTGTAGGAGTTGACTGCTCTCTGTACCGAAGGTCATATGCGAGTAATATTATTTCGTGCAGATCTTCAAAGGCGTTGTCTCTGTTCTCAGAGTCAAGATATGAGACGCACCGATCCCTAAGCTCTTTGACCGGTTCGATATCCCCTCCGTAAGCATTGATGACCTGTTCTTCCTGGAATTTGGTCAGCTCCTCGATGTAGTAACTCAATCGACTGTGGTAAAAGTCGACCATCTGCTTCCAAAGCCGATCGGTTTTGGTCGATGGGCATTTCTTTGTGAGTGCTACCATTTGCAACCACGTTTGAAGACATTGTACCATTTTCCTGTCGTCTTCGTCAAATTCGCCATTCTTAGCAAGGATGATCTGGGCTTGCGTTCCGTCTATACCCCTAAGAAAACCTGCCGCAGTGACATGATCGGCATCTTGGGTGGTGGGTCGCTCGGCACGACGCTGTTGGCGACTCTTGTCTTTGCTCGTCTTTTGCTTGGCGAGCAACTCTGCAATTCGATCGAGAAATTTCGGCATCACACTGTCTACTCCAGTATCAGAGGCACTAGTCTCGCAGACCATCGACGCATCGTCCTTGTCCAGCTCTTCATTCCAACTTGATGCTGGAGAACTTCCATCATCACCAGGGTGCTCCTTTACATGTTGCGACGGGTCATAGATCGCGAGTAAAGCAGCGCTAGCAAGGAATTCTTCCTCATTGACACCAAAAACTCCCCAACCCGCCATCATTGAGTTTGAAGTTATCTGATAGATCTGAAAAGACCTCGTCGTAGGTTTCAACTCCAGTTTGCTTCGGCACAGAGATGTTCCGACGCCCGCACCCCTCACACAATGATACACTGATGCCGGTTGCCCGACAAATTAAATACAAATATGTTGTGATACGGCAGTGAGGGGAAAATGAATAAACCGATTGGCTATTTCCATGGCCCCTTGAGCTTCGGTCTCAGGAACAACAGCGGTAATTTCTCAGGGCAGCTCTCGGGGGATGCACATGTCTGTTGTTAGATAGAGGTATATATCCTATTATGGGTCGAATTGATGCTGTTATTGATTAATATTTCCTGTCCTTGTAATTTGCCTAGCGTCTGTGTGGCGGTAAACCAACGATGATGATGATCATCAAGATTTCCCCTATCCAAGAAACATACCATCTCGAGTTACACCGCACCCCCGATCAGAGCCCAATACTAAAAGGACAACCAGCCCCTATTGACCCGTCCTTCTCTCCATCCACCTCGGCATATTCCTTCATCGCCTCCGCTTCCCTCAGCACCTCCTCACGACCAGCTTTCTCAAGCTCCTCTGGCCCTAGCTCCTCAGGCACATATCCCCTGCCCTGGAACTTCCCGCCCGGCGCCATCTTGCCGCCCGTCATTAACCACAAGAGGAGCCGGTTGTACCACGTCTCAGCCACGTACCACGGCTCGAAGCCCACGTACCGCGCGTCTCTATACAGCCGGCCGTCCTTTCCGGGCCGGGCCAGGGGATCCATAGGCACCGGGCGGGGTAGGAAGAAGTAGCGTAGCACGAAACCCCGCAGCCGGAAGAAGCCCGACGTCAGCAGCGTGGCCCAGAGCGGCGGCTCGGGAAACCCGAGCGCCTCACGAACGGGCTTCTCGTCGATGAACGAGACGAACAGGGTGCGCACGAAGCCGTGCAGAAAGCCCGGCACGCCGCGCAGGAACAGGCCAAGCGTCGACTCGGCCACCATGCGGTTCTCGGGAATGAAGTACATGTGCTCGGCCTCGTAGGCCAGCTTCCAGGCCTCGAGCCGCTCGAGCGTGTCCGGGACGAGCTCGCCGAAGCCCATGCGCCGCGCCAGCTCGCGCCAGTAGACGAAGTAGGCGACCTTCTCGAGGCGCGTCAGGGCGCGCCAGTCGTACCGGTCGATCCAGCGCGCGGGCTCGAGCACGAACAGGGCCAGGGTGTGCACGTAGTCCATCCGCACGATGTGGGCGGCCCAGCGCCCGTGCATCCAGTTGAGACGGGCGGTGGCGCGGCGGGCGCGCTCCGAATCCAGGTCGCCGACTAGCAGCTCGACGAGCAGGATGGCGGTGTCCTCGGCGCGGCGGCCAACGCGCGCCGGCTCGCACAGCTGGCGCGTGCGTACAAGAAGCGGCGTGCCCGTCGCCATGCCGTAGCTCTTGACCAGCGCCCATTGCGTGCCGAAATAAAACAGGAACGGCGTGTCGCGCAATTGGTGCAGGCGCATGATCTCCGCCGCCTGTCGGTAGCTGAGCTTGTACGGGTCATCTAGGTAGGCGGCGTATTTGCGCTCTAGCGCCCGCAGCGCGCGGAAGCGGAGGAACTGCACTAGCGTTAGGTAGGCCGCGATGGCGGTCGGTATGACGATTCGCCACGGCAGGAATGCAGGCGAAGGGAGTGTGCTCCCGTCGTCATTGAGCTGCGCTGCAATCGTGAAATTGCCTTGATTTGGTGTATCCATAGCCGATTCAGACTGAAACTTTCCAATTTTCGCCGATGAGGAGAGATGAAGAAGGAACCGAGTCAAGGAGTTGTGTCACCTCCGTTGGCCATCGTCGGGTTGCCACGAGTCGGTGCATGAGTGGGGCGCAGCACTCTGACCATTTCTCGGACATTGGTACAGTGTACATGGTAGTTTTCTCTAGGTAATTAGTTAGCTCTTGGATTACTTAACACTGCACACACACTTCGTCACCTGATAGCCTACAGGCTTCAAGAATGACACGTAATTGATTGTGGTTTTCAACAACTTGATGTCTTGCAAATGTATATATGTCACGCCAAAGTTATTCGAAAAATGTTTGCGGCAGTCACTATTCGTACCTACCTACTCAATATGACCTGCATCGCCGCCGCCGCCCCTTGAATGATAAATAAAGATATTCTGATCTCTCGACATAGATCTGCTTCCATGTAACACATCTCTATCCATAACGAGACATTTGTGGCCTTGTACGAATCAGGCATACTATAGTATTCTATGATACTACCTACCTAATGGCAGATGGTGTCAGTTTTCACAAGAAACTCAACAACAGCGTGGGCGTCTCTGCTGACTAAAGCTCCGGTTCTGCGGCGCCACACAGGTGGGCTTCGACCAGCGCCGCTCCGTGTTGGCTTTGGCGCCTGAGCACCACTGCCCGAAAACCGATCTGAAACGAATACGGAGCAATCAACCGGAATGGGCCTGCTCGGAGACCTGGTTAAACCCAACAGCAGGATTCGAACCTGCTGCATGGCCACTTGTACACCCCAAACGCACGGGCCATACCACCCAGGCGCTTTACCATTGCCCGTACTCGGATGTTGCGATAGAAAATGCACCCGGAGACACCATACCTGGACGACATGAAGGTTGAGGGAATTTCAGGGAAGTACGCAACAAGTTCAACCGAAAGGAGTGCATTGCATAGCCTCACAAGGGAGAGGATATCCTCCCCGATCAAGACTCATCGATGTCAGTCCAATATTGTTTAGGTACACTGTAAGCGAAGCGAGTAGCATATGCCATAGGCTCTACTATTCCAGCGTAGACTATCCCTAAAAGCTTATCTCCACATAAGTACGAATGTAGAAATCAGTTTCACAGAGCTGAGATTTTGAAACCCCCGGGGCATAGGCGCTGAAAGACGCCTTCGGGGTCATACTTCGATGCCGCCTCTCGGATCCTGCGAACATTCTCTGGACCGTAACTCTGTAGAACCTCCTGACTGGAGTGAGCGTAATTGAGGTACACCCACGGCATCACACCGCCCTCGATGTTCCTGGCAAAGGCACGCACTTCATCAACCAATGCGCGAACTTTAGGACGCGCCCATGCCTCTAGCACGGCGGTACGGACACTGGCGGATGCCTGAATCAGGATGACATCGCCTGTATTTTGCTCGAGGCCAAGCACATTACCAATGCTATTAGTAGCGTGTGACTGCTGCACAAATAGACGCGGTAATGGCTGAAAGGAGACGTGCGAGGTGAAGTCCTGGTCAGGGATGCCTGCTTGTAGTTCCTTCGCCATTTCGTTATGCAACTCGGCGGCCTTGAGAAGAATAGAAGCATCATTCTTGATCGTCAAAGTGTACCAGATGTTGCTAGGAAGTAAGTAAGAATCGACCATAGTTTACACGAGTCAGGCTGCGGTGTGTAGGTATGCTTACTAGTAGTTGGGTGGGAGTGAAGAATATGTGAGAACCTCCTGAAGCGTGGCCGTCTTGTAATTGTTCATAATTTCAGGCAATGCCAAAGAACCCTGGAGTAGAAGAGGTTTCTCAATCGCAGCCATGTTAGCCGCGATGGTAATGCCCACGCTGCCCCCGAATCTGGGCTGGTGGCCGACCACAAATTGCATGGAGGAATCCGGATCGCTTGCATTGTTGGTTGTGAAGTCGACCACGGCCTTGACACCGTCAGGGACGACATCCAGTTGATGAAGAGCCAGTCCGCCCCAGATAGGGCCGCTAGGTATAGTCTGCATGGTAAAACGGGTGACGATGCCGAAGTTATTGCCTCCACCTTTCAAGACGCGGAAGAGGTCTATCAATCACAAGTCAGATTTGACCAGGCCACAAGTGAGGAGAAGCTAGTTACCGGCATTCTCGCCCTTTGCTTCAGCAGTTACGATGCTCCCATCGGCCAGGACAACCTCGTAGGCGATGACATTGTCACAGGCCCAACCATAGCGCGACGCGTAGAACGTGTTTCCGCCGCCCAGCAGGAAGCCACCCACGCCGACCTCTGCCTCTCGGCCGCCGCTAACTGTACGGCCATGCTTCTCGAGCTCGGCGTAGACATCCTTCCACTTTCCTCCAGGTTCTAGGTGCGCGGTCTGGTTGGTATCATCATATTTAGTTGAGTTTAGGAGACCCAAATCTACGGTGACGCCATCGGTGATATTGTTGCTGCCGGCCCAGTTGGTATGGCCACCAGCACGGATGGCAAAGGGCTGGCTCGCTTTTGCAAGAGCGACAATGGCTCTGGACACCTCACTGGCAGAACGTGGCTGAACCATACAAGACGGTTGCAGTTTGGCACTATTGCACCAGTAAGAATCAATCCGGGCAGCATAAGCGGCATCGGTCGGCAAGAGGATCCGGGATTTGAGACCGTTCTGGATTAGGGATTCGGCCTGTGGAGGATTAGAAAGGTTATCGATGCCCGCCATCTACAGATCTTGCGAAACGAATTATTGGCTGATGGTTTTCAGCACAAGCGAGACGAGTGAGAGGGGAAGCGTGCTGGTTATGATGAACTGACGGCGGTAAGGGTTGGTGCCAACATGATAATAATAGAAATCCTCTGATCATAGGACCGATCACGACTGAATGGTTGGTAACACAAGAAGGCGATATCAATGTACATACCTAGGTACAGAAGAGGGGAGAAAGGCAGAGGTTCTTTCATGCACAAGGCACCTACATGTAGCCTACAAACCTAGGTACATATGAAATGATATGATCAGTCACTTGAATTAAACTATTTTTTATATCTACATACCTAATAGTAGGTACCTAAGGTCTAGGTAGGGGAACGCATGCACAACATGAGATTCCAAGGCAAGGTTATCGCCGTAGTGTGCGGCATTAAGTATCTCTACTTAGGTAGTAAGTGGATTACTTAACACTTACATAACACTGCATACACACTTCGTCACGTGGATGATTGTGGTAAAGGTATTCTGGTGTCAAGAGTTATGCATGCATGCAAGTAGTAATGAAATATGATGTATTCTGCTTATTCTAATAATAGAACAAGGTAGCGTAAGAAATGTCTAATCATACAATTGATGGTGGACAGAACTACTGACCAAGCAGAAACTGGCTTATCTCCCCGAGTTTTCCCCATGAGAATGTCTTGCAAATATGTCACACCAAAATTATTCGAAAAATGTTTGCGGCAGTCACTACTTCGTACCTGCTTAAGATGGCTTGCATTGCCACCCCCTCTTACATAATAAATGAAGATATTCTAATCTCTCAACATAAATCTGGTTCGATATAACACATCTCCATCCATAATAAAACATTTATAGCCTTATACAAATCAAACATACTATAATATTCTATAACACTACCTACCTAATAGTAGATGGTGTCAGTTTTCACAAGAAAGTCAACAGCAGCGTAGGCGTCTCTACTAACTAAAGCTCCGGTTCTGCGGCGCCACACAGGTGGGCTTCGACCAGCGCCGCTCCGTATTAGCCTCGACACCTAAGCACTACCCGAAAACCAGTCTGAAACGAATACGGAGTAATCAACCAGAATTAGTCTACTATGAGTGATGGCGCCTCCATTATTTGAACTACGTAAGACACGCATGAGGACTAGGGGACCAACCCTTTTGCTCCAAAATGTCGCCGAAACAGCACTTAAAGGGATGCACATCACGTCGACCAAGCAAGCGAACTTCAAATCCAGCTCAAT
Organism: Hypoxylon sp. NC1633; assembly: GCA_022984935.1. Lineage (NCBI taxonomy): Eukaryota > Fungi > Ascomycota > Sordariomycetes > Xylariales > Hypoxylaceae > Hypoxylon > Hypoxylon sp. NC1633. Next base: position 50,655 of record JAJLYQ010000044.1, on the reverse strand, counting down.
ATTGGAACCGTGGGTTTAACGATAGGATAAAACTGTAGACTTAGACACGCATCCTGACTGTTGCGTTTCAGAACGCTCACACTTCCTCAACGATTCCCTTAATAATCGGGGTAAATGACTTTCGCATCTTCGTCGAAACTTGCTGCACGGCGGTAGTCGGGGTAAATGACCTTTGCATCTTCGTCGGACCCGGCATCAGTCGTTGCACGGCGGTAGTCCGGGTAAATAACTTTTGCGTCTTCGTCAGAGCTGGTGACGGCTGCTGCGCGGCGGTAGTCGGGGTAGATGACTTTTGCGTCTTCATCAACGCTGGAGACGGTTGCTGCCCGGCCAGAACAATGAATATTAGTTAAAAGGTTACGGATGGAGGATATAAGAATTGACGTGCCGCTGTCAATAGGCGCGGGAGCGCACATGGCGCAAGTCGCGAGGATGGCGAGAGAGAGGATAAATCGCATCGTCGACTGTGGTATAAGAGTACAAATAGACTTTATATATCAGATGAAATGTACGAGTGCTGTTAGAGCAGGCGAATAATGGGATGCACGTAGTTATCGAACTCGAATTCCACATAAGCAAGCAAATAGCACAGAAACCAGAACCATCTACGGATTCGTCTCCTTTCTACCCTTTAATCCCTTTTACGCCCCCTGAAATCTCCCTTCCTCCAACTACACGCATGTTCTGGGCGAGTCCGCCATCCTCATCACACACCTTCCGATACAACCCCGCCAAAAGATGCCTTTCTGCATCACCCAGCGGCACAGCACAGCAATATGTTGAAGGAAGTTGGCGTCGCTACACAACGTTAGGAGGCTGGCCAATAGCCCGTAGCGCATGCACCGCCGTGTATGCGCAACCCCTCCCATCGCCGGTCATCTGAGGACGGGGGCGCACATAGAATCCGCAGAAAGAATCATAAACGGCTGCCTGTAGGTGCACCATAACCTGCGTCCGAAGCTTTATTGGACGCCTTCCGTGGTGGAGGTCTACTTGGCGGAAGGTTTGTGTAATGAGGAAATCCGATGTGCCATCCGGTCAGCTCGGTGCACCACAGCGCTTATCTCAACAAAGTCCAAATGCTCGATTCGAAGTACCCCTCCAGTCACAACCAATCGGATCTTTTTATATTGTTATATGCCGAATCTAGAATGCATGGGGACCCCATGCTGGACGGGAGGCAGGGAGCGGGAGGAGGGATCAGGGGTGGTTGCCCCACTCCATGCGGTCACGATTTGCGCTGCCCGCCTACGGCGTAGCCTAGTATGTATTTATGATCACTTAATGTAACATCTAGGACTAAGTAATCTACCTGAATTGTTTGGATTTTATCGGACTTGTATCTGTCGATCTAATTGCGTTGATACTTTTGGTGTACCTAACGTAGGCCTACCCGTTACATTGAGGGGTCGTGTGCGTGACTGGGGACTGACGACACGCATTGGAGACGCTGTCGGCCGTTGGGAATCCTCGGTCGCTTTCCAAGGTCGAAGGGGTTCCCACTGTCTTTCCTATCCTTCGTTCCCATGAAGCCTCCCAGGAAAAGGGCCAGCATGAGGTCTCGGTGGCTTTTCAGAGTCAAAAAGATTCCCATGTCCTTTTCTGTTCTCGTTCCCATGAGGTTTCCGTTCTTGATCCCAAAAGAGCATTGCATGATTGTTGCTACTATCATGAAGTCTTCATTCAACGCTACGCAGTCCCTGTAAACACACCAGCGTCAAAAATGATCAAGTTTGTATAATACTATGTACTAAAGGCCAGTATGCTATCTAGTACTGAGAGGCCCTGGCGAGGAACAAACTGCTCTGGGACCCCCAAAGCAATACAACCAAATGATCTTCTAGAGTCAAGAAGTACCACGTCCAGACCCCAGCCCTGGGTCGTCTAATCCCTTCCAATACCGTGGCAAGGAATCCATGTCTCTTGGCCTCTCCTGGAACCAATCCTGGGCATACCCAAAGTACTTCCGCATAGGGCCAAGTAGCGGGCTACCTCGCGGACAGTATCTGAAGCGCTCGATAACGGCGTTGACGCCCTGTGTCTCGTTGATGTACGCAAAGCACGCCGTATTATCGTTGGCCCATTCTGTCAGGCGGTCCCAACTGCGGCACATGCGCGTTTGACCGAGCCCCGTGGTGATGTTGGACGTCGTTGACGTGTAGAAGGGCGTGTCGTCGGCTTCGCAGATGATATTCTGCATCAGGTGATCCATGCAGTGCACCAGGTGTATGTACGAGTCCAGCTGCGGGCGGTTGTAATTGTAAAGAACGATGGCGCGGCGGACCTTGCGCTGAAGAGGTTGAGCTTAGCAAGTTGTCGTATGAGGCGACGTGAGAGGGAAAACATTGTTTACCATGCAGTGTAGGCTGTGGTGCGCGTTCAGCAGATAGATCTGGCGGCCTTCGTCCCAGAAGAAAGGTGCCGACTCTGGTAGATTGTGTGCTTCTGCCCAATCTTTGTCTAGGCTGATCTCGCCCGCGCTCGAGTCCATACTTTCCCATGCGACTGCTCGCTGCTCTTCAGTGGTGCTCCCCGTGCCAAAGGGAGAATGCGAGTTATACTTGGTTGGGACATCTCGAGGTAGGTGAGCTATAGTTAGAAGTCAGTATCTTGATAGACAGAAGAATATAGGCCAGACAGAGGAGAAAGGGGTGAAGGGGATTTACCGTATGGCGAATAGTCCTGCCGTGCATCTGTTCTTCGCAAACCACTAAATACAAGGCCAATATTTAATAATATCGAGACGATGAGCAGAACAATGACAAACTTCAATCTTCGAGATGATTCATGTTTGGGCTGTGAAAATAACTCTTCGTCATTGTTCAGCGGTTCAATCTCTTCGGGTGAACACGCCTCACTTTGGTCCTTCATGGTAAGACTGTGCTCAAGACAAGAGTGGGGCCGGGAGGAAGGGGGAAAAAAGGAAAATGTATCACCAAGGTGGCATTAACAGACGAAAGACCGAGATTAAACCTTTCAATATGGTATAGTATATACATACAAGTTGGATACTCCTCAGGCGGAAACGTAACGGGCATACAGGTGGCTAACAGGGGTCAGCTTCGGTGTAAGTCTGCATATCCCTCCCTAGAGTAGGTACCTACCTAGGTACCTACACACCCCATCCCATTGATATCGATCACCATAGCCGTCGCTGGCAAGGTTTGAAAATTCAGACCATCTAAATTATTTTCAGCTTTTTGTCAATGAGTATTTATTTTGCTACGTGTCATTTGGTAGCTACATGCTGTCTGGCTCTAGGTTTGGATTCGTCAACACTGCCATATCGGCGTCACTGACCCTGCGTGATTCTACCTTTTCCATCAGGTCCTTCCAGTCTACACAGACATGTTCGGGCGACTCCAGCTTTAGCATGGGCTCTCTTCTGTCTGCCGCCCACTGGAAGGTCATTAGTGACGTGTCTGCACGACACATCAAGGCCTGTCGGATCAAATCCAGGCAATGATCTGGACAGTAAAATTAGTCCGGCCTGGGGACCGAGCAGTGACAATTCTATGTACTTACCAATATGCAAGAGCCAATGTGGAATCTCCTCAGGGCCGACTTCTGGATGATAGTGATTACGATAAATCCACTGGCGGAGATATTTCTGGAGGATGTTAGTGATGACATCCAAGTTGGGGGAGTGATGGTCAGGCAATAGCTACCTACTACGCAGTGCAACTGGTGACTCACGTCCATCCAGACTAAAGAGTCCTGTCCGCTGGGCAGCTGAACTGAAGTTTGGTTTGAGGATGCAAGCTCTCTGTCAGATGCGCGGATGTTGACGTGATCAAGTAAATTCGCCCATGCTCGATCGATGTCTTCGCTGGGTGGGCCTGCGTATGGGCTTTCTTCAGAGAAAACAAAACGCTGCCGGCGAAGTGCAAGACGCTCCCCGTTCAAGGCTAGAAGGCTCGATTAGAAAACGTCGAAAATGTAAAGGATGAAGAATGCCCACTCAATGTGTTCAGACGTGCACCACAACTGTATAATGGGTACGCAAATAGGACGATTGTGGTAAAGAAAACATAAAGGATGAAGAAAATTATGTGCAAGCGTAGAGTCCGCCGATGTCGATGCTTACACGAGCTCGGATCATCATTGTCGTGATGCTGCAGAAAGTGCTCGTTCTCTTCCTTGTCGCTGCCATCCATCTGAAAAATTCATGTTGAGAGTTGATGTGACTGTTAAGAAAACCATCGAGTCTTCAGCTTGCCATTGTTCATCGCGGGATCACCCATCATCACCCCCCACCCTCCCCTCCCCTCCTTTCCCTTCCCCATCATCACTGACCAGTGATCGCCAGCATATCTTACACATGTACCGACATATGTACATACAAGGTACCTGTGTACGGTAACATGTATGTAGGACAGCTTGGACCCCAACCGTCCATGCAAGCCACTTCCACCTTCGGCCAACACCAACAATGATGGATATCAATGGTGGATTTTACTTATACCTGGGGTTTTACATCGTCCATTGCGAGGCATAGAACCCTCGACGCATTTACAGCCTTCGTTCCCGAAAATGAACTTACTTGCTTCGCTTGCTCCCAAAAGAATCGTTTACAGCCTCTTACCAGGCGACAATGACGACAAAGGCTCTTCTCCGCGCGCTTCAGCTAGAAGCTCGTTCAGGGACTTGTTGCTCAAGACAGCTCTAGTCAGCCTGCTTGTACTTTCCAGCTTTTTTGTAGGCAGATTTTCGATGAGTGTGCCAACAACTGAAAGAAACAAGGTGTTAGGACGTAAGTATGGTCAAAGCACCTACCTTGCCTTACACACCGAGCCCAGAATGTTGACATAGAACTCCCTAGTCGAGATACAAGACGAGTTGTTCAAGTACAACCGTACTTTTGGAGAGGCACCATCCGATGCAACCGATGCTGCATGGCGTTCCCTGTTCCCTCAACATGGTGGATTTTTTGTACATCCCGAATTGGCACCGAAACGATCCGCCTTTTCTGTTTTCCATCAGTTGCACTGCCTGGTAGGCTCGAGTTCTTTCGGCGCCAACACAATACTGCTAACACTGCTGACACTGCGTAGGACGAGCTGCGGCATGGATTCTACGTGCTCCACGATCAAGTCCTAACATACTCAAAAATGATCGGCAGTCATCAAGTCAGGAGTCAGAGCGACTGGGCAGAGCAGGGGAAGCGGGCGCTGCAGGAGCATTCACTGGGTCACATTCGCCACTGCATAGACTTGCTACGGCAAAGCCTGATGTGTAACGCCGACTTGGTAATTGAGCTGAAGAACGAGGAGTTGGGGGGTGTGACCGGATTTGGCACGATGCATCGCTGCATCGACTGGCCGGGCCTGTTGGAATGGATCCAGCCATACGAGGGAATAGGTGCTTCACCCACCCCCCATGAACATGACCATTGACCACACAGGTCAAGATGAGGTCTTGTCCAAACCCGTTCCGTTCAACAAGTAGCATACTTCACTGGGAAGCTAGTATGTAGCAGTACAGAACCAATAACCAATAAGGACAGCACATTGCAGCACATTAGCAGAACACCACACTCGTATCTTGTGCAAGATCAGAATGACAACATCCCAAGTAATCGACACCGTAGGAGCATCCCAACTAGAACGGCTGGCTCAAGAAATCGCGTCCAAGACGCAGGAATTCATAGCAGTGCTGCACAGAAATGGCTGCGCACTGCCGTCGCACGACCCGGGCACTCCGAGAAACGATGCTCTCCCACTTGAGGGAACGATTTTGCAAAGCACATTGATGGAGCTCACGACGGAGCTGCAGGCTCTTGTCCAGGGCCCTAGATTGCATGTGCACAACCAGATCCTGGCAGTGAGCAGCCATTCCTTTGCCAGCGGGCAGTTGTACCGGTTGATGAAATGATGACTGACAACGCTCAAGCATGTCAACCTGGTCAATCTGCATGCCATTTACAGCTTCAGACTCCCGAGCATGGTGCCCGTGGAGGGTAGCATCAGTTACGCAGAGCTGGCCGGAAAGATCCAGGTGAATGAAGATGTAGTTCGCCGTATTGCACGGTATGCCATCACAAAGCACATTTTCCGAGAAGTCGACGGCGGCGACAGGCTCGCACACTCGGCTACGTCCAAGATGCTTGCTGAGTCGCCCATGATGATGGAATGGATTGGAATGGTTTGTGAAGAGATGTGGCCTGCCGCAACGCAGGCTATTCCAGCCCTAGTAAAGTGGCCCAGGTCGCAGGAGCCGCAACACTCGGTAAGTTGGCACGATGCACCGAATTTAGGGAGCTCGCGGCTCATATAGAAAATATAGGGATTTGCACTCGCGCACGGGCTGGAGACGCATGTCTTTGACATGCTGGTGGACCAGCCCGAGCGGGCGGCACGCTTTGCCAACGCCATGGTCTACTTCAACTCCAATGCGGACCTTGCGCCGCACCACATCTGCGATGCCTTTGACTGGGAATCCGTCTCGAAGGTCGTGGACATTGGCGGATCGGCGGGTTCCACTGCGGTGGCTCTCGCGACACGCCTGCCGCAAGTGAGCATCGTCATCCAGGATCAGGCGGTTCTAGAGGATCAGGCGCGACAGTCGATCCCGCCCGCGCTGGTAGACCGCGTCTCCTTCGTCGCACACGACTTCTTCCATGACCAGCCAGTGCGCGATGCAGACGTATATCACTTCCGCTGGATCTTCCACGATTGGCCGGACCAGTACTGCCTGAAGCTCTTGCGGGCGCTGGTGCCAGCACTGAAGCCGGGTGCCAAGGTCATCGTGTCAGATTTTGTCGTGCCCGAGTCCGGGACGACGTTACGGTACAAGGAGGGACTCGTACGGGGCTTTGACCTGGCCATGATGGAATTATTCAACGCCCGCGAGAGGGAGCAGCGGGACTGGCAGAGGATGTTTGATGAAGCGGATTCCCGGTTCAGGTTCGAAGGCGTCAGGACCGTACCCGGTGCTGATCTGGCTTTCGTTTCAGCAACTTGGCAGCCGTCAGATAGCCCAGTAAAATGACTGTCGGAGGACAAAGTCTAATGCAATATGACGTTTCTATACAATAGCTAAATGGAAGATGAGCCAACAACAGCGCGTTGCAAATTTATTGATTCATTTATCAGAGTACGTATTGCCTAGGAACATTAAAAATGGTGGAGACACGAGCGAAAACGTGGTATGTACCGGGGCTGTCGGGGAAAAACGCCCTGTAAATTTGGTGGGGTACGGCGTATTAAGTGAGAACATCAAATTGATATTCGTATGTACTGCGCGTTTAGCAACTCCCTTGCTTAATAGACCTACTAATAAACAAGATTCTCCAAAAATGGCAGTGCTTCATGTCACACAGAGTGGCAATTCAGTTAGAAACGAAACTCATCCAATTCGAATTCCCATCTCTTTCTCCCAAAACACACTTGCCATCTCCCCAAATACACCAAAATCATCATGACTGCCGTGTCGCTGCTAGCGCTGTTGGCTTCCTCTGTCGCCGCTTTTGCTGCCTATCGCCTGTATCTAGCCTACACACTGCGACTCACGGTCCAACAGCATGGATGCCAGCCTGCAGCCCGCTACAAGCATAAGGACCCCGTATTCGGCTTGGATATCTTCTTGCGAACCGGAGATGCTATCTCCAAGAATCAATTCCTGGTCGAACACCAGCGGCGATACGATACATATGGCCATACGTTCGAAAGCCTGAACTTCGGTTCGCGTGGAATAGCCACTATCCACCCAGAAAACTTGCGGGCGGTCTTCTCCAAAAATGCTGCAGACTGGGGCGTTCAGCCTCTGCGACTACACAGCATGAGCCCATTCTGCGGCACGGGATTTATCACGGCTGACGGCTCTGACTGGAAGATCTCCCACGACCTACTCAAGCCTGGCTTTCACAAGTCCAAAATTTCTGATTTTGATCCCCTTGAAGAACACCTCCAGATCCTACTAGGACAGATCCCAAAAGACGGCTCTAAGTTTGATTTACAGCCGTATCTCCTAAGACTGGTTTGTCTTGTGAATCCCTGCCCACGCTTTTGGCGCACTAACGTATGCGCAATAGTATCTCGACTTGAATACGCTCTTTCTGTTCGGAGAGCCTATCGGAATGCTTTCCCCCACGCCTCCATCGCACGCAACAGGTTTTTTGGATGCATTCCAGGCTGGCTTCAATGGCTGCGGAATGCGCATCGCCCTGGGACCTCTGAGTTTCTTGATGCCAAAGGGTTCCTGGCTCAAGGCATGCGACAAGGTTCATGAATTCGCCGATATATATGTCGATAGAGCTATCGAGTACAGTAACAAAATCAACTTTGCCGATCATAGCCAAGACAAAATAAAGCAACGCACTCTGCTCTTCAACATGGCAACAGCGACGGCTGATAGGACTGTTCTGCGGAACCAAATAGTGCAAGCCATGATGGCAGCAACCGAAACAACCGCTTCTTTGATCAGCCACGTTATCCGGAATTTGGCCAGCAACCCTGAAATAGCTGCGCAAGTGCGCGCTGAAGTTCTGGCCTTGGGTGACAAGCCGCTGGATTTCGACCGGTTGCCGCGGATCAAGTCCCTACAACATGTTATCACGGAGAGTATGCCTGCTAACATTTGGCCCTGTATTGAAAGTTCTCGCTGACGTGATGAGCAGCTCTTCGTCTGTACCCTGTATTTCCGCAGATGAATCGCGTTGCTTTAAAAGATACAATCTTACCTACCGGAGGAGGCTCAGATGGCACTGCTCCAGTGTTCGCGCCAGCCGGTACTCTATTCGATACTTCCTTCGCTACGCTCCACCGCGATCCGAAAGTTTGGGGTACCAATGCCAATGAGTTTTGTCCCTCTCGCTGGGAAAATGATTATAACCCTCCACCATTTACCTTCATACCATTTGGAGCTGGACCTCGACAGTGCTTGGGTCAACAGAAGGCAACCATGGAGGCCTCGTATATAGTATCACGGATATTGCAAGAGTTTAGCGGAATCAAGAGCGAAGACGAGAAACCCTATCAGGCACAGGTAGCTCTAACGGCAAAGAGCGCGCACGGTTGTCTTGTGTCGCTCACCCCAGCGCTATGATGAGAGGGATTACACGAAGGTTGATTCAATGTCACATAATCCGTACTGTCAACGGGATTCTCCACAAATTAAGCACCTTGCAACTATCTCCACTCTGATCTTTCCAAATTCCACCCGTGTTCGATTCCGGATCTGAATCCCGGCGGTGATCTTCTTGATCAGATGCTGGGAGATTCACCCGATCCCGATTTCCGTTCTCATCCTGGAAGATAGCCCAGATACACACACACCGATCTCAGAATGCCTTTTTGCAGCACATACATTTAATGCATTATCTTGGCCCCCAATGCCGTCGATAACTAACATAGATCAACTACCGTTATTAACTCGCTTAGATCAACAGCTTTACCAACGATTCCCTCAGACGCGCCTAGACGAAGGGAGTGGAACGTCTGATCCCATCACCCCCTCCCTAATAGCGGGGTCTCACGTTTTGGCCAACCAGATGCGGCCCATCCCGTTGCATGCGACTACCACCTACTTAGGTGGGTAGGCAGCCGGTCAGATCCTTCGCATCCTTCATGTTGATGCATACCAGTTCCGACCGACGTCTCAATATCCGGTAAGGCAGACATCCGGGAGGTTGGTCAATCAAATACCTGATCCATATTGGTTCCTCCAATTAATAAATGTCGTACTTGGTGATACAACAGCTAGGTACTTGACCATGTTGAAAACCGATGCCTTGGTGTGTATGTACATGTATCATAACATGAGAAGTACGGCAAAGCAATTTACGCTTGATGCGCGCATCCCTTACTGCTTACTTCGATGAGACACACCGCAGTTCGTGCCGTGTGGTATCGCCGAATGCGATGGCTCTCACAGCAGTGAGACGGTCGTGTACGGGTGGGTGGCAGTGTTTTTCTCCTAATCACACCGTGTAACTTCTGTAGATTGAGCTTTTCTCACTTCTGGTGATTGCGTCTAAATTTCGTTTTCCTCGTCTTCTTTATCTTCTTCGTCGTTGCCGCCGCCGCCACCCCCACCGCCATCGGTCGCTTCGAGTGGCTCTGATTCTGCACAAACAATCGCGGCCCCCGCGTGGACTTTTTCAATACCCACCTAAGGTCCAGCCATGTACTCATCGTACTCCGTTGCGGCTGCGGTGTGCTCCTGCATCTTCCCAGCCTTAGCTATTGTTGCCGTGGGGTTTAGGGTGAAGGCGCACCTGGTGCAGCAATCGAAGCTGGGACTGGATGACTGGCTTACACTCGTTGCGCTGGTAAGCATTGCACCCTACTTCAATCATAGATACGATACTGACTGTTTTTGTTGTTTGGTACCTAGGCACTTGCCTTTTCATACTGCTGCCTTGTTCTCTATGGTTCGTTTAACGCAGGTATCGGACAGGATCTGAGGTTTGTGTTGGCTCTTGAAAATCGGGCTCCCGCTAATCGTATGGCAGCACCATTACCCCAGACGAGTATACCAACTACCAAAAGCACTTGTATTTTGGCGTTATCATTGCACATTTGTCCTACGGATTCGTCAAGCTCGCCGTATTGCAGTTCTACAAGCGCATATTTGCAGTTGCAAGCTTTGTTCGCGTAGCGAACATCACCATTGTCTTCGTAATACTGTTCATGATAGCCGCGACGTTTGTAAGTCAATCTCAGAGGCCCTTTTCTCATAATGCTATCACATGCTTACTTCCCACCCTACAGACCCAGATATTTTCCGCTTGGCCCATCTACAATTGGTGGACGCTGGGTGAGACTTATACTATCAACTATGGCGCATTCCTCACCTCATTTGCGGCTATTGATCTCGCCCTCGACATCGTCATTTTGTGTCTTCCGATACCAATCATTCATATCCTGCACATGAATAGAAGACGGAAGTTCCTGCTGCTGGGTGTCTTCTGGATGGGCTTTTTGTAAGATCCTCGGGGTAGATACAAGAGGAATAGATACTGACGCGAATTTATAGCTGCGTCGTTGCAACTTCTGTTCGACTTTATTTCGGATACAAGCTGAGTGAGGCTGGATCTGGGCGGCCGGTGTCCGACCAAGAGTTCTCCTGTAAGCACCAGTCGCCGTCCCACAACCTTCAACTCATTTGGACCACATCCGCTAACTGATACCAGACGTTTCCGTGAACAACGTGATCTGGGCTGAAATCGAAACCTGCTGCTCCGTTATAGCTGGTTGCCTGCCTACCTATGGTCCTCTTATACGCTCCTTTTCGATCACCGAGTTCTTTACTGGCATTTTTAACTCGCTGCTTAGCTCGGTGAAACGTAAAAGTGTCAATCAGTCTACCGGTAGTACTGGCGACCAGAAGGACACATGGTACCCGCTTGAGGAAAACCAAGGAAATTCAACCCTTGTTGAGAATAGTAGTGAAATTAGATTGACCTAAACGATGGCTTTTAATCATGCTGGCCAATCTCGTTGAAGAGATTTTCGACCAGATAGACGCAGATAGACGAAATGACTAGGTTCCCTTCATTGGCGAACTGTGATACGGGCATCAGAACATTGAGGCGATGTGAGCTCTGGTTCAGAGTGAAGCGTTAATTAAGCATCATAGATCACGCGACGAAGTACGCGGTTTTGTGGGTGGTAGTTAAATTAAAGTTAATTACTTTTTGGTTAGAGCCGTCCAAATAGGTACTGAAGTCTTCGAGATGCAGTAGGACGGTGTATCACTTACAAATCATTTTTCTAGACATCCGTCTCTTTAGTTGGTTTTATTTCTCGATTAAGGGTCACGAAGAATGACAAAAGTCAAGCAGGGTTGGTTATGATCAGAGTTAATAGTTGGAATCAGGGTCAGCGGGAGTATGAAAATGGTTTAGTTTAGGGTTGGTTAGAGTTGGGGTTGGGATCAGTTATAGCTTCATTACGTAATACTTTTTCAAAAGGGGTAAACATTTTCGCAGCTTAATAACTTTCTTAACTAATAAATCGCTCGTAGTTTACGCTCAATTAATAGTGGCTAATAAAGGATAAAGCTCCCTAATACATGTTTAATATGAATCGGATACGTCGAATAGGGGTTTTATTACTTTAAAAAAGTCTGTGGTGTACAACTAATGAACTGACTTTCTTCTTCGTCTCTTGAGTGGCCATATCTTTACCTCAAGTTGCCTCCTTAAACTCCTCTACTGGGCGATCAGCATCTGTGCGATCAGTTTTGGCTTCTGTATCCTCCACCTCCTTCTTTCGCAGGTCATGCCATCGCTGCATAGGCTACTGCTAGGTAGTAGATCCGGCCTAAGCTGTTTGAGTATGCAACTGATACACAGTCCAGATCTGCAGGCGAGACGACGGGGCGAAACCCGGAAGCGCCGGCATCAATGATAGCTTGGACGTTCAGGTGCGGCGCATATTTGGCGATTTCCGGTAAACTCAAGAGAAATATCACATTGTAGAGGGTATTCGCGATGGCCGGCCCAATCGCCTGGCTGAAGACCATAAAAGCGATACCGGAGGCCAGCTCTTCGCCATCCATCGCGGCTTCGCGGCATCGTCGTCTCCAGTAAGACCGGTGTATTTCCCGGAGCGAGGGTTTGAAGGTGAAAGGTCTGTATATTCATAACTGCTAATCGGTCCCGGCACTGGAGATATGTGTCTGGTAGCGTTACTCAATGTACATTATGAGATCAATAGACATAGAATTGTGCCTTACATTCAGGATGCAGCTGGTGTTGAAGCGATTGCCAGAAAAGACCGCCGAAGAAGTAACGTATAATCACCTATGATCAACCATGTTATATGTTCTATTCTGCCTACTATGCAGCATTTACAAACCGTTAGTATGTACACTGTTATCTTGGGTTGTTTCGTGTATTGTACCATACCGCGTTGACTCCCGTTCTCCCAATGTCACTTTGGGGAAACGAATTGCTTGCTGGCTTAGGCATTCCCAGGGGGGGTAGATAGATGATCACCATCAGGCAAGGACTTAAGTGGAAAGACCGTATCTGGAGGATCAATGGAAAAGGGGGCATCGTCAAGGCTGGTGCGGCCCTTACAGGTAGGTACCTAGGTAGGTACGTTCTGTCAAAGATCAACTGAACCGGGCAGGTGGGCTCGTCGTCGCCCACCCAACTGTGTGTCCCGGGGTCCCGCCGAACAGTAGCCAACCAAAAGCTTATAAGGTAAAGCTGCTAAATCACTTCCAAGAATCAAAACTGCGGTGGTCTAGTGGTAAAGATCCTGATGCGCCAGTCCTGGTGCATATGCTAACCCATAAACGCGGTTGCCAGACACCACAACACAGTGTGGATGCCAGACACAGCGAAAAGGGGCCAGTGATGCGACCGGGGCAACATACTCAGGGACGCCAGTTCGAATCTGGCCCGCAGCAATGATTCTTTTTCTTCTTCTGTTTTCATATACTTACCAATTTTTTTTCAAACCCAACCAACAACACACTCTTCTTGATAACCCATTACAAGGCTCTATACCTATGCTATTGAAGAAGTTAAGAGGATGATTATGATGCAGAATCAAGTTGCGCCCGACGATAATCCTTCTTCCCTCGCATTATCATTGTTGCCACTATCCTTGCTGCATGTTTGAACACCCCGACCAAGCTTTATCCGAAAGCCGGTGGTCGTTCGGAGATATTGGTAAGGCATCAAGGCTGGTATTAAGCAATTGGAATGGTAGAATAATTCACTGATGAAAATCTCGCAGCAGAACTTTCGACGGGTTCGCATACGAAGTATCGAGGCGTAGGGAGTGACCCCTGAGAGGGGATAGCCGATTGCCCGCATATAGAAAAAACCGAACAACAGATTCTTTGGGATGGGCTATATAAAATTGATCGCTACAGCTACTAAAACAAGGGAAGATAGCAGCTGACAAAAGCCGCCGCTGAATTGATGCCCACCGAGTTGCCGCTGAGTTAGCAGCTGAGTTTCTGTCATGCTACGTACCTACACAAAGGATATGCTATCGAAATGCGAATCAAATCGCCCTTCATGATCCCATCGACGGAAGAGGGACCGATTAGGAGACGTCTATTAGCTACAGACCTATTCATAGTCCGCCGGCGATATGTAAGGAGCAACTAAACATAGGTAGGTATGGAATACAAACACGAACCTCGCGAAATTTAACTCAAATCGTCAAGTTTCCAGTCAGAGGCAAGTCACGGCTGCTCGAGCCAACCAAGATCGCATAATCCCCTTCTTGCAGGAGCCAGTTCTGAGCCACCACATCCCACGTGCTCAGATCCCGTCTGGTTAGCTCAAAGTCAACCACCGTCGCCTCCCCGGGCTCGAGCACGGGCTTCGCGAAGCCTCGCAGTTGCTTTACTGGCCCATTTGGGATCCCGACGTACAGCTGTGCCACCTCAGCACCCGCCACTGAGCCGGTATTAGTCACCGTTGCGGAAACCTTTGCCAGGACGTCCCACAGGTCTCCGCGACCGCCCTCGACAATCGGCATCGACGGGTACGAGGAGGTGTCGGTGCCTTCGACGGCCACGACTTGAAGACCCGAGAAGCTAAAGGTAGTGTAGCTCAGCCCGAAGCCGAACTCGTAGCGCGGAGTGATGTTCTTGGCGTCGAATGCCCGGTAGTCGATGTACACGCCTTCGCTGAAGTCGGACTGCGGAAACAGCTCGTATATACCGTCGGGTTTGGTTTCGTTCTGCAGTGCACCGAAATCTGACTCGTTGCGCGGTATCGAATATGGTAGCTTGCCTGAGGGATTGACATCGCCGTATAGGATTGAAGTCAGGGCGCGTCCCGAGTCCTGTCCTGGGAGGTGTGCAAAGATAAGAGCCGTCACGTTAGGGTGTTCAATGAATTGGTCGACTAGACGTACACCCGCGTTGTGGAATACTACGATCGTGTTGCTGCAATGCGACGCGACGTTGTTGATGAGGGCGTCAGTGAAATCATCGTGCAACCCCACCCTATCCCAGCCTTCGGATGCAAAAGCATTACCGATGACGATGCAGGCGTCTGATGACTGGTCGACATGAGGGTTGCCGCTATGGAAGTCCCACCACATGTTCGTGTCGTCCTCGTAGGCACGGAGGCTTAACGCCTGGGCAGGAGAGCTGACATAAGCCGGCATGTTGGCCCCTGACCCACCTCCACTGATCAGGGTTCCATTTACAGCGATTTGAGTATGTATCACATCGTCGCCATTCGGTATCAAATCAGCGGGAGCCAGCGACTCTTGTCCTCCATTCCACCCACCAGACCCGGGCGTATACTGGTCAAAGGACTTTGCAGAATATCCAAACAAGGAGATGAGCTTCGGTGATTTAAGGGGTAATGCGTTATTGATGTTCTTTAGAAGAACGTGACTCTCAACTGCCCCTTGCAACAAGATTTCCTTGTTACTAGGAGACTTCGCGATAACTCGTTGATGAGGCTTCGTGAGATCACCTGGCATTCCCTGACCGATGGCAGGGAAACTTGCATCCTGACCCATCTTATACCACGCTGCTATAATCCTGCGACTTGTCAGCAGATATTCCATGCAGTGCCGTTGAAGAAGATTACCTAGTTGCCATATCGTCTATTCTGGACTCTGGAACGGATCCATTGTTTACAGCTTCAGCTAAGTTGCTGGACCAGAACGGGGTAGCATACGGCATGGTCATATCCAAACCCGCCAGCGCTGTTGCAACACCCGCATGCTGGGCCCACCAATCAGACACAACGAAGCCCTATTTTGCTGTCAGTCAATGCTAAGAAGAGGTTCTCGCTAGATGTTGAGTACTTGGAAACCTAGTTCGGTCTTCAGAAGCCCATTGAGCGTCTCGCTGTTGGCGCAGCCATAACTGTTGTTGACCCTGTTATACGAACACATAATATTCACAGTTCCGGCTTTCACGGCATCTTGAAACGGCCTATCTTTGAAATTAGCCTCGATATCTTGATGGTTCTGTCTTCCTACGTACCAGAGATATAATTCATGCATCGTCTTGTCGTCAATGTTGGATGAGACAGCAGTAACGTTGCCCTCGGGATTTCGATTGGTTTCTTGTTCATTGGCAATGAAGTGCTAGAAATGCATCAGTATTGCCCTGTATACCTCGAGATTGCTTTGATGTCCCACCTTGACGCTTGTTGCGACGCCGACTGACTGTATACCTTGGACCGTGTCGTATGCCAAGGCTCCACATAAATAGGGGTCGTTCGAGAAGCCTGTTGATGAACTGTTAGCTACAGCCACAACGGAGAGGAGAATAGAACCATCACCTTCCCAGTTCCTCCCACTGGTCGTAATACGGCCCAGGGGACCTACTACAGGTCCCAGGGCTATATGTACTCCTTTGGTCCGAAACTCGCCGGCCATCCCAACGGCTCTCATATAAGCCAGTTCGCGATTCCAGCTAAGCGAGACTTGAGCGGGCCGATTCCTTGAGAAGAATGGGATAACCTTACCTTGCACCAACGGAGATCCCTGAGGCCCAGCTTGACGCAAAGTTCGTCGTCCGCACTCCATTGCCTGCGTCACTAAGGCAGAGACCGGTAAAGTTGAGCCTTTCGATAGGGGGGATGATGCCAGAGCAAGAAGTGTAACTATCCGCTTCGATGCCTCCGGTGAGATTGACCTGTATGATGACAGTTGGTGTTAGACGCAGTTGCTTCTCAAGTTATTCCAGAATGCCATCAACCTTCTCGTCTAAAGTCATCTGAGCTACGAGAGCCCTTGCTTTCGTGTAGGAGTCGGCCCAATCTCCAAGCCCTATTCCACCAGCTACGAGGGTATTAGTACTTATTTAACTATACATGGAATCCTTAGCTTATTTACGGGATGGGTATACTGGAGGTGATTGGCCATAAAATTCGGTATCGTCCGTGATTATAGACTGAGCAGCGGTACCAATAACGCCAACCCAGGCAGCTAAGCCAGCCAGATAATAGAGGGAAGCCGTCAGCATGTTGGATATAGCACACAGCGATGTATAAGTCGTTGGAGATTGGTGGACATCTGAAGGGATGGCACACAATATAGATGATACATTCATTATGATTATTTTTATCTCGGCTTTGTTCGTGAGGGGTCAAATCTTGGTATCGGACCTTCTCTCGAATACCAGCCGGCAATGCAAGCTCTACACACACTCGGGCTTGTGCCTTACATTTACAGGGACGGGAGATGGAGGAGCAGGGATGGGCGGCGTCAATGACGAAAGACGAAAATGCTTTAGGAATGTGGGGAATGGGCCCTGGTCCATAAGACCCGTAATGTTTGTGTCCCAAATAGGATAATCTATTAGAGCTTATCGTCAAACGCAGCGGCCAACAACACGAAGACCATAGTACCAAGGACACACAAGCCACACCACGTAACCCTTACACGGCCCCACATAAGCCACACGAGCCACGCAAACGCCAGGAGCCACAGGAGCTCGAATTGATTGAATAGCTTGAAAGTATTCGTGGTATTCGTGGTATTCAAGGTATTAAGGTATTAAGGTATTCAAGCTATTCAAGCTATTCAAGGACAGCAACCTGTATATTGAGGAAATACATGCCAATCTGAGGCTGGCTGCTTACTTAGGTAGAGGTACTTGGGTTGGTAATCAGAAGTTGTTCATTTCAACCCGTACGCTTCTTTGATCAGATCTGCCGCTCTTTCCGCAAAGGCGTACACCGTCGACTGCAGGTTGGCAGTACTAACAAGAGGGATTGCGCTTGCATCTACAACACGGAGATTCTCTACCCCATATAGCCTTAGCTTAGCATCTACAACTCCGCCCTTATCTCTCGGTAGCATTGCACAGGTTCCCGCAAGATGCCAATTTGAGATCGAGCTACCCTTGACGTACTTCCTGGCAGCATCTAGGTCTACGAGGTGGGAATCCGGATCACGACGACGTAGAGGCTGTTTGAAGAGGTCCTTGATAGGCGTGGCGGTCGCGATAGTATCAATATAGAGCATCTGATGGGCAAACACTTCGGTATCCACTGGGCTGGACAGATAGCCGGGATCGACAATGGGAACAGAAGACGCATCGTTGGACGTGATGTGTACGCTTCCACGAGAAAGCGGTTGAGATAGAATGGTGCCAATCGTGAAAAAATTTCCTGCCTTGGGATCAGACGGGTATTTGAAGTCCGATTCCATGGGAAGGGGAGACTGCATGTTGAATGTGAAGTAGGCAGCAGAAGGTTCGATAGGACTAAGTAGAGTCTTCTCGGCGATTTCGTGGTATGCTCGTGCTTGCGTGCTCTGAGGATGCTGTTGACGGAGCAGCTCTTCTAAGGCATCACGGTCTTTGGCCGAAATGCCCTGGACAACCGGCAGAAATGCGTACGAGTCGAAACCTGTTGTTGCAAAGAGCCCGCTCTGGCTTGTTGCATAATCGTTCAAAGCTTTCTGTATAGCCTCTGGCTCCTGTCTCATTAAGCCGTCAAGTGTCTCGATGCCTTCCACTGTTTCGTATCCAATTCCGCATGTGAGGTGGTCTTGGAGATTCTCTCCAACTTCCGGCATATCCATAACGACAGGGATTCCAAATCGCTTTAGTAAATCTGCGTTGCCAATTCCGGAGAGTTCGAGGACTTTGGGGGAGTGAAGTACACCTGCGGCAACTATAACCTCTTTCGTTGCGACGACTGTATAGACTTCATTGTCGTGCTTGTATTGTACTCCACTGACTCTAGTCAGGCCGCTTCTCGTATCAAAGAGGACTTTCTCGACCAGTGAAGCGGTGAGAACGGTTAAGTTCTCTCTACTCTTGACTGGATAGTAGTAGGCAGATGCCGCGTTACTTCTCTCTTTCTTCACTGGATCAATGCTTGCGAGACAACTGAATGCTCCAATGACCGGTTTGACAAAAGGATCGTTCTCCATGTAGAGACCCTTGCTTTTAAACGCCTCCGCCCAAGCCAGACGGCTTGGGTGGGAGATATCGCCAGGAAACGATGTTTGGATCGGACCGTTCGCAGAGTCGATCACGATATTGCACCCTTCAAGTCCTAGTTGCTTTTCGGCGACGGTGCTGACAGAAGGGGGGGTGTAAGCCTTGGCAAAGTACCTTTGGAGGGAGTCCCAGTCCCAGCCGTCATTTCCAAGCGATTGCCAAGAATCAACGAGACCTTTGGCTGGAGGCACAAATACATGGGCGTTGATTGCACTTGAACCTCCGAGAGCTTTGCCTTGGGGCAGAACGATCTGCCTCCCACCAAGGTTCAACTACATCAAACGTAAGCTCGTGGTATAAACCATGAAGACATATCAAGGACAAACATACCTGACTTGAAGATCGAAATGCCCAGTCGGCTTCCGAGCCAATGAGCGAAAAGCAAAAGCCGGGGGTTTTCACTCGAGGATCATCACTGAGATCTATTCCCGCCTCCAGGACGAGAACATTCTGGCTTGGGTCCTCAGAAAGTCGTGTTGCAACAACAAGTCCAGCAGTGCCTCCTCCCACGACCACGAAGTCGTATGATTTCAGCATTGTAGCCATGACGGAAAGAATGGGCTATCCAGAAACACTTAGGTAGTGTTTATATGCGTGTAAAGAAGTAGAAAGAAGTTTAGGTAGTTCTCCTGGGTATTTGATGATGGACTACGACAGGATTTCATGTTTGGGGGGGGGGGATCGAGATGATAGCTGTTCTGTCAAGGGATGGTACCTTGATTGAAAGAGGAGGGGTTGTGTAACTCACCAGGATTTATGCGCTGTGTGACAGGATAGGCCTACGACGGGAGCTGACAGAGGGAGCGATATGGCATGCTGCGCTGAAACGTCAATTTAGAATTGGACAACCAACTACAACATGTGCATATCAGCAGCGCCATATTACGTGATGATCTACTTGGGTAGTATTTCTACAGGTATGTTAAGGGTCGATTCGTCGACCTTCGCTCTTCGCCATTGGTACGGGCATTCGACTCTCTTCTCGACAGGACGTCCGTTTTGAACAGCAACTTTCAGGGTGGCAATCCCTTTACCCACAGTTCAAGTGGTCGTGGTATCTCTCATCGCACTCGCTCTTTCTATCATAGCCGCTGGCCTCCGTATTTGGTCGAGGCGTCTCCAGAGAATGCCCCTTGCATTCAACGATTATTCGGTATTTATCGGACTGGTATCAGCTATTGGGTCCCTCTCCTCCACAATCTCAGGCCAGTGAAATTCAAATACTACTTCTTCTAATTAGTAATAGCATTCGAACAAGCCCCTGCTGACAACTCATCATAGCGTGCTTAGTTGGAGGCCTGGGGCTTCACCTCCAGGTTGTTCTCACGGCGAACCCAGCCAAATTTCAAATTTGCCATGTTTATGAAGGTCCGCAGTAAGGTTCAGCCTTCTCTTGTTTCAATGCTAACCAATTATTTCTAGCTGTTTCCAGCAGGTCAAATACTGTGGGCGTCTGCGAACACATGCGTTAAGTTTTCGATACTCTCGCTCTACACCCAGATATTCCCTAACAAGAGGTTCCACTGCATGTGCTACGGCACCATGACAATATCAGTGGCCTACTTGATTAGTGTATATCTCGAGCTGTTTGTTCTTTGCACACCAATTCAGTATAAGTGGGATAAGACTATACCAGGAGGCATATGTGAGGGCGAAAGTATTGCCTATCTTGTTGCTGGAATTACCAATCTGTTGATCGACGTTTTCATTGTTGCCCTACCTATGCCTATACCTTTCGGCCTCGAGACTACGCCACTAAAGAGGTTCGGTGTTATTGCGATGTTCGGCCTCGGTGCTCTATGAGTTTCTGGGATCTCCCTTTCTTTCCGTCATTTAATAATGATTCTTCGGCAGCATATGCATTATCTCTCTATTGAGAGTTCTTTGGCTTAACAGTTGGGATCTAACTGATTTGACCTACACAGCTGCGCCTGGTGCTTTGTACTCAAATCTAGAGCCGACGTTAGGAGTAAGTCAACGCTTGTCTTCCAACTATCAAGCCGGCGATTAAGAGGATTTTTGGAACGGGGACTATGAAAGGGACTTTTGGAAGGATCGAGAGAGACAGGTGCCGCTCATATTCTCTCGGGAATCTGGTTCTCCTATCTCAGTATGCAAACATCAGGGTATCTGGGACTTGGACGCTGATGTCGATGTCTTGCAGGTTGGAGGCAGCTAATGCACCCCCATAACCCAGGCGCGGTAGGCACGGCAGGTGTCTCCTTCCTCATAGACCTCGACCACCAGCTTGCCGGGCGCTCAGGAATCCAATGCATTGACCATATATACCTTTTCGTCAACTCTTCTCCCAGCTCAGGTTCTCCTGCCACCGCCAAATGGTTCTTGGCTCAGTGGTATGAGTCCCGACCGCCTGAGTTAGATAAAATCCCACCGGGGGTTTTTCGTAGGATCGAGGGTTCGAGCCCCGGGCAGGGCGACAGAGGCCAACTGTTCAGGTCAAATGTCCGGGGTTCCCTCGATCTCAGCTTTTTTGTAATTTATTTTATTCACTGTTCTTTTCTTTTCTTTTTCTTACCATTGATTACTATTTATTACGGTTTCCTTTCCCGATCAATTCCCAAGCCCGCACTTGGGATCGTCAAGGTACGGTATAACTATAACTGGCCAAGATTTGGAGTACGAAGTATTAACCATACAAGTAAGAAAATATGATTCGTTATTCATAAGGTTCCTGGATGCTAATAACTGAGGTGATGACCTTGTTGGGGTCGCCTTTCTACCGATCGTGACGAGTTCCCAGAGAGCCCCTCTTTCGTGATCTATGAAAGACACGATACAAATCAATCCATCTGCCTCTGATGCGATCATGGCGTCCATACGCATACCGGCTTGCATACCTCGCTTCTAGATTACAGTTTGATTACCCCGAGGCTCAAACTTATAGAAATGCGCAGAGCAATGCTAGCCATGCGATCAATGAGACTGCCAGTCGCTGTGAAGACCGAGATCCAGCATTAGAAGGAGCGATCACGGTTACTGTATGCCTAGGTCCTTCATTGGAAGGGGTGGATGGAGTTGCTGTGTGTTGAGATTCAGACGCCGTAAGTTGAGAAGTCACAGTGATCACAGTTGGTGATGCTACTGATTCTGTGCTTGGAACTGGAATTATCGGGAGGGTCTTGGTTGGAACTGTGCTTCTAGTCCTTCCACTCTCCGTGTCCGTTGAGGCTGTTGAGGCCGTTGTAGTGATTGTGAGACTGTCAACCGTGGTGGTGAGAGTGATCCCCATGATATTCGCATAATAGGTGGCAATCTCCTTGGGGAATTGCTTCAGGTCGGTCTCTTCCCACGCGACAGTGATTTCATCATGCTCTATCCACAAATTGGAGAGGGTGGTATATATATCGGTAGTCTTAATGTTGTGGAGGAGGAAAAAGGCCATGGGCGTCGTGACGGTCGAGGTACAGAAATAACCAGACATGTCTGTGAAGCCACTACAATTAGTTAGCTACACCTGCTGTCGAGGAAATCGGGTGGGCGCCTCGACCTTTGACAGCATGCTCCAGTCCAAATAGTCTTGTCGCCATCCACGTTGGAGATGGTACGAGCGACGCTCATGTAGTCCGGGCATACACCGGGGCTTATGGTCTGCAATGACTCCGTATACTGGCTCGGCACACATTGCGAGAAAGACGGATCAGCCCATCCTCTCGTGGGCGACAAGGTGCTCGAATGCCAGGGGTTATTATCGATCGCTACGCCGAACCTGGTCGAGCACCATGATGGTGCGGTGAATATGGTGGTGAGCGCCTGCATCTTGCTCTATGACCGGCGACGATTTGGTGTTTCGTTTGCTCACGGGGATTTCGAAAAGCACAACCTCGAGGGAAAACACCCAGCGGGATCGTGGAGCATGACCAAACTCATTTATATAAGCAATCGAACGAGGATGTAAGTGTTTGACATTGTACAGCCATGTGCTATGTTTGTAGGTCGTAGGTATGGGCATGGCTTCATTATTCAATGTAATACAGTTACTCTCGGTACCTATCCACCTGACATCGGACGAAAACCTGCACCGAGCCACCGACTGCTGTGCTTGAGGAAGCAGCTTCCCAACAGTTAGCGTAGATGTGGATAGAGATCAATTAATAGGTAATGGGGATAAATGGCATTTCCCAATTCTTCATCGTAGCCTTGGTAGGTACATATATGTAGCCTTGTGGTACACCGTACGGGAGCACTCGTTTGGCTTGTGTCGGACATGTAACACCATGATGATTCATACTAGCTCGGTTTACTTGCTCAAGCTCTGGCTGTTTGTCTTGAACGTACGGCTAAGTATATAAGAAGCCTCTGACTTAAGTTGACTTCTTGACGGATTGTAGTCAACAGTTTTGAAAAGTTGGTAGAATCAATAATAATTGGTGACGAGAGACATCTTTAAGAAACAGTAGCGCGCGCCACTTTGCCTATCGCTAGTGGGGTTGAGGCCTTAAGAATCCTGCCCACTTCGCCCATCCTTAGCTGCTGAGAGATGAAGTGATAACAATTCAATCTCTCTTCATTATCCCCTCAGCTTTGAGATACTCCAGCATTAAATAAGTACTGAAAAGACGAATCAATTGAACTTACAGGCATACTGTTCGAAATACGATTGGATAAATGGCGTCTGTTTACAAAATAGCTCTTGTTCAGCTTCATCCTAAGGTTTGCTATGCACTATCTAATCCTCTGACCCCATTTCGTCATACCTAGAGATTCATTTTGGCGTCGGACACCTTCGTTGCAAAGTTGTCGAGGTCGGACTACAATGCTGTTCCATCCATCGCGTTCGAATAGGACTAATGACAATTACTCTCATACAGCCTCTTTTGCCTGCTGAAAATTTCGCCTCTGCCGAGTCCTTCATAAGAAATGCGGCTCGCGAGGGGTGTCACCTGGTTGTTCTACCCGAATACCATCTCACTTCGTGGGTCCCAGATGAGCCGAATTTCTGGGAATCGTGCGCGGACTCGGGGTCATACTTGAAAAAGTATCAGGAATTAGCCAAGGAGTTGAACATTTGCATCGTGCCCGGTACGATCGTTGAGGTAGTGGGTGATTCACTTCACAACATCGCTTACTTCATATCTTCAAACGGCGAGGTGTTGGGACGGTATCAGAAGAAGAATCTTTGGCATCCGGAGCGACGACATCTGGTCTCATCGGCTGACCAGCCGCATGAGGCTTTCGATACGCCGCTGGGACGGGTAGGCTTGCTGATATGTTGGGACCTCGCCTTTCCCGAGGCGTTCCGGGAGCTCATCTCAGACGGCGCGCAAATCATTTGCATCCCTACGTTCTGGAGTATGAAGGACGTTACGGAAGAGGGATATTCTCTCAATCCGGATGGCGAGGCCTTGTTTCTGAACAGCACGGTGGTTAGCCGAGCCTTCGAGAACACTTGCGCGGTTGTGTTCGTCAACGCGGGAGGTCCACCAGAAAAGGGGGACAATACAAGCTTCGCGGGGTTGAGTCAGGTCAGTGTGCCCCATATCGGCTCCCTTGGCAAGCTGGGCCGGTCTGAAGGAATGTCAATCGTGGACTTGGACACGAAAGTGCTACAGATTGCGGAAGATAACTACAAAGTTAGAGAGGACATGAAGAGAGAGGGATGGCATTACGCGTATACTCAAATCAAGGATGGAAGTAAGCTCTAAGTGCGGTATTAGGAGGATACTTGGAAGTAAGTGTATACAATGCAGAGATTGCCTGTCTTGGGTATTTGGATGCGATACATAGACACGCAAATGGGCTGACACATTTGATTTAGGATATTGAAGCAAGAAAATGATTCTGATGAAATATTTTGGGCCGAAAACTTGTCAGAGTTGGTTAGATGAGCTCGAGACTTGATCTAGCCGTGTCGCTACGAACTAGTTGGCACGTTCTGAGTATAAATTATCTCTGAAGACGTGCACCTGATGGCCTGTAACCTCGAATAGGTACCAGATCTAGGAGTCTCAATAAGATGAAGTTGTCGCCATTGGGCGGCGTTTGAGGAAAACTTCCAGAACTACCATCCCAGTCTGATGCTACCCAAGACGGCTAGACTCTGAAAACGTTACCGGCACATGGCTGACATCATACATGGACCGGCCACGGTATCTACTAACCTTGTTTGAGTCTAGTGGGTGATTGCGTGATCGCATTCTTAGAAGACGAATTGCGCTTTTTCGCATTTCCAACGCGATTTATCCTATCCTCCACGCCATTCTTTTCCCTCGACACCCGCTTGTTCGCCGGTCGGTTCAACACCGAGAACCGCCAGCTGGCGAAGAAGGGCGAGATGGACTCAGGAAAAGTATGGAGCTTCTTTGGCGTGGAGGTAGGTTAGCATTTATTTATTTTTCTTGGTGTTGTAGTGATAATAAAATCATTTTTCTCCTTTCCGAACTTCTCTACTTGCTTGGTGGTTGCGTGAAGCCACTTGGTCACTACGCCGAGTATTGTGGTGTTTCGTCTCCCTGCCGTGCCTCTTCATCAAGAAAGCGGGCATCCCTGAGCTCGTCTGATCGTCCGATCGTCTGTTTCGAAACATCAGTCTTCCGTTTACCTGGAAGTATCTTGATCTTGGTTGAAGTCGCGGTAGATTTGCCCCCGATCTAATCTACTATCTCTCTGTCTCCAGGAGGAATTTACAAATTCCTATTCCCATAAGTATCGGCTTCCCAGAAGCCCGAAAGAGAAGGTTAGGATGCAGTTAAAGCAACCCGAAAGTAGTGGTGGACCTCTGGCAGATCAAATAACCATGCCGGAATCCAAGACGTCTCGTGCCGAGTTCACCAAGCAGTCCTCGACTCTGCCCTTCGGCCAACCTGTGCCTCTGTCCTCGATATCGGGTCCTACCTATGTCACCGGCCAACTGCTGGTCCAGCAGATCGCATATGCCTTGTCCGACAAGATCTTCTCCTACTCGCCCGAGACCTTCGACCTGGATGTTGCTGTGAAGGACTGGGCCAAGACTGAAGCGAAGAATATCCACGGGTACCCCACCACAGTTTTGCCTCTCCAGACTCGCTCTGGTGCTGGTGCTTTTGCCCTTGGTTACATCTTCTCCAAAGATTTCGACCTGAGCAAGAGACATATTCCTCAAAGTCTGTTAGCACCTTCGCTGAGCTTGCGCCATCTACGCTCAGCCTTGGACCAGTTGGCTTTGCTATACGGTGTTGCTAGCCCTTTCGTCGCTCACATAGCCGCCACCGATTATACTTCAGACGCTGGCCTAGTCGCGGAATATGGTACCGCTTTGCAACTATCTGAGGAGCTTGGACTGGGACTTTTATCGAGCGGTTCGGCGTACGAAGCCCAGCATATCGCGCTGTTCGCTACATTGATGGCTAAGATTTTGCCTACTATCCATATCTACGACGGTGTCCGTACATCTCGCGAGACTTTGAGAGTCATCGACGTTTTGAGCCAAGTAGGTGTCTCGGAAGTCTTTGCAAAAGTCTCCAAGACTGCAGAGGGTTTGAACAAGCGCCTTGACAGTGCGGGCAAAGTCCTCGAACTTCTCCGAGCCTTCAATGATGAACTTGGTACCGATTACGAACCATTCGAATATGTCGGTCACGATGCCGCCGAGACTGTCTACGTCGTCCTTGGTAGCGTTGAGGCTCAGCTTGCTAGGCAGGTTGTGTCTAAGCTGGCTACCGACGGGGTAAAAATCGGAGCTGTTATCGTCAGGATTTACCGGCCTTTCATCGAAGAAGCTTTCCTAAAAGCGTTACCTATCTCTGTTCAAACCGTTTCTGTGGTAGGGCAAGTTGCGAACGAATCTGCCGTATCAGATGCTTCAGTTCAATCTATCTTGTACTCAGATGTCCTGACTGCAGTGTCTTTCGCTACTAAGTGGGCTTCAATTCCCGCAGTCACAGACATCAAGTATTCAGCTTCGCATGCGCTCACTCCATCGAGCTTCATTGCTGCGATTACCCAAACTACGAGCCAGACAGCTGTTTCTCGTATACAGCTCCCTCACCTAGAATCCGTGCAGCAGTACGTGTTCTGGGACACCGACAATTCTGCTTCCCTTGTAGCGCCGACTGTTGTTGGTGGCCTTCTGTCTCGAGATTCTACAAGCAATGTGTACCTGAACGAATCCCATGACAATCTAGTGCAAGGGGGTGCCATCCGATCTGACCTGAGAACGTCCAAGAAGTCGATCGATGCTCCTTACCCCGTTGAGGAAGCTGATGTTGTCTTGGTGAGCGAGGAGAAATTGTTGAAAGATGTGGCTGTGTCCAAGAGCGTCAAGGATGGTGGTATCCTAATTCTGAAGCTGCCAAACTTGAAGGAAGAAGACATAGAAAAGCGAATACCTGCAACAATTCGCAAAGATGTACAGACGAGAAATATTCTGGTCTACATCCTCGACTCGGCACAGTCTCCGGCATTCGAAAACGACTTGATCGCAGCCAGGTTGCTCCTTGAGCTCGCTTTTCTCAAGGTCGCAAAACCTGATATCACACATGAACTTTTGGAGAAGTTGGCTACACTAGAGGCAAATCCCCCAATTCTGGACGAGTGCATCGATGCGCTGAGCAAGTCTCTCAAACAGTTCGAAATCCCTGAGTCTTGGGCCGAGACCGCTGATGAGACGTCCCGGGACCTTCCCCAGCAGCTGAGGACAAACAGCTTCGTACCATTCGAGAAGCAAGAAACGGAGGTGAACCTTCAGCTTAGCAGCTGGGAATCCGCTGCCAAGGGTCTTGTCTTCAAAGAGGCATATGGTACTGACATCACTCTACGTCCTGATCTGTCGGTCAAGACGTACACAATTCACGTCAAGGAGAATCGCAGGCTCACGCCTACAACCTATGACCGAAACATATTCCACATCGAATTTGATCTTGGAAATTCGGGTCTTACCTACAAGATTGGAGAGGCCCTCGGAATACATGCAGATAATGATGTTGACTTGGTTCGCCAGTTCATCGAATCCTACGGCTTGAATGGAGATAACCTGGTCCAGGTACCGTCCAGGGAGGACACCAGCGTCCTCGAGACGAGAACCGTCTATCAGTCGCTAGTACAGAACATTGACATCTTTGGAAAGCCACCTAAGCGATTCTACGAGACACTGGCTGAGCTTGCTACCAATGAGCTTGAAAAGAAGAAGCTCCTCTCCCTCGGCACTCCCGAAGGGGCTGCCGAGTTCAAGCGCCGTGCAGAGGTCGACACGATCACTTTCGCGGATGTTTTTGAGGAATTCAAGTCTGCTCACCCCAGCTTCCCGGAGCTTGTTCGCCTCGTCGGGCCTCTGAAGCGTCGCGAGTACTCGATTGCCTCGGCCCAAGCAGTCACGCCAAATGCCGTCGCCCTCATGATTGTAGTCGTGGACTGGGTCGATCCTAAAGGACGTACGCGTTATGGTCAGGCAACTCGTTATCTTAGCCGCCTTCCAGTTGGGGCTGCCGTAACGGCATCCGTCAAACCTTCAGTCATGAAGTTGCCAACTCGAGATGATGCTCCTCTTATCATGGCTGGCCTCGGAACCGGCTTGGCTCCCTTCAGGGCTTTCATCCAATACCGAGCGATGCAAAAGGCCCAGGGCAAGGATATCGGTGCTATCCTCTTGTATCTCGGTTCCCGCCACCAGCGAGAGGAGTATCTGTATGGCGAGGAATGGGAGGCGTACCTCGACGCGGGTGTCATCACTCTGCTGGGCGCCGCCTTCTCCCGAGACCAGCCTCAGAAGATCTACATCCAGGACCGCATGCGCCAAACCATGAGTGATATCATCAAGGCGTACATACAAGATGGGGGCTCGTTCTACCTCTGCGGTCCCACGTGGCCCGTGCCTGACGTTACCGATGTTCTGATGGAAGCCATCGCCGCTGAGGCGAGGATGAACGGAAAGAAGATGGATGCGAAGAAGGAGATCGACCGTCTTAAGGAGGACGGCCGTTATGTGCTTGAGGTTTATTAGATGTTGCTCGTATAGATGCGTTGTTTCTATAAGCGATTTAGATTTACATCATGACTTGAATTGTGTAGTTTCGTCAACCATCCTCAGGCCAATTCTCGTACTCATTGCGTGATGGCTCGACAAATTGATGTTTCTGCTCATAACTATGTGTCCGAGCTTTCATTGTAGTATCGTACATCTCTTATATTCTTTCAATATCATAGTCTATTATGTTTGTGAACATCTCTCGATACTTTCGTAGATCTTTCGAGGTATGATGGTCAGTATGTTACTCTCATCTAACTAAGAACGGCTGATACGACAGTCGTGATGTGCCAACATATCATGTAATTCTGGTCGGATATTCCGAGTCCGTAGCTGCTCACATCTCAAGCTCAATAATCCGCCGCGGCTAGACATCATCCTCTACGCCTCCTTTTTGACATCCCGCTTCATGCTAAATCCACCCCTACCACTTGCCATTGGCGCGAAGTCATAGAACCCGAATTTCTTGTATAGGAAGTTTCCCTCGGTCGAAGCCTCGATCCACGCCGGCAAGGAAAGCAGATCAGCCAGATCGCAGCCCCATTTCATCATCAAGGCGCCCAGGCCCTTCCGACGATAGTTGGCGTCCGTGAAGCAGATATGCAGATCTGCGAAGGCGACGGCATTAGCAGATAATAGGCCCCGTGGATGAGCTGACGCGTTGGGGACTATCTCAGACTCACAGAGGTGCGGTCCCGGATTGGCTTCCCTCCGCGCGTCGTTCAGGAGGCGCATCATTTCGACAGTGTCCTGCTTCAACTGGCCTTCCACCCAGTCGCCCACGGATTCGTCCGAGACCTGTGGCGCGCCGCTGTTGGGAAACACCTTCCAGTTGCTGCCCGCGGCGATCTTCCCGGTCGCGGTATCCACGACTTTGAGCCAGACGTCGTGGGGGTCCGTCTCCAAGGTGCGCGCGTACTTCGCCGTTATCAGGGGGAGGTCGGCTTCGGACCTGCAGCCCATGAACAGCTCGCGGATCTCGGTCGGGAAGCACGCGTACGTCAGGCGGGTTAGCTCGGGTATGTCCTCCGAGGTGGCTCGTAGGAGCTTGAACGGCGGTGACGACATTGCCTCTGGTGTATTCGGAAATGGTTGTTCAAGCGTGGGATTCTGAAATATCCTTGGGAATTGACTTAGATGGCTTGGTATCCTTTTGTTAATAGAATTGGAGTATTCCTTTTCTCGAGTGAGAAGTAAGAAATAAGGGCATAAACCGGTGAGATCAGCTGATACGAAAACAGCTTGGCGCCAGATTAGGGAGGATATTGTACGACGGTGTCCTATAACCACTGTCACAATTGGGCAATCCAAGTCTAGCATGCCGTCGGGCAGCATGTATGTACGTCAACTAATTCCAGACCCCACCATGCGATATTAGTTGGCCTATGAAGAAGTATCCGGTATTTTTTTAATCGTTGAACCCGTCCCAGCCGTCTTGGCCATTGCGATCGTTGTCAACCGCATCATGATCTAGTGAAGTAGCGCCATTCCATGGCAGTCTGTCGTCAGCTAGCGATTCTTTGGCTCGCGCCTTGACAGGCTTGCAGGTTGACCTCGTCTGTACTTCCACAATCGCTCGTATCTTATCCAAGAACTCTTTCCCACCGTTGTCTTGGCCTTCTTCGCCACCCTCTTCGAGTAACTCGAGCCTCTTTACCTCATCAACCCAGATATCCAGCACATGTAACCGTAGCCCGACTGGTACCTTGGCCAGATCGCCTGTTGATTCGAGCGGCCACTCCTCCAGCAGCTGTAGCAGTCTCACCGCGCGCGTGCCAGTCCATCGCGCCTCTTTTCTCGTCCTCTTCCCTTCCCCGACCCAGGCCAAGCTGGCACCAAACACGCGACGCACTAACAACAGGTACTTTTCCATGCGTAGTACATCAATGGCAGTCCACTCGCGGGAGAGCGTGGCCCAAAAGGCACGAAGAAAGGGGATCACGACAGCCCCTTCGTCGTCGCTCGGGGTTGGTAAGATGGACAAGAGGGCGGCGAGCTCGGCGCAGAGGTTCTGTTGCGGCACGGGCCGATCGCACATCCAGACGCTGTAGAAGAGGCCCTTCCATAGCTTCATGTGGTCGAGGTCCGTCAGCTTGCGCGCGGTCGTCGGGGCTGAGAGGTATGTGCGAAGAGTGCCGAGGGCGGAGGTGCGTATCTTTCGGTCTGTTCATGTCCAGGATTTATATGAGCATCTGCATTGTGAATGGTATTGCGCGACATAGGGAGGAGAGCAAGGGAGTAGTCGAGACTAACCACTGGATGCGAGATGTTTTATAAACGGCATGTTCCTTTCGTCGGCCGCCATTGTGAGAGGATTATGGTCGAGTTTGTTTGAGATAAAAGTATATGCAGATGTGGAGGTATCCCGTCGAAGCTCAGATGTCGTAGGATATGTGAAGGTCGCGGTGGTTTGTTCACGGTTTTTATGGGCGATATTCAGATGTAAAAAAAATAATTTGGTTCAAGGATAGGTACGTACTGTCACGCTACACGCAGTAAAAGATCTGATTAATGGAGCGCCAAAAAGCCGTATTTTGATGGATTAGTACGAAGGTCTAAGCCAAAAGTCAAGCACCTTTCGTAGGGTCCCTCTCACAGTGCGAAGAGCGGGGTAGCAACCTCACCCAATTTTACATACAAATCAATGTACATGTGTTCAACGAATTCAACCACCTTTTTAATAATCTTTGGTATTTGAAGTCATTCGTAATATGGTTAAGCTTGATTGAAGTCAGTAGGCGTTGCCAGGCCCTGGCTTTACGCGATGGAGGTGTTTTACGGTCAGGCTAATCCGTACACATCGAGTAGATTTACACGTTTATAAAGCAAAGCTAAAGAAAGGATACGTTATTGGCCTTATTTTCTAGTCTTACTTTAAAGACAAGAAACACTCAAGCAAACGGGAATAGGAAACCTGATCTAGATTTCATTTGGAGATAGTAGTTCCTGGCAAAAAGGAGGCCATTAGGAGACACAGGTAACGGGTATACCTATATCAAGCAGGTAATCTATAAACAAGGCTTAAAGTAATAGCAATAATAATAACGATATAACTCATGTATATTTCAGTACTAATAACAGTGCCTTGAATTTGTAATTTATATGTAGATTTAAACATGAGTGTTACAATTAAAAATAGGTACTGTGGTCAAAGATTACACAGTAGGTGTTTTTAAGATGCACTGTTTTTACACTGTAAAATGGACCTTACGAAAGGTGCTTGACTTTTGGCTTAGACCTTCGTAGATGGTTGATTTAAGTGTGTAAAAGAAAGAAAACTTTAATCCAAGGCTAAGCTGTAGCTTAAGGTTATATAATTAAATGGTTAATTTACAGCTATTATATAATACACCCTTTTAAATAAAACTTAAAGGTAAATTTAATAAAATTTTATATATTTTACCGCTTTATATAATTTAACCTTTTAATTAATTTAAAAAAACTCGTTAATTTTAAAGTTTTTAAAGCTTTTATATAATATTTTTAAATATTTTTATTTTAATATATTTTTTTTAAGTTTTTTAAGTTTATTTATTTTTTAAATATTAAAAATTTTATATATAATAAAGTTTTTATAAGTTTATTTATTATTATATTTATTATAAGTTTATAATTAACTTAAATAATTTTTTTTAAGCTTTTTATTTAAATTAATAATTATAAATATTTATATAATATAATTTAATATTAAACTTTTTAATATTTTTATTAATTAATTTTATAATTTATTAATTATTATAATTAATATATATATTAATTTAATTTAAGTTTATATTTAAAGCTTTAATTAAACGTTTTATAAATATAACTTTTTTAATAATTTAAGTTAAAATTAAAAATTTAATTTTTATAATAAAAATAATAATTATATTTTATTTATTTATTTATTATTTTATAAAACCTTTAAATAATTTTATAATATAAGTTTAAAAGTTTTTATAATTTATATCGGAATAATTATTACGCGTTCCGTTCGTATATATAAATAACGTTTTTTTTAAAAATATTATTATATAAATTTTTACTCGATAATTTATAATAATAATTTATTTATATCGCCGTCGTTATATTTTTATATTTTTATATATAATTATTTTTATATAAAGCTTTTATTATTTATTATTATTTATAATATATTAAACTTAATTAATTAATATTAATTAATTATTACCGGATAATAAATAATTAAACGTTTATTAAGGAAAATATTATAAAGTTTTTTAATAATTTTATTATTTATAAACTTTATAATATTTAATTAAAAAAAGGTTGTTTATACTTAAATATAAAATCCTTATAAAACATTTTTAAAAATATTTAATGTTATTTTAAATTATATATTAATTATAAGTTAAAATTAATTATTAAATATATTATACCTTTTTAATAAGTTAATTTAAAGTGTAATTATATTTTTTTAATAATAATTATATATTAATTATAATTTATAATTAATTATTAATTTAAAGTATATTATATTTTTTTAATAAATTAATTTAAAGTATAATATATTTTTTTAATAATAATTATATATAAATTATAAATTATAATAAATACTTAAAAAATAATTATATTTTATTATATATAAAAAAGTTTAATATTATAAAAGAATTTACATTTAAAGCGTTATAAAATACATTAATTATAAAAGGTTTATTTATAAAAAAAGCCTTTTAATTAATTCTTTTTTTATTTCGTAAAAATTTAAACTTAAAACGTTATAAAATATATTAATTACTTATTAATTTAATAAAAAAAATTATGTTTTTTTTTTAATTTTTTCGGTACGTTAAATCCTTTATTTATATAAATTAATAAATTTAAAACGTTATAAAATATATTAATAAATTGTTCTTTTATTAAGGAAAAGAATTAATTATTTTTTCGAATATTTTCGAATATTTTATACATTCGTTTTTATACTTTTTTACGACGATTAACACTTTTTTTTAATATTTTTTAATATACCTTTTTTTTATTTACTTTAAATATACCTCTTTAAAAAAATAAAAGATTTTTAAAATTAAATTAATTAGTTGTTACCGGATAATAAACAATTAAATGTCCATTAAAAAAAATATTATAAAGTTTTTTAATAACTTTATTATTTATAAATTTTATAATATTTAATTAAAAAAAGGTTATTTATATTTAAATATAAAACTTTTATAAAATATTTTTAAAAGTATTTAATATTATTTTAAGTTATATATTATTTATAAATTATAATTAATTATTAAATATATTATATTTTTTTAATAAATTAATTTAAAATATAATTACATTTTTTTAATAATAATTATATATTAATTATAATTTATAGTTAATTATTAATTTAAAGTATATTACACCTTTTTAATAAATTAATTTAAAGTATAATGTATTTTTTTAATAACGATTATATATAAATTATAAATTATAATAAATACTTAAAAAATAATTATATTTTATTATATATAAAAAAGTTTAATATTATAAAAAAATTTACATTTAAAGTATTATAAAATATGTTAATTATAAAAGGTTTATTTATAAAAAAAGCCTTTTAATCAATTTTTTTTTTATTTTATAAAAGTTTAAATTTAAAGCGTTATAAAATATGTTAATTATTTATTAATTTAATAAGTAAAAATTATATTTTTTTTTTTTTTTCGGTACGTTAAATCTTTTATTTATATAAATTAATAAACCTAAAATATTATAAAATACATTAATAAATTATTTTTTTATTAAAGAAAAAGATTAATTATTTTTTTTAAATATTTTCGAATATTTTATATACTTGTTTTTATACTTTTTCGTAATAATTAACACTTTTTTTTAATATTTTTTAATATACTTTCTTTTTATTTATTTTAAATATACCTTTTTAAAAAAATAAAAAAATTTTAAAATTAAAAACGTAAACATTAATATAAGCATTAATTAAACCTTAAAAATTAAACCTTTTTATTAACTTATAAATTAATAATTTAAAGGAATTTATAATTTACGTTATAAAACTTATTTAATTATATTTATTTTAATATAAAAAATTTTAATTTAATTATAATAACCTCGATATTACCTTTTTTTAAAACCTTTTTTTTAATACCCTTTTAATTTTTAAACCCTTTTTTAAAACACCTTTTTTATTAATTTTAACGTTAATAACTTTTTTATTATAACGTAATTAAATCGTAATTATTTTATTATTAACTTTTAATTATATTATAATTTATTCGTTATTAACTTTTTTTAATATAATATTTATTACGAATTAACGTAAAAGGCCACGAATAAGGCTTAGTAAGGTAAAGGAATAAATCGGAGGAACTTAAGTTTAGTAAAATTACATGATATAAATTAAAGGGATTTTAATTTTATATGGAATTAAATAAATATTAATTACTTTAATTTAATATAGGATTAAATAAATATTAATTACTTTAATTTAATATAAAATTAAATGAATATTAATTATTTTAATTTAATATAAAATATATAAAGGATAAAAAAAAATATAAATTAAAAGGTTTTTTATATAATTAATTATTTCTTTATATAGCTTTTAATTTAAATTTATTATTAGTTTTTATTATTAATAAAAAAGGATATTATATTTTTTTTAATAACTTTTATTATTATTTATATATATGTATTATTATTTTTAAATTAAAACTTTTAATGTTTAAATAAGTAAATATATTTATATATCCTTTATATAAAACGTAACTTTATTAATATAACTTTAATTAAATAAAAGTTTATTATATTTTAAAAGCTTTTTAATTAATATAATTATATAGTTAAATATAGTATAATTACTTTAGCTATAATTTTATTACTATTAATAACCGGTTTATTATAAAAAAAAGACAATTACGTAGCAAATAAAAATAATTTATAAAATTTTAATATATTTTTATTTTAAACTTATTAGGATTAAAATTAAAACGAACTTAATAATTTAAAACTTACATTATTAATAAAAACTATTAAAAACTTTAATAATAAAAATAATAGTAATAAAAAATTAAATAATAATTAAAAAAATAACGAACAATTAATATAATAAGTTTTATTAATAATATTAAACTTACCGTTATTTAAAAATGTATTTTAGTATATTAATAATATAATTAATTTATTAATATAGGATAATTTATAAACTTAATTTAATTAAATATAGTAATAACTTATAAAGTTTATATTAAAATGTAATTTTTTTAATTAAAAAAAAGTATAAAAATAAGTAAAAAGAGGTTAATTTTTTCATTATATTTAAAAATTAAAAGTAACCGTTACAGCTAAAATAAAACAGGATTAACCACCCTTAACATTAATTTTAACGTATTAACTAGTAATAATAACATTAAAAAGGTTTAAATTAAACTTGCTTATATACGATAACTACTTTATAAATTTTTAACTTAAATAAAAGTTTTTTTTAAATTTTATTAAGTATTAATTTTAATAAATAATATTAAAATTAAATGTATTAATTAAATATTTAAAAAGAAAGCTTTAAATATATATAAGCTTTACATTATAAATCGATAAAAACCGAATAAAAAATAAAAAAAAAAGATTAAAAAAATGTTCGAGAATTATATAAATTTTAAATAAAAAATTATTAATCGATTTAAAAACTTAAATTAAAATTAAACGGCAGAATAATAAATAATATTTTTAATATAAATAAAATTAACGGTAGTTTATACGGTAAAATTTAAATAATTTATTATATACATTATTATTATTAATATTAAACTTATATTTATTTATTTTAAAAAATTAAAGTTTAATGTTAAAAAAAAACTATATAAAACGAACCGATTTAATATTTTTAAAAAGTATACCTTTATAGTAATTTAAATTAATAATTAAAATTTTATTTATTAATAAAAAATATATAAGAAAGGCAATTATTAAGCTAATTAAAAATAGAAAAAAATAAAATTAAACATGTTTTATAAAACTTATTTAAGATTCATAAACATTAATAAAGTTATAAATAATAAAAAGGATAAAAGTATAATTAAGTGTTATAATTATTAAAAGATAGGACATTATAAAAATAAATATAAAAACCTTTAACGATAACTTAAACTGTTAAAATTAATAGTTAAGGTTTATATTATAATAAGAGTTAAAATTATAATAATTAAAATTATAAGCTATATATTAATAAATTAAATAAATTATTATAATAATAATTATTAAATTTATTTATTAAATAAATAAAGTAATGGTTATTTTTTTTTAAATAGTAAAAAGGAAAATAGTAATAATAATAGATATATTTACGAAGAAATACCCGTTTATTTCTAGTATTTATAAGCGTGTATTTAACATTTAATTATAAAAAAAAACCAGGAAGTTATTTCTAAAAGATGTATATGTTATATGTTAATTTTATGTAATTTATATAAGGATATTACTTTAGGAATTTTCTTTAATAATAAGAAATTAAAGGATAAAGTATTTAATATAAAAAAGTAGCTTTAAAAATATAAAAATTAAAAACCATTTATATATAAACTTAACGATTTTAATTTAATAAATAATATTTACAGGATTTATAAAGAATTTAAATAAATTAAAAGGATTTATAAAAAAAGGTGGGAGAAATTAATATATTAAAGGTAATATAGAAATAATATTAAAGTATTATAGTAATTTTAAAATAAAAAATTAAAATAAATAATGGAAAAATTAAAAGATAAAAAAGAAAACGATAATTATAAATAAATGTAATAATGTTTTTTAATATTTACTTATTTAAGACCTTATTTTTAATTATTTATTAATTTATAATAATTATAAAGGTTATTAAAAAGTATTTACTTTTATAAGAAAGTTTATATAAATGTAATATTTAAATATATTAAAAATTATAAGTTTAAAAAAAAGAATTTAAATGATTATTTTTATTTAAAAATTAATTGTAACGAACCTTTACTTAACTGGAGTTACACTGGTAAAATTGCGTTTTATATAAGGGGTATATAAATATATTTACTTATTTAAGCATTAAAAGTTTTAATTTAAAGGTAATAATATATATATACGGATAATAATAAAGGTTATTAAAAAAGACGTAATATTCTTCTTTTTATTAATAATAAAAACTAGTAATAAACTTAAATTAAAAGCTATATAAAGGAATAATTAGTTATATAAGAAATCCTTTAGTTTATATCTTTTTTTATTTTTTATATATTTTATATTAGATTAAAGTGATTAATATTTATTTAATTTTATATTAGATTAAAATAATTAATATTTATTTAATTTTATATTAAATTAGAATAATTAATATTTATTTAATTTTATATAAGATTAAAATCCTTTTAATTTATGTTATATAATTTTATTAAACTTAAATTTCTTTAATTTATTTTTTTACTTTATTAAGTTTTATTCGTGGCTTTTTACATTAATTCGTAACATTATTTTTTTCTTTTAAAATTTTTATTTTAAAGATTTTTAATAAATTTTCTTCCTTTTTTTTGTTTTTAATAAAATATCGGGTGTTTAAAAGTTGTTTCGTTGTTTTTGTTTTAATTAATGTTTACAGTGTAACGCTTAAACTAACTACATTATTTAATACGAAATTAAAGTTTTTTTTTATTTTTATTGTAATTTTCGATTTTTTTTTTATTTTATATTTTAAGGGATTTTTTTTTATAATAATTATATTTAAGTTCTTTTTTACTATAATAATTAACTTATTTTTAAACTTATATCCTTTATTTAGCGGATTAAAAACGTTAAAGATAAACTTGAAAAAGAATGTTAAACCGTTAAAAATTGTTTTATTAATTTTTAAACGAAGCTTTAAAAAATAATCGCGAAGTTATAATATTTTTATTATTAAAAGGATATTTTTAAGAAGCGGGGTTTTAAAATTTTAAAAGAGGGGTATAATTTGAATTGTTTGGAAAAGGTAAAGGTTAAGAAATAACGGGTAAAAGCGGAGATTACCGCCGTTTTTGCGGTTAATTTTTTCGTTAGTTTTTCCTTTAAAGGAATAAACTTTAATTTACCGCCGATAATTAGTTTAGGTTTTAACGGTGAAAGTCCTTAAGTAAGGACTTTACACGTTTATTTTTTAAATGTTTAATTAGTTTTTACGTATTATTTTTTTTTATATAATTTAATTACTTAATAAAATATTTAAGCTAATTATTATTAATTTTAAAATTTTATATAATTTCGACATCGTATTTTTCGTTTTAGTTTTTTTTTATTTCGAAATTAATTTTAAATAATGTATTTTTTGGTACTGGTTTAAATAAAAAAATATATTTAATAAGGTAAATTTTTATATTTTTTAATAATAATAATTCGTAATTAAGTTTGGATAATACCTTTTTAACCTTAAATAGTTTAAGTTTTTTATAATTAAACTTTTTGTTTAATTTTTTATTTATATTTATAATATATTTTTTATCGTATTTTATTTTTATTATAATAAATAGATTTTATTTTCCTTTTAAAAAATTGGTCCTTTAATTTTTTTAAAGTTATAATATTTAATTATTTTATTTTATAGGAATTACAGTTCTTTTTATAAGTTTTAATATAGTTTTTTTATTTTCGTTTTAAAGGTTTTTATTTTTAAAGTTAATATAATAAATATAAATGCTTTCTTATTTATTTTTTTTTCCTTTTTTATTTTAATTTCCCGTTTATATAAAGCTTTATGAGGTGAAATCGTTATTTATTTATTAATTAATATATTATAGCTAAATTAGCTTATTAATAGTTATTTTATTTAGTTATTTTATTATTAATTAACGTATATTTTAAAGTATTATTTAATAATTTAATTTAAACGTTCCGTTTAACCGTTTAATTATAAATAGTTTAAAGTAAAAAGCTTTTATTTTATTTTAATCCTTTTGGTAAAAGTTTTTTAAAATTTAAAGGTAAAAAGCTTATTTTTATTTAACGTAATTTTTTATAATAATTTATGTTTGTTAAAAACTTTTCGTAAAAAGGTATACGTAAGTTATTTTATTATATTAAATTTTTAATATAAAATAAAGTATATATATTTAATAAATTAATTAATAATTACTTAAATATTATTATATTTAATAAATATTATAAAATTTTTTAACTTAGGTAATTTTGTAATAAAATCCTAAGCTATTTTATTTTATAATATATTTAATATTTTTATTAATTAAAATAATTCGTAAGGTTTATACCATTTTATTTTAATTTTATTATATTATATATATTTTTTAAATACTTTTTTAATTATTTAACGTAGTTCGAGGAAGTTATAATCCTTTAAAAATTGCATTATGGTTTTATAAATTCCTTAATATTTATAAAATAAATACTTATAACATTTTTTAATAATTTTTTCTTGTAATGTTTTTAATATATATATTTTATTATTATAAGTTAAAATTCTTTTTTTATCCGAGAACTTTTTTTATTTTTTTTACGTTATAACTTATTAAAATCGTTATATTTTTTTAAGTTAGTAATTATTTTATACAGTTTTAATACTTTTTTAAAAATTTTTTAAAATATTTAATTATTTTTTCTTTAGATTTTTAAGTTGTATTTTTATAGTTAATTAAAGGTATTAACTTAAATATTCATTTTTTTTTTAATATAATAAATGTAAAAATTAAAATAATTTAATATATTTTTTTTTTATTTCCATTATTTTAATAATAGTTCCTTTATTATTATAAAGGTTTTAAGGTTATCGTAATTTAAAAAGATTAACACTAGTTTTTTGGTTTTTATTAAATATAGTTTTTAATATTTTAATTTATTAATTATAATTAAAAATTCTTTATCGTATATTTAATATTATAATTTAAGTTTTTAGAATAATTTTAAGTAATAAACTATTAAGTGTCATTTTTTATTTTTTTTTAATTGTTTTAAAGTCCTTTTATAGCTTGTTTTTAAAGCGTTAATATGGAGTTTTTTTTTTTTTTTTTAAATTAGGTAGTACGTAAATTAGTATATTAATTAATATTTTTTTTAATTTTTAAAAAGCCTTTTTTATTTTTTTAATAAATTTAAATAGTAGGTTTTTTTTTTTATAGTGTTTATTATTAGTTTTATTATATTATTAAAGCCTTTAATTATATTTCGTACGAAGTTTATAAATTTATAAAATAATTAAATATTTATAATAAATTATAGTTCTTTTTATTTTTTAATTTACTTGATTTTTTTTTTTTTGGATTTAGATATAACCTGGCGTAATGGTGTATTTTAGGAAATTTACGCTTTGTTTTTTTTATTGGTATTTTTTAGGTTCGATTAAAATTTTATATTTTAAAAGTTTTTAGAGGACTTTTTTTTTATTTTTTAGATGCTTTTTATAAATTTTTAAGTATATTAAAATGTCGTTAATAAAAATAAAAATAAATTTATTAAGGTATTTTTAAAAATAAGTTTTTATTATATATTAAAAAGTTATTAATACGTTTATAAGTTTTTATAGTATTATTAAGAATTTAAAATGGTTAAATAGTATTCGTATTATTATTTTTCATTCTTCTTTTTCCGTTATTTATATTTTATAAAATTTATTTTAAACGTTTAATACCGTAAAATATTTAGTTTTATATATTTATTTTATATTATATTTTTATTATAATAAAGTATGTCCGTTTTTTATTATAATATTGTTAAAGTATTAATAGTTTTAAATAATTTAATATTAAGGTTTTCCTTTATTATTAAGTTTTAGCATTTTATTAAATTTAAGTTTAGGTATTATTATACATTAGTATTTAATTAATAATTTTAATATTTTAAGGAGTCCTTTATTTTTTATATTTTATACTTATTTTTTACATGCTTTATATTGTTATTTTTTTAAACGGTATATTTATTTAGTTTTTAAATGTTTTCCTTTTTTAAATGAAATATAATAATCGAATATTATATATTTTAATAATTTATTTAAAGTTAATTATTTTTTTTAGAATACTTATTAAAATTCTTTTTTATACTTTTTTAGTATTAAGGATAATTTATTTTAATTTTTTTTTTATAAAAGTATGTATATTTTGTTTATTTTTTATAGTTGTTTATATGTTAATAATTTATAAGTTTTACGTTCGTTAGGTTTTTTTTAATTTAAAATGGTTTAGATTTTTTAATTTTCTGGTTTTTTTTACTAGATTTTGTTTGTTAGTTAATTGATTTAAGGGTTGTTAGTTTTAAACTACGGTTTTTCAAGAATGATTTTTTTATTCTTTATATTTATTATATTAAATTATATTTACTTTTTATAATTATCGATAAATATTATGAGATTTATAGTTTTTTTTCGTATTATTTTGTTATTGTAAGTCGTAATTAATTCATTTAAATTTATGTGAGGGTAAACCGTCTTTTTATTTTTATACGGTATTTTATATTTATTAATAATTTTTAAGTGTATATAATTAA
This sequence comes from Hypoxylon sp. NC1633, assembly GCA_022984935.1. NCBI lineage: Eukaryota > Fungi > Ascomycota > Sordariomycetes > Xylariales > Hypoxylaceae > Hypoxylon > Hypoxylon sp. NC1633. The sequence continues at coordinate 8,375 of JAJLYQ010000044.1, read as the reverse complement.
TTGTTATTATTAAATCGATTAAAGCCTAGATTTTATTTTTATTTTAAATTATTATAACTTTAAATAAACCATTTTAGCTTATAATTAGTTTAAAGATTTTTTTAATTTCTTAGTTAATTTATTGTTTTTTAAGCGGTTATTTTTATTGTTTTTTATCGTTTACGTTAAAGTTATATTTAACCTTTTTAAGGCCTTCTAATAATTTTTTTTTGGCGTTTTTATAATTGTATTTTCGTTTTTAAAGTTAACTTATTTAATAGCCTTTTTTTAATGCCTTTTTTAAGCTTTTATTTTTTATATCGTATAAATTTTACATAAATTATCTTTATAATTTATTTATATTATTCGTTAGTAAATATAGTTTTATAGTTAGTTAATAAATAAGGTTATTTTAGCTGTTTTTTAGTTTATTATTTTTATTATAACGCTTTTTATTTTATCGTGTTAATAAATTTAATTGTTATAATTTAATTATAATTTATATTTAACTTTTTTAATATATAATATAAATAATAATTTAAGTTATAAAATACTTATAAGATTTTCTTATGATTTTTATGCTCCGGGTTTTAAATCTTTAAGATTTTTAATTTAAACTTTATATAAGTTTTAATATAAAAATATTTATTTTTATATACGTTAATTTTTAAATAAAGGTAATTATTTAAATCTTTTTCTTTAAACTTATAGTTTTTAGTATATTTAAACATCGTATTTACGTAAGTTTTTTTATAAAGGTAAATACTTTTTAATAACTTTTATAACTGTTATAAATTAATAAATAATCGAAAATAAGGTTTTAAATAAGCGAGTATTAAAAGATGTTATCGTATTTATTCGTAGTTGTTGTTTTTTTTTTATTCTTTAGTTTTTTTATTATTTATTTTAACTTTTTATTTTAAAGTTATTATAGTATTTTAATGTTATTTTTATATTACTTTTAATATGTTAGTTTTTTTTACCTTTTTTTATAAATTTTTTTAATTTATTTAAATTCCTTGTAAATTTTACGGATATCGTTTATTAAGTTAAAATTATTAAGCTTATATAAAAATGGTTCCTAGTTTTTATATTTTTAAAGCTATTTTTTTATATTAAGTATTTTATCCTTTAATTTTTTATTATTAAAGAAGATTCCTAAAGTAATGTTTTTATATAAATTATATAAAATTAATGTATAATATATATATCTTTTAAAAATAACTTCCTGGTTTTTTTTCGTAATTAAGTGTTAAATATATGCTTATAAATATTAAAAGTAAGCGGGTATTTTTTCGTAAATATATTTATTATCGTTATTATTTTCTTTTTTATTATTCGAAAGGAAATAACCACTGCTTTATTTATTTAATAAATAAATTTAACAGTTATTATTATAGCAGTTCATTTAATTTAATAGTATATAGTTTATAATTTTAATTATCGTAACTTAACTTTTATTACGGTATAAGCTTTAATTATTAATTTTAACACTTTAAATTATCGTTAAAAGCTTTTACACTCATTCTTATAATGTTTTATTTTTTAATAATTATAACATTTAATTATACTTTTATTTTTTTTATTATTTATAACTTTATTAACATTTATAAGTTTTAAATAAATTTCGTAAAATATGTTTAATTCTGTTTTTTTTTATCCTTAATTAATTTAATAACCGTTTTTTTTTATATATTTTTTATTAATAAGTAAAATCTTAGTTATTAATTTAAATTATTATAAAGATATACTCCTTAAAAATGTTAAATCGATTTATTTTATATAATTCCTTTTTAATATTAAGCTTTAATTTTTTAAAATAAATAAGCATAAATCCGATATTAATAATAATAATATATATAATAAGTTATTTAAATTTTACTGTATAAATTACTGTTAACTTTATTTACATTAAAAATATTATTTATTATTCCGCCGTTTAGTTTTAATTTAAGTTTTTAAATCGATTAATAATTTTTTATTCGAAATTCGTATAATTTTTAAACATTTTTTTAGTCTTTTTTTTTTATTTTTTGTTTAGTTTTTATCGATTTATAATGTAAGGCTTATATATATTTAAAGCTTTCCTTTTAAATATTTAATTAATATATTTAATTTTAACGTTATTTATTAGGATCGATATTTAATAAAATTTAAGAAAAACTTTTGTTTAAGTTAAAAACTCGTAAAGTGGTTTTTTTTTATTATATATAAGTAGGTTCGATTTAAACTTTTTAATGTTATTATTACTGGTTAGTACGCCGGAATTAGCATTAAAAATAGTTAATTTTATTTTATTTTGGTTACGGTTATTATTTTTAACTTTTGGATACGGTGGAAGAACTGGTTTTTTTTCACTTATTTTTATACTTTTTTTTAATTAAAAATATTACGTTTTAATATAAACTTCGTAAATTATTATTACATTCGGTTAAATTAAGCTTATAAATTATTTTACGTCGATAAATTAATTATATTATCGATATATTAAAGCACGTTTTTAAGTAGTAATAAGTTTAATATTATTAATAACGTTTATTATATTAATTATTTGTTATTTAATTTTTCGTTATTATTATTTTTATTGTTAAAGTTTTTAATAGTTTTTATTAGTAATATAAGTTTTAAATCGTTAAGTTTATTTTAATTTTAGTTCTAGTAAGTTTAAAATAAAAATACATTAAAATCTTATAAATTATTTTCGTTTATTACGTAATCGTTTCTTTTTTATAATAAACCGATTATTAATAATAATGGAATTATAACTGGATTAATTATACCACGTTTAACCGTATAATTATATTAATTAAAAAGCTTTTAAAATGTAATAAATTTTTATTTAATTAAAGTTATATTAATAAAATTATGTTTTATATAAAAGGTATATAAGTATACTTATTTATTTAAATATTAAAGGTTTTAATTTAAAGGTAATAATATATATATATAAATAATAATAAAGGTTATTAAAAAAAATGTAATGTTTTTCTTTTTATTAATAGTAAAAATTAATAATAAACTTAAATTAAAAACTATATAAAGGAATAATTAATTATATAAGAAACCCTTTAGTTTATATTCTTTTTTATTTTTTATATATTTTATATTAAATTAAAGTAATTAATATTTATTTAATTTTATATTAAATTAAAGTGATTAATATTTATTTAATTTTATATTAGATTAAAGTAATTAATATCCATTTAATTTTATATTAGATTAAAGTAATTAATATCCATTTAATTTTATATTAAATTAAAGTAATTAATATTTATTTAATTTTATATTAAATTAAAGTAATTAATATTTATTTAATTTTATATAGGATTAAAATCCCTTTAATTTATATTATGTGATTTTATTAAACCTAAGTTCCTTCGATTTATTTTTTTACCCTATTAGGCTTTATTTATAGCCTTTTATATTAATTTATAACATTAATATATATAAAAATAAATATCTTTATATTAAAACTTATATAAGGTTTAAATTAAAAGTTTTAAAAATTTAAAACTTAAAATATAAAGATTATAAAAAAATTTTATAAGTATCCTATAACTTAAATTATTATTTATATTACATGTTAAAAAAAGTTAAACATAAATTATAATTAAATTATAATAATTAAGTTTATTAATATAATAAAATAAAGAACGTTATAATAAAAATAATAAACTTAAAAATAGTTAAAATAACCTTATTCGTTAATTAATTATAAAATTATATTTATTAATAAATAATATAAATAAATTATAAAAACGATTTATATAAAATTTATGTAATATAAAAGATAAAAGCTTAAAAAAATATTAAAAAAAGGTAATTAAATAAGTTAGCTTTAAAAATAAAAATATAATTATAAAAACATTAAAAAAGGATTATTAAAAGGCTTTAAAAAGGCTAAATATAATTTTAATATAAATAATAAAAAATAATAAAAATAACTGCTTAAAAAATAATAAGTTAGTTAAAAAATTAAAAAAGTTTTTAAATTAATTACAGGCTAAAATAATTTATTTAAGGTTACGATAATTTAAAATGAAAATAAAATTTAAGCTTTAATTAATTTAATAGTAATAATTAATTATATACACTTAAAAATTATTAATAAATATAAGGTATTATATAAAAATAAAAAAATAATTTACCCCTATATAAATTTAAACGAATTAATTAAAACTTATAATAAAATAATATAAAAAAAAATTACAAATTTTACAGTATTTATTAATAATTATAAGGAGTAAATATAATTTAATATAGTAAACATAAAGGATAAAAAAATTATTCTCGGAAAATTATGGTTTAAAATTAATAACCCTTAAATTAATTAATTAATAAATAAAATTTAATAAAAAGAATTAAAAAATTAAAAAGTTTAAGCTATTTTAGATCGAAAAAAACTTAATAAATATAAAACTTATAAACTATTAATATATAAATAATTATAAAAGGCAGTTAAAATATATATACTTTTATAAAAAAAGAAGTAAAATAAAATATCTTTAATATTAAAAAAATATAAAAAAGATTTCCGATAAATTTTCTAAGGAGAATTAATTAACTTTAGATGGATTATTAAAATATATAATGTTTAATTATTACATTTTATTTAAAGAAGGAAAATACCTAAAAATTAAATAAATATACCATTTAAAAAAATAATAATATAAAGTATATAAAAAATAAATATAAAACCTAAAAAAGAAAGGATTTCTTAAAATATTAAAATCATTAATTAAATACTAATATATAATAATATTTAAACTTAAATTAAATAAAACATTAAAACTTAATAAAAAAAGAAAACTTTAATATTAAATCGTTTAAAATTATTAACACTTTAATAACATTATAATAAAAAATAAACATACTTTATTATAATGGGAATATAATATAGAATAAATTTATAAAATAAAATACTTTATTATATTAAACATTTAAAATAAATTTTATAAAATATAAATAATAAAAAAAGAAAAATAAAAAATAATAATACGAACATTATTTAATTATTTTAAATTCTTAATAATATTATAAAAATTTATAAACGTACCGGTAACTTTTTAACATATAATAAAAATATACTTTTAAAAATACTTTAATAACTTTATTTTTATTTTTATTAATAACATTTTAATATATTTAAAAACTTATAAAAAGCATTTAAAGAACGAAAAAAAAGTCCTTTAAAAACTTTTAAAATATAAAATTTTAATCGAACCTAAAAAATGCTAATAAAAAAAACAAAACGTAAATTTCTTAGGATATATCATTACATTAGATTATATCTAAATCTAAAAAAAAAAGATTAAATAAATTAAAAAATGGAAAAAACCATAATTTATTACAAATATTCAATTATTTTATAGATTTATAAATTTTATATAAAGTATAATTAAAGGCTTTAATAATATAATAAAATTAATAATAAACATTATAAAAAAGGAAAACCTACCATTTAAATTTACTAAAAAAACAAGAAAAACTTTTTAAAAATTAAAAAAAACATTAATTAACACATTAATTTACATATTATTTAATTTAAACAAAAAAAAAAGATTTTATATTAACGCCTTAAAAACAAGCTATAAAAAAACTTTAAAACAATTAAAAAAAAATAAAAAATAACACTTAATAGTTTATTACTTAAAATCATTTTAAGGATTTAAATTATAATATTAAATATATAATAAAAAACTTTTAATTATAATTAATAAATTAAAACATTAAAAACTATATTTAATAAAAATTAAAAAACTAATATTAATCTTTTTAAATTATAATAACTTTAAAACCTTTATAATAATAAAGGAATTATTATTAAAATAATAAAAATAAAAAAAAATATATTAAATTATTTTAACTTTTATATTTACTATATTAAAGGAAAAATAAATATTTAAGTTAATGCTTTTAGTTAATTATAAAAATATAGTTTAAGAATTTAAAAAAAAATGGTTAAATATTTTAAAAAACCTTTAAAAGAACACTAAAATTATATAAAATAACCATTAACTTAAAAAAGATATAATAATTTTAGTAAGCTATAACGTAAAAAAAATAAAAAAGGTTCTTAAATAAAGAAAAAATTCTAGCTTATAATAATAAAATGTATATATTAAAAATATTATAAAAAGAAATTATTAAAAAATATTATAAACACCTACTTTATAAACATTAAAAAACTTATAAAACTATAATATAACTTTTAAAAAACTATAACTTTTTTAGATTATACTAAATAATTAAAAAAATACTTAAAAAATATATATAATATAATAAAGTTAAAGTAAAATAACATAAGCCTTATAAATTACTCTAATTAATAAAAATATTAAACACACTATAAAATAGAATAACTTAAAACTTTATTATAAAGTTACTTAAGTTAAAAAATCCTATAATATTTATTAAATATAATAATATTTAAATAATTATTAATTAATTTACTAAATATACATACTTTATTTTATATTAAAAATTTAATATAATAAAATAACTTATATACGCTTTTTTATAAAAAGTCTTTAATAAATATAAATTACCGCAAGAAATTACATTAAACAAAAATAAACTTTTTACTTTTAAATTTTAAAAAACTTTTACTAAACAGATTAAAATAAAATAAAAGCTTTTTACTTTAAACTACTTATAATTAAACGGTTAAACGAAACATTTAAATTAAATTATTAAGTAATATTTTAAAATATACGTTAATTAATAATAAAATAACTAAATAAAATAACTATTAATAAACTAGTTTAATTATAATACATTAATTAATAAATAAATAATAATTTCACCTTATAAAACCTTATACAAACAAGAAATTAAAATAAAAAAGGAAGAAAAAATAAATAAAAAAACACTTACACTTATTACATTAACTTTAAAAACAGAAACCTTTAAAACAAAAATAAAGAAATTATATTAAAACTTATAAAAAGAATTGTAATTCCTATAAAATAAAATAATTAAATATTACAACTTTAAAAAAATTAAAAAATTAATCCTTTAAGAAGGAAATAAAATTTATTTATTATAATAAAAATAAAATGCAATAAAAAATATACTATAAATATAAATAAAAAATTAAACGAAAAGCTTAATTATAAAAAACTTAAACCATTTAAAATTAAAAAAATGTTATTTAAACTTAATTATAAACTGTTATTATTAAAAAACATAAGGATTTACCTTATTAAATATATTTCTTTATTTAAATTAATACTAGAAAATACACCACTCGAAATTAATCTTAAAATAAAAGAAAATCGAAACGAAAAATATAATATTAAAGCCATATAAAACTTTAAAATTAATAATAATTAGTTTAAATATTTTATTAAATAATTAAATTACATAAAGAAAAATAACATGTAAAAATTAATTAAATATTTAAAAAACAAACGTATAAAATTTTTATTTAAGGACTTTTATTGCTAAAACTTAAACCGATCATTAATAATAAATTAAAGTTTATTCCTTTAAAAAAGAAACCAGTAAAAAGGTTAATTATAAAAACGGTAATAATCTCTATTTTTACTTATTATTTTTTAGCCTTTATTTTTTTTAAACGATTTAAATTATACCCTTTTTTTAAAATTTTAAAACCCTACTTTGTAAAAATATCCTTTTAGTAATAAAAACGTTACAGTTTTATAATTATTTCCTAAAGTTTCACTTAAAAGTTAATAAAATAATTCTTAATAGCTTAACGTTTTTTTTTAAATTTATCCCTAACATCCCTAATTTATTAAATAAAGGATATAAACTTAAAAGTGGGTTAACTATTATAATAAAAAAAACTCAAATATAATTATTATAAAAAAAAATCCCTTAAGATATAAAATAAAGAAAAGATTAAAAATTATAATAGGAATAAAAAAAAACTTTAATCTTATATTAAATAATATAATTAATTTAAATGTTATACTATAAACGTTAATTAAAATAAAAACGATAAAACAATTTTTAAATATCTAATATTTTATTAAAAATAAAAGAAAAAAAGGAAATTTATTAAGAATTTTTAAAATAAAAATCTTAGAAAAAAAGGATAATGTTATAAACTAATGTAAAAAGTTATAAATAAGGCTTAATGGGGTAAAAAAATAAATTAAAAAAACTTAAGTCTAATAAAATTATATAACGTGAATTAAAAGGATTTTAATTCCGTATAAAATTAAATAAATATTAATTACTTTAATTTAATATAAAATATATAAAAAATAAAAAAGGATATAAATTAAAAGGTTTTTTATATAACTAATTATTTTTTTATACAGCTTTTAATTTAAGTTTATTGTTAGTTCTTATTATTAATAAAAAGAAAAACATTATATTTTTTTTAATAACTTTTATTATTATTTATATATATATACTATTACTTT